>JAVJIX010000158.1:2267500-2330512 GCA_036785185.1 Paratrypauchen microcephalus | reverse complement strand
GTGTACTATCACCAGCCCGTGTGCAATAAAATCATGTATCTGAAGTATTGCACCACATTTCACAAAAGATGATAATGACACAGTTTTGACATGCATTTAAAGGAGAATTAACGTTGTTTTTTTTTACAATCTGAGCCTCATTTCGGTAATAAAACAAGTTGTTTGTATAGCACTTTGGTGTCATATGGAGCACTTCCAGAGATGTTTTAGATTTGTGATAGCCGTAGCGCGAGTTCTAGCCGTAGCTCGGGGCATATAATATATCCCCCGAGCATGTAATATATGCCCCGTGCGGTCTCCAAATAACACAAACTTTAGCACTTTTCAAATCATAGAAGCTCGATGTCTTAGTCTACAATTTTGTTTGAGTCAAAAGTGGCCTGTAAGCCGACATTTATCTGTAGTTTCGAGTAGATGAGGACGCCAGTGCGCATGAGCGGAGTCACAGTTTATTTCGCTCTCAGCTCCCGGGACCCAAACATGAAACGCAAAGCTGTAAATTATGGATAAATCTCAGATTACAGGCCACTTTTCACTCAAACGAAAGCGTAGACTAAGTCATCGAGCTTCTATGATTTGAAAAGTGCTAAAGTTTGTGTTATTTGGAGACCGCACGGGGCATCTATTACATGTTCGGGGCATACGGCTATCACAAATCTAAAACATCTCTGGAAGTGCTCCATATGACACCAAAGTGCTTTGGGTGAGTAAAACAACTTGTTTTATTACCAAAATAAGGCTCAGATTGTAAAAAATGTTAATTCTCCTTTAAACTAAAAGTGAAATGCTCTCATCTTGAAGCAAGACAGTAAACAGCTGATGGGAGGTACATTCACATCTTTGTAGCCTGTGGTCTGCAGCCATATCCTTTGCGATGTGGTCTTTGTGGTCTTTGCGATCAGAGATTTTTAATCTCATAAGATTCTCCTTGTGTTGGCAAGAGAGCATGGTCTTGGGTTTTGATAAAAGACCAAAAAATTCTGTCGTGTGTGGCGGCCTTAAGCCATGCATTTCCCAAACTCATTCAAACTCCTCAGTCAAACTTTACATTTCCTTCCAGCAAACATACACATTATTCTTTATTATTTTATTTATTTTTTCATGAAGGTTTCAGAAATCTTCAATCACAAGACATCAGAGGAGGCGCACACAGTAATGTAGCTGAAAGAAAATCCTGTGTTGTGGTGTTGTAATGAGTCCTAATCAGGGGCCACATCGCCAGCTTCATCTGCAGGGGGGTCCGGGCTGCCTTCTCTTCTTACTTCAGTAATTGTTTTGAAATGAAATGATGGAGAAATCTAATAAACAGTGCACAATATATAAGCACACAGAGGGACCATCTTTAACGGCACCCCTTTGAAAGCAGCTAACTATTATCATTATTGCACCGGGGAATAGTTTTGCATGGCTTTATTGTACCCCTATAGGAGAATGTTGGGTTTGTATTGGAAGGCGTTTGTGATTTAAATTGCATGAAAAATAATCTTAAAAGCATCGTACCATCCTCACATATTTTAAAAGGTGCACTGTGTAACTTTTCAGCTGGGGTTCCATCATCTGCTTGTTTCTCTGGATGTGGCTTTGCTCTGCCTGACATTAAACAGCTCTACCTGACGTTTATTCAATTAGAGGTGGTTTTAAAGGAAAAGTAACGTTTTTTTTTTACAATTTGAGCCTTATTTCGGTAATAAAACAAGTTGTTTTACTCACCCATATCACTTTGGTGTCATATGGAGCATTTCCGGAGATGTTTTAGATTAGCGTTAGGCTAACGCCGTTAGCCTAGCGCGACTTATAGCCATAGCTCGGGGCATTCCCCGAGCATGTAATATGCCCCGTGCGGGCTCCAAATAACACAAACTTTAGCACTTTTCAAATCATAGAAGCTCGATGTCTTTAGTCTACAATTTAATTTGAATCAAAAGTGGCCTGTAATCCGAGATTTATCCATAGTTTACAGCTTTGCGTTCCATGTTTGGGTCCCTGGAGCTGAGAGCACACTCCGCGCATGCGCACTGGCGTCCTCATCTACTCGAAATTATGGCTAAATCTCGGATTACAGGCCACTTTTGACCAAACGAAATTCTGAGCAATATATCTGTACTCAGCCAAGGCAACTGTTCCAAAAAAGGGATAAAATCTATTACAGGACCTTTAATATAGTATCTTTTTGGGGAGGTAACAGCATTCCAGCACGACGAAAATCTTACATGAGTCTATTTACGTAATATGGGACCTTTAACTCATCCTCATTCTGTGCATGTCTGGTCTGGTCCCTCCAGGTTTACATCTGATTTCCATTCACTAAATCAATAAATGGAAATCAATACTAACACATGTTGAGAATTCTGCTTATAGACTTTCACAAAAGATACAGTAAGCAGGACAAGCATCTCACGTCTCCATTTTAAATCAATGCTTCTAATTGGTTTATATATGACGGAAGTGACAGCCCAGATGTGAGGGGGCCCGCAATCATTTGTTCTTGTTTTGGTTTCCCATAAAAATAGACATTCTGTATATTTTAAAGATCCCGTGACATGGTACTTCTTGATGCTTTTATATGGCTCCTTAATGATTCCCTAATACTGTAAATGAATCCTTCTTCAAAATCAACACTCAACACATGAGAAACAGAGATAAGCTGGGAAAGAGTAATTTTTCTCACTCTGAACACTTTATAATGGGCGTTGTTGCTTGAATGCAAATGAGGAGAAAAGAGCTGGCCAATAGTAGAGGGTGGGGGCGTGGCCAAACTCTCCCTCTCGCTCTGAGCCCTCAGCTGATCCATTTCCTTGTTTTTGCACGGGGGGAGAGATTTGAATCGTTCCATTGAAAAATAAACACATTTCCACAGAAAATAAAATTAAACCACTGCTGTTCAAAGGTCCAGAGGCTCAGATAAAGGACTTCCGAGCCTAGAAACACTCGGACGTGCCTCCAGGCAAATAAAAAAACGCATTTCGCATTGCCTAGCGCATTCGCAGTCCAAACTCTCTGGGCGTGATTTACAGAGACGCCGAGTACAGACAGACGGGGGTGGAACTGCATTTGCATTTCTTTTTTCGATCTGACGTCAATAAGGTGCCTTGTTCAAAATCGCCCGTTTGAGCTCCGATTTTTTGTAACGCAGAAAAGGATCGCAAATGCTCAGTTTAGACATTTCGCAACTTTTAACCATGGGGGGGGGGGGGCTAAACAGGGTAGGGGAGCTCACATTAATGTTCAAAAACCTCAGAAAGTGAAAATTTCATGCCATGGGACCTTTAAAAGAATGTGCTAAAACATACAGAAAAACAGACATCTGAACATTGATTTGAATTCAAACTTTGAAGCTAGCAGTTATTGTTTTAACCTCATTTGAACTACTTCACATATCAGTGTGACAACATAGAGTCCATTTGCATTTTGTGTACTCAGAAATCAGGACTGAATATTTTATGATAAAAGGTAAGGTAAATGTTAAAGCCAAAAGTTTCCAAAAGTTTAAGCGTGAAAACCAATTGATGAAACCAAATTTTTGAGTACAAGTTAACTGCTGGGTTTCATATAACATCACAGCATGTATAGGCCAATATTATTTAACACAGATGGGGGGCAGCTAAAATGATTATTCAACTGCAGATTTATACATGAATACAGAATACAGCATGGTCTTGGGTTTTGTCAATAGTAGAAATGATCAGGTTTCATATTTAGAAATATACCTTTCCAATATTTCATGGCAAATTACAATGTTAAAGATCCCATGACATGGTACTTCTTGATGCTATATGGCTCCTTAATGGTTCCCTAATACTGTAAATGAATCCTTCTTCAAAATCAACACTCAGTGCATGAGAAACAGAGATAAGATGAGAAAGAGTATTTTTTTCTCTCTCTGAACAGGCCATAATGGGCGTTGTTGCTTGAATGCAAATGAGGAGAAAAGAGATGGCCAATAGTAGAGGGTGGGGGCGTGGCCAAACTCTCCGCTCTCCGCTCTAGCTCTCAGCTGATCCATTTCCGTGTTTTTGCACGGGGGGAGAGATTTGAAGCGTTCCATTCAAAAATAAACACATTTCCACAGAAAATAAAATTAAACCACTGCTGTTCAAAGGTCCAGAGGCTCAGATAAAGGACTTCCGAGCCTAGAAACACTCGGACGTGCCTCCAGGCAAATAAAAAAACGCATTTCGCATTGCCTAGCGCATTCGCTACAGAGACGCTGAGTACAGACAGACCGGGGTGGAACTGCATTTGCATTTCTTTTTCGATCTGACGTCAATAAGGTGCCTTGTTCAAAATTGCCCGTTTGAGCTCCGATTTTTTGTAACGCAGAAAAGGATCGCAAATGCTCAGTTTAGACATTTCGCAACTTTTAACCATGGGGGGAAGGGGCCTAAACAGGGTAGGGGAGCTCACATTAACGTTCAAAAACCTCAGAAAGTGAAAATTTCATGCCATGGGACCTTTAATAATAGGGAAAACTGCATGTTTTTCAAGAGTTTTTTTTTTTTTAGCAAAAATAAACAATAAACTGTAACTGTATAAGTGCAAGATATCAATCAATCAATCAAAATTTTATTTATAAAGCACTTTTCATACAAAAAATGTAACACAATGTGCTTTACAGTGATTAAAAACAACCCACGTAGTACGACGACGGCTGTAGTGTCCTGACTTTGGGAATGACCAGGAGCTGCTGCCGGAGGAGCGCAGGGTCCACGAAGGTTCGTAAGGAAAAAGCAGTTCTGAAAGATAAGAAGGCCCAAGACCATTAAGACATTTAAAAACCAGTAAAAGAACTTTAAAATCTATCCTGAAACTCAGAGGGAGCCAATGCAGTGATTTTAAAACCGGTGTAATGTGATCCCGCCTTCTGATCCTAGTCCAGACATGTGCTGCTGAGTTTTGTAATAGTTGCAAACCTGAAATACTCTTTATGGGAAGACCAGAGAGCAGGACATTACAGTAGTCTCGACTTCGACTGGTGATAAAAAGCATCAGTGTCTCCGTGTTGGCCCGAGACAGAATGGGGCAGACTCTGGCTATGTTTTTTAGGTGATAGAAACCTATTTTTGTGATGTTCTTGATGTGTGGGATAAAAGTCAGCTCAGAGTCAAAAATGACGTCCAGGTTTTTCACTTGAGGAGATGGGTTAAAAGACTGTGGTTGTAGTTTGGGTAAAAGTTTCTCTCTCTGGGCCTCAAGACCGATGACTAGAACCTCAGTTTTGTTAAGCTGGTTAAGCTGGAGAAAGTTTTCTGCCATCCAGGATTTGATATCTAGAATGCAGTCAAAAAGAGCATCCATTGGCCTGGTGTCATCGGGAGACATGGAAATGTAAAGCTGCGTAAAATCTGCATAGCTGTGGAAGTTGATTCCATGTCTCCTAATGACACCACCAAGAGGGAGCATGTACAAGTTAAAAAGCACAGGGCCTAAAATGAAACCCTGAGGAAGATAGGGATATGCCACCCCCAGGTCAAACATGGGCATCTCCCCACAGTCCAGAGACTAAAATAAGTGGTGGAAAGCGTTTTCCTGCTCACCCAGCCATTGTCCGAGTCTGTCAGCACTGACCGCCGCGCGCAGCTGCAGCTACTCCGCGTTAGACTGGAGGCTGTGTTTTTCCCGCACTGTAAAATAGTTTCCACCCCAAAATGACCAAGGCAAGCTCTCCGCGTTGATTTGCACATTTATTTGCACTCGATATGAAAGCACACTACACAGAAAGTAATTGGGAAAAGCGTCGAGCAAATTAATTCCTTTTGGCCGAAATCTTTCTCTGGTGCCGTTAGACTCCAGTCTAACGCGGAGTAGCTGCAGCTGCGCACGGCGGTCAGTGCTGACAGACTCGGACAATGGCTGGGTGACCAGGAAAACGCTTTCCATCACTTATTTTAGTCTCTGGACTGTGGGGAGATGCCCAAGTTTGACCTGGGGGTGGCATATCCCTTTAATGCCTTACTGTGGAAGATTTTCAGGTTAAGCAAATACCATTTATATTGGGACAGTTGAACACCCCCCCATCAGAAAATTACAAAGTGCACCTCATTCTCATTTAGTCTGATGTCTCACTTTGCTTTTTGATTGGATAACAAAAAAATCCAAAATTAATTACATTATTTCAGAAATGCCATCTGTTCTTATGATCCCAATTAAAAGATAAAAACATAAATCCACTGTCTCAGCCCACCTTTGTTCAAATTGTAACATGAGCTATAGTTTAGTCCTGGTTGCTCCCCATCTGGAAGTATGACATCATATTGTACAACCTGAAAAACGCCAATATAATTTAGGCATTTCCACACAATAAACACATGTGCCAAAACCATAATGACAAATCTTGTACAATCTTCACATTGTCCTAATCAAAGCTGCTCATATAAGATCATGTCAGATACTGTGACTGACTGACTGATGTATAACTTGTAAAACTTGTTTACAGGAGGCTGTGGTTGTAGTACTCCGGAAAATGAAATGAGGAATGAAATTGATAAACTGTTACAATTTTCCTCGTTATTAATTTAATTATGTATACAATGCATGACTGACAGGTTTAATCTTTATATATTTACATTGTTTCGTAATATACTCAACAAAAATATAAACGCAACACTTTTGTTTTTGCTCCCATTTTTCCTGAGATGGACCCAAAGATCCAAAATTCACTCCAGATACACAACACTACCATTTCTCTCAAACATTGTTCACAAATCTGTCCAAATGTGTGACAGCGAGCACCTCTGCCCTGCCGAGACAATCCACCCCACCTCACAGGTGCGCCACATCAAGATGCCAATCCGACATCATGACCAGTGCACAGGTGCACCCCAGACTGCCCACAATAAAAGGCCACCCTGAAATGTGCATTTTTTTTTGCTTTATTGGGGGTCTGGGGACTCAGAACCAGTCAGTATCTGGTGTGACCACCATTTGCCTCATGCAGTGCAACACATCTTCTTCGCATAGAGTTTTATCAGATTGTCAATTGTGGCCTGTGGAATGTTGGTCCACTCCTCTTCAATGGCTGTGGAAGTTGCTGGATATTAGTGGGAGCTGGTACACACTGTCATATACGCAGGTCAAGCACATCCCAAACATGCGCAATGGGTGACATGTCCGGTGAGTATGCTGGCCATGCAAGAACTGGAACATTTTCAGCTTCCAAGAATTGTGTACAGATCCTTGCAACATGGGGCTGTGCATTATCTTGCTGAAACATGAGGTGATGTTCATGGATGTATGGCACAACAATGGGCCTCAGGATCTCATCACGGTATCTCTGTGCATTCAAAATGCCATCAATAAAATGCACCTGTGTTCTTCGTCCATAACAGCCTTTGAAGAGGAGTGGACCAACATTCCACAGGCCACAATTGACAATCTGATAAACTCTATGTGAAGAAGATGTGTTGCACTGCATGAGGCAAATGGTGGTCACACCAGATACTGACTGGTTCTGAGTCCCCAGACCCCCAATAAAGAAAAAAAAAAAAAAAATGCACATTTCGGGGTGGCCTTTTATTGTGGGCAGTATAAGGTACACCTGTGCACTGGTCATGATGTCGGATCGGCATCTTGATGTGGAGCACCTGTGAGGTGGGGTGGATTGTCTCGGTGGGGCAGAGGTGCTCGCTGTCACACATTTGGACAGATTTGTGAACAATGTTTGAGAGAAATGGTAGTGTTGTGTATCTGGAGTGAATTTTGGATCTTTGGGTCCATCTCAGGAAAAATGGGAGCAAAAACAAAAGTGTTGCGTTTATATTTTTGTTGAGTGTACATGATTCTGACCAAATTGTTGTTTTAGCATGAACACCTGTGCAGTTGAAATCACGTGGGTGCAGTTTGGGTCGGCAGCCAGTGGTGGAAGTACTCAGTTGTGTTACTTAAGTAAAAGTACAGATAGCAGGGCAAAAAAGACTGAATAAAAGTAAAAGTATCACACAAAAACCTACTTAAGCAAATAATTAAAGTATTTGTTTCAAAATGTATTTTAAGAGGAAGCAATAATAAAAAAAACAACCCTTTTTCTCCATCTTTTTATTTGTATATTTTTGTTTGCTCAGATACAAATGGGCTAGAAATAAACTGTTCAAGCTTTTCAGCAGGTCTCATACAATAACAAAACAATTACTTTTCAGTCCTGTTGTAAAATGTACTGGAGCAGAAAATACAGATATCTTCTCTCAAATGTAGAGAAATAAAAGTATCTACATTAAAATGTACTTAAAGGTGCATTGGTTCATTGGTTTTGTCTAAAATGTTTCACAGTATGGCAGACCAAACCAGATCAAGTTACAGCTCAGATCTATAGCGAGGCAACCGTGCTCAGTCGGAATACCTGTTTTTCCAAGTTATTTTGGAGCTATCAGACATTCTTCCACAGGAATGTTCCAGTCCAGGGTGAACAATGACATATCCATAGAAACAAGAAGGTGACGGAGCCCCAGCCCAAAAGTTGCAATGTACCTTTAAGTACCTAAAATTTATATTTAAAGGAAAAGTAACGTTTTTTTTTTACAATTTGAGCCTTATTTCGGTAATAAAACAAGTTGTTTTACTCACCCATAGCACTTTGGTGTCATATGGAGGATTTCCGGAGATGTTTTAGATTAGCGTTAGGCTAACGCCGTTAGCCTAGCGCGACTTATAGCCATAGCTCTGGGCATTCTCCGAGCATGTAATATGCCCCGTGCGGGCTCCAAATAACACAAACTTTAGCACTTTTCAAATCATAGAAGCTCGATGTCTTTAGTCTACGATTTCTTTTGGTCAAAAGTGGCCTGTAATCCGAGATTTAGCCATAGTTTCGAGTAGATGAGGACGCCAGTGCGCATGCGCGGAGTGTGCTCTCAGCTCCCGGGACCCAAACATGGAACGCAAAGCTGTAAACTATGGATAAATCTCGGATTACAGGCCACTTTTGATTCAAACGAAATCGTAGCGTAAGACATCGAGCTTCTATGATTTGAAAAGTGCTAAAGTTTTGTTATTTGGAGCCGGCACGGGGCATATTACATGCTCGGGGAATGCCCCGAGCTATGGCTATAAGTCACGCTAGGCTAACAGCGTTAGCCTAACGCTAATCTAAAACATCTCCGGAAATGCTCCATATGACACCAAAGTGCTATGGGTGAGTAAAACAACTTGTTTTATTACCGAAATAAGGCTCAAATTGTAAAAAAAAAAAAAAAAAATGTTACTTTTCCTTTAAGTACAGTGCTTTTACTTTGATACATTCCAATACTGACTACAGCACTACAGTAGTCATTGTTAATTCAAATCAATGCTATACTATACATACACAAGTACCGTCCTATAAGAATGCCCTATATACATTTACTTACATGTCCTCACTCAGCATTTGCCAAGTCAGCAGCTGCTTCTACAGTAAGATGAGGAAGGTGAAACAGTGTGCTCGGCTAAAGTCACTTTGGTTGAGCATTCAAGCCATCTGGCCTGTCACTTAACCTGCACCTTTGTCCCTTCATCCCTCCAACACATACACTACCATTCTGTCATCCCTCTCGACTATAAACACCACAGAGAGACTTTCACTTTTGACAAGACCTCTTCGAAATATACATAGTTAATTTGCAAAGGGCATGCTGAGTCCAAAGCCTTGAGTGCCCTTATTTGCTGTCTGGTAAGCCAGATCATTTTAAATTAGTGTGTATTAGAAATAATGTGTTATTTTATGTCTAAATTAAACCTTCATTAACCTTGCCAACTTTGTTTTTATCCCCCTGACGTATGCTGTGTTAAGCTTTATCTTATTTCTTGTAGAGCCAATTTTAATTTCGAACCTGTCTGAAGAGCAAATTTACGGGAGATCAAAATGACTTTTTGAACTTAAATTAAACTGAAAATGTCATGGATGGGGGTAGTGTGCTGGAAAAAGGGGATCCTCGTGGTATATATGGGTATAATGTGCTCAAAGAGTAGCAAGTAGTTGGATTTGCTAATACTGAAGAAAGTGACATCGGACTTTTAAGTTTAGGGTTTAAATTCTAGTTATGATTATGTTTTCCTACAAACTGAATCCAATCTAATTCACTGGTGGTCCAACTAGTGTTGTGATGATATTCTATTTCAATATTAAGGCATAGACTCGATACTCAATACTGATTCTGATATCACAATAATTAATTATAACAATTACTGCCACAGTTAGAGCCACTCGATCAACTATGTGCGGTGAGTGCACTTTCCTTACAGAGCCCATATCATGTCCTAACCTCCTGATCTCAGAAGATCTCAGAAGCTAAACAAGGCCAGGCCTGGTCAGTACTTGAATGGGAGACCTCTGGGAACACCAGGTGCCACAGTGGGGCACCAGTGGTTAGAAGTGTTGTTGTGTCCTTAGGCAAGACATTTCACACACATTCACCCTGGTATGAAAGGTGTGTGTGCAATTGTTGGTGGTGGTCGGAGGTGCTGCAGATTGGCAGCCTCGTGTTTGCCAAACTGCCCCAGGGCAGCTGTGGCTGCAGTAGTATCTTACCACCATCGAGTATGGAGTGAATGAACATTGCACTGTAAAGCTCTTTGGGTGTTTTGAGAGGTGATATATAAATCCAATTATCAATTAATAATTAATACCCAGCTACATACATGATTATTAATAAGCATAACATGCATACATAACAGTTGTTTTAAGTCCAAAAAACTCATTTAGAACACAAATGGTTTATTAAGTTTCAGAAACAGATAGGTCTTGTGGGCATTTGTCACCACATAGCTCATTAGCCCTGAGCCTTCAAACTTTTAATATTAATTTTGCTCAGAAAAATTAATAGGAAATTTCATGCACTGTTGAGCTGTATTGTATCTTTTGCAATATGGCCTAAAATCATCTCATTATACAGCATATAGACCTGCATGGACGTCTTTCTCAAACCCTGTGAGCGGTCACTCAGATAACGCTTTAATCAGCCTGTCCTGAGCAGTAGGACTGTGACTGACCCACACTGTGTGTATTACACTGAGCCAAGAGGTCATTAGTCCATATTTAGTTATGACACAAAAGCCTCATAAAGAGCTAATCAGGCTTAATAAGGTTTTACATTTATGAGCTGTCAAGTCTAAGGGAAACACAGCCCACTGGCATCATCACCTTTTATTGGTGAGGCTTACAAAAGTCACTCTGAGGAGGGCTGTTAAACACTTATGTCCATACAAAAAGGGGAAAATATTGTTTGTTTTTTATTGTTTTTAATTATACAGTGGAGGTCAACACATTGCCTGTCATGAAACTGTTAAGAATTATGGCAACTACAGTACTCAACCTTCGAAAAAGTTCGAGCAAGTCATGCACCCATGGATGATCTCATGTCTCTTTCTTGGGCATTTACAACTTGAGTAGGGCTGTAGATGACTAAAGGCATGTCCTGCCAATCAACTAGACATTTAAAAAGAGGGCATTAAAACTATTAGAAATCTCACAAGACTACACCTGCTCAAGAGTTCATGCAAAACAACTATTTAAAAAGTAAAAAGCACCGCAAAAAATGTATTTAAAGATGCATTGTGCAACTTTTCACACCATGGAGATGTTATTACTTACTCTGGGATGTTGCATGGTATGACATTAAACATCCATCTAGGATTTATTCATTATGGTTGTTTCTACTGCTCAAAAATCCAATAATTCCTTCAGTGAATAGGAGTGACTCTCCACAGATCTGAATTGTAATGTAGCATAGTATCTTCCTTGTAGGTTTAATCTATACTGTGAAACATTCTATACAAAGCAATAACATCTCCATAGAGACAAGCAAATGGCGGGCACTCCATTAGAACATTTACACAGTGCACCTTTAAAGATAAGCTTTGTGAATCAAAAATACTGATACTATTTTTTTATTTTATTTTATTTTATTTTATTTTAAAGGTCCCATGGCATGAAATTTTCACTTTCTGAGGTTTTTGAACTTTCTGAGGTTTGTGAGCTCCCCTACCCTGTTTAGGCCCCCCCCATGGTTAAAAGTTGTGAAATCTCTAAACTGAGCATTTGCGATCCTTTTCTGCGTTACAAAAAATCGGAGCTCAAACGGGCAAGTTTGAACAAGGCACCTTATTGACGTCATAAAAAAAAGAAATGCAAATGCAGTTCCACCCCCGTCTGTCTGTACTCAGCGTCTCTGTAAATCACGCCCAGAGAGTTTGGACTGCGAATGCGCTAGGCAATGCGAAATGCATTTTTTTATTTGCCTGGAGGCACGTCCGAGTGTTTCTAGGCTCGGAAGTCCTTTATCTGAGCCTCAGGACCTTTGAACAGCAGTGGTTTAATTTTATTTTATGTGGAAATGTGTTTATTTTTCAATGGAACGCTTCAAATCTCTCCCCCCGTGCAAAAACACAGAAATGGATGAGCTGTCGGCTCTGAGCTCTGAGTGGAGAGTTTGGCCACGCCCCCACCCTCTACTATTGGCCATCTGTTTTCTCCTCATTTGCATTCAAGCAACAACGCCCAGAATAAAGAGTTTGAGAGAGATATTTATGACTCTTTCTCATCTTATCTCTTTTTCTCATGCACTGAGAGTTGATTTTGAAGAAGGATTCATTTACAGTATTAGGGAACCATTAAGGAGCCATATAAAAGCATCAAGAAGTACCATGTCATGGGATGTTTAAGTGAGCGTAGCAACATTTTTTTGTAAACCATGGTAGTTAGTTAGTATGGCCTTTGCTGAAATGAACCAGGAACCAAGAGCCATTTTATGTGAGTTTTGTGCTTCTCTGGGGTCACTGCTACGGCCAATGGACAGAAATAACTCCTCCTCTCAGCAACGGTGGTGCATTTGTCTTCACTATATTTATAAGATCTCATTATTTCCATTCCTTTCACTGTCGCTTACTATTAAGTTTCTTTCAGTGCACACAGGAATAGCTCCAGTCTCGATATGAATCCAGGGTCCCCTCAAAGAGCTGCATTTCAATAACAAAAGGATATATTTCTTGGATTTTCGCTTTAGCCACGTAAAATATCATTGATTCTGTTCAAATGCTTCAATCTTTTCACCGGGTCTGTGTCGACTGATCTGGGATGAAAATCAACACAAAAATAGGCACTTATTACAAGCGAAATGGGTTTTCTTTTTGAGTCCCTTCTTGGTAATATTGCAAATGAAATTACAAACTGTTGTGTTCCCCGGCACCATGTAAAAAAGGAAATGTGGAGTGTTAATTCATGCATGAAGGCTTTATAGCTGTTGAAAGATTCTTGTCATTCCAGATGTTGAATTCACCATGGTATTCTCCGTTAAAGATGCACTGTATAACTTTTTTGGCGAAGGGTCCGTCAAATGCCTTTCTCCACGCAGAAATGTTTCACAGAAGGACATTCAAACTTTCTGACATCGCATAGACCAAACCAGACCAAGTTAGAGGTCAGATCTGTGGAGTATGGAAACAAACTTGGTAACAACAAAAGAGACAGTTTAATGGTCAGATCTATGGAGAAGCAAGCTTGCACATGGTAAGAATGAATGTTTTTAGGTATTTTTGAGCTATAAAACACATTGAACAAATGAAAAGATATGATTAATGCCCTACTGTGGAACATTCCAGGCAAAGAAATAAGTAAGTAGCGGACTTTCCACCTTACAGAAGTTACACAGTGCACCTTTAATTCACGGAGGCTTTATAGCTGTTGAAAAATTCACGTAATTCCAGACGTTGAATTCACCATGGTATTATCCATTAAGACAAGTGCAGCGCAGGGAGTCGGTGCCTATCTGCAAACCAGGCCCACCATATCTCTAGTGTCAATACGACTTCACGGTTGCCCATGTGGAAAATAGCTACAGGCCACCGAATGTAGACTGGCGCAGTGCCGTGTGTAGATAAATATTCTTGAACTGTGATACTGTGTGTGTAATAGAAAACAAGAGCCATGTCTAAAAATGATTTCCGTCTTTTTAATTGTCATGGCTATGAGACTAAACGGTCGATCACGAACTACTCAGGTTTGTTTTGGCAAGCAAAGAATTGTGTGATTGTTTCAAATGCCCTTGGTGATTCTCCAAGGACTAGTCTGGCATGAAATTGGCAGAAGCGGGGACCAAGGGGAGGAAAAAGGAGAAGAAGAAGAAAGCAAGAAATAAATACGCAAGTGAGACGAGATAGAACTTTGGGTAAAATGTCCACAAGTAAAAAGGGTTGTGTGTGCGGGGAAAAAGAGATGATGAAAAGAGGCAGAGAAAAAGAGGAGGATCATTTGAGGTCTGGTTGGGTTCCCTCCCAGACGTGTTCGCTCCACAAACTCTGAGCTAGGAAAAAAATAATAATTTCAAGACGAATGACCATGGGCTCTTAGTGAGAGCCAGGGCCGGTAAAGCCAGTCATTAGCCAGAATGAAACCAATATATTCTGTACACTTATTCCAAAAGTGACAGCTTTGGATGATACAGTTTGCATAATCCAAGAAATATTATAAAAAGTATATATAACGCTATTTTCTGATCTATGTTTTAATGTTTCCTGATAAAAAACATACCTGGAGTTGTGTTTTGTTTCATTCACACATGTTTAAAGATCCCATGACATGGTACTTCTTGATGCTTTTATATGGCTCCTTAATGGTTCCCTAATACTGTAAATGAATCCTTCTTCAAAATCAACACTCAGTGCATGAGAAACAGAGATAAGATGAGAAGTATTTTGTGAGTATGAGAGTATGAGAGTATTTTTTCTCTCTCTCTCTGAACACTCCATTATGGGCGTTGTTGCTTGAATGCAAATGAGGAGAAAAGAGCTGGCCTCCGCTCTAGCTCTTAGCTGATCCATTTCCGTGTTTTTGCACGGGGGGAGAGATTTTAAGCGTTCCATTGAAAAATAAACACATTTCCACATAAAATAAAATTAAACCACTGCTGTTCAAAGGTCCAGAGGCTCAGATAAAGGACTTCCGAGCCTAGAAACACTCGGACGTGCCTCCAGGCAAATAAAAAAATGCATTTCGCATTGCCTAGCGCATTCGCAGTCCAAACTCTCTGGGCGTGATTTACAGAGACACTGAGTACAGACAGACGGGGGTGGAACTGCATTTGCATTTCTTTTTTCGATCTGACGTCAATAAGGTGCCTTGTTCAAAATCGCCTGTTTGAGCTCAGATTTTTTTGTAACGCAGAAAAGGATCGCAAATGCTCAGTTTAGACATTTCGCAACTTTTAACCATGGGGGGGGGGGCTAAACAGGGTAGAGGAGCTCACATTAACGTTCAAAAACCTCAGAAAGTGAAAATTTCATGCCATGGGACCCTGCATATTTAGAGTTCTTCTCTCAAACAGAAAACACTGTTTGTACAGGAAGTGCTCCACTATGTTTTAAATTCCATTCAATTCCACATCCAGTAGAATCATTTGGATTATTTCAGCAAGGTCAAATGCAGCTTTAACTTGAAAACTACCACATGATGACATCACAAGGTGGAATGGAGCATTTTTAGTTTTGGAGATGTAGACAGCCTTATAATAATAAAAGATTACTCAATCGTGACAAACACAACTCCAGGTATGTTTTTAACGAGGTAATGGCTTAAAGCTTTCAAGAGTCAATTTTGCGTAAAATAGGACCTTTAAAGAAAGACAGCTCTAGAAAAAAATAAGAGACCACTGCAAAATTATCAGTTTTTCTGATTTGACTACTTATAGGTATGTGTTTGGGCAAAAGGAACATTTTTGTTTGAGTCTATAAACTACTGACAACATTTCCCCCAAATTCCAAATAAAAATCTTATCGTTTACAGCAATTATTTGCAGAAAATGACAAATTGTCAAAATAACAAATAATAACAAATAATGTTTTTAGACCTCAAACAATGCAAAGAAACAAGATCAAATTCATTTTAAAACAACATAATACTAATGTTTACACTTAAGAAGAGTTCAGAAATCAATATTTGGTGCAATAACCCTTATTTTTAATCACAGCTTTCATGCGTCTTGGCATGCTCTACACAAGTCTTTCACATTGTTCTTGGGTGACTTTATTCCACTCCTGGTGCAAGAACTGAAGTAGCTCAGCTTTGTGTTTGTGTTGGAATTCAACAGACGCTGGGATGGAATGGCTGTAATACACGTAGAGATGCTGATTTCAGAAAAAAATGCAGTGGTCTCTTATTTTTTTCCAGAGCTGTATATTGCAAAAAAGCTGATTGATATAGACAGAATAAAAATCAAACAAAGGTATACATTTATCTACTTTACTTTTTAATTCTCTTGTCCATTCCTTGTTTTGTGTGACATTTGCACCTCATCCTAGATTGACATCGTATCGTCATTGGGATAATCATAATTGTTGGGTAGATCGAGACAAGTACATCCAATAAAAGTTGCGACTGCATTCTGGATTTGTTTTCTTTTCTATAATCATTGTCATTGTTAACATCACCTAACCCTATTTCTGTTTTGAGGTCATGAAAAAAATTGACTTCATGTTTTATTTATTTATTTGTTTATTTATATATTGACATAACCCAGGGCAAACTTTCTATCAATATATCAATTACACGGCACACTTAAAGACACATTGACTGGTTTTCATTGGGGGCCCTGTCATTTCAAGGGCTATCATGAGGATAATTACCCACAATCCATACAACATTGAGCCTTGAAAGAGTCACCCGCTGTCAAGATTCGCCCTCCCTTTGTTGCCCCCTCCCTAGAGACCCCCACCACCTCCCCCTCTCCCACCCACAGACCACGCTCCTCCACCTCCTACAGCTTATACCAGCAAATTTTATTAGCCACCTAGTTTGAAAGCTCCCGCAAGGGTAAACCCAGAGGCGAAATAGTTTACAAAATGGTCCTTTTTGCTGCACATCGTTTCAGTAAAAGATGTAAAAATCACTTCTGATTTAGAAGGAGGGAGCTGAACGCGAACGTGCTAATTGGATTGGCATTTCACAAAAGGCAGATTTGACTTCATGCTAATGTGATTGTGACACTCCCTACTTTCTCTTTGCTCAGTAACTAGAACGAAGAGGCAAGGCGTTAGAAAAAAAAAAAAAAAAAGCAAAGACAGCATCTGGTAGAAAAAGTTAAAAGATTCAAAGATGTTTCAAAGTTATTTCTTGAAAGTTGTCTGCATTTGTGAAATTTGAGCAAAATTGCATTACACAACGCAAATACTGCTTTAAAAAGACAGACTGAAGTTGTAAAACAAATTCCTTTGACAATATGCTATCAAAAAGACTGGGTTGATTTGCAAGAATTCACATGGTCTTGTAATAAAGTGTGACAAATGATAGAACCAGTACATTCTGTGCATTCTTAAGTTGTATTCAGATTGTGTACAGATTTTTACTGTATCAAATTATATATTATCTCTACATACAATATGACTAGTGGGTCAACTCCTCTGGTTAATTTTCTTTTTAAAATGTGTTTATATTTTTGAATAAGAAAGGGATAACAGACAAGATGTAGACAGAGTACATGAATGAATGAGCACGGATAAAGGTTTAAAGGTCCTACATTACGCAAAATTGGTTTTAACTTGAATAGAACTTTTAGCCATGGTAGAATATTCTTACCTTATCCAAAAACATACCCAGAATTTTGTTGTGTTTCATTCACACAGTTTTGAGTAACCATGTATTATTAAAGGTCCCATGGCATGAAATTTTCACTTTCTGAGGTTTTTGAACGTTAATGTGAGCTCCCCTACCCTGTTTAGGCCCCCCCCCATGGTTAAAAGTTGCGAAATGTCTAAACTGAGCATTTGCGATCCTTTTCTGCGTTACAAAAAAACGGAGCTCAAACGGGCGATTTTGAACAAGACACCTTATTGACGTCAGATCGAAAAAAGAAATGCAAATGCAGTTCCACCCCCGTCTGTCTGAACTCAGCGTCTCTGTAAATCACGCCCAGAGAGTTTGGACTGCGAATGCGCTAGGCAATGCGAAATGCGTTTTTTTTATTTGCCTGGAGGCACGTCCGAGTGTTTCTAGGCTCGGAAGTCCTTTATCTGAGCCTCTGGACCTTTGAACAGCAGTGGTTTAATTTTATTTTCTGTGGAAATGTGTTTATTTTTCAATGGAACGCTTCAAATCTCTCCCCCCGTGCAAAAACACGGAAATGGATCAGCTGAGAGCTCAGAGCGAGAGCCCTCTACTATAGGCCAGCTCTTTTCTCCTCATTTGCATTCAAGCAACAACGCCCATTATGGAGTGTTCAGAGAGAGAAAAATTACTCTTTCTCATCTTATCTCTGTTTCCTCATGCACTGAGTGTTGATTTTGAAGAAGGATTCATTTACAGTATTAGGGAACCATTAAGGAGCCATATAAAAGCATCAAGAAGTACCATGTCATGGGATCTTTAAGTCTGGGAGCGATCTGCGGCTATACCTAAAGCAGAATGTTCATCAGTTACTGTGGTGACACAATGTACTCAATAGCAATAATTACCAAAAAGTCTCAAGATCGAAGAAAAGCTTGTGACTGTCATGTTATGTGAGAAGGACTGGTTTAAGAGCACAAATCATCTCACCTGTTGTATTTCCAGTTAAGTCAGTTCTGTATTGTCAGATTTTGCTCAAACAAAAAAAGATTAAAGTCTAACTTGAGTAGCAGATCTTCAGACAGAGCATCACACCCCCAGAGAATGCTGATGACATCCCCTGCAAAATATCAATATACCCAAAGTATAAAATCCAAGTCGAGACTGTTCTATAATCAGTCTCAACCTGAGACTTCCCACTCCCCATTAGGACACCCAGAGATCAAATCATTTCCAAACAAAAGCTAAATGCACCGTGTCAACAAGGGATATCCTATTAAAGGAGCACCGTGTAACTTTTCTGGTAGAGGGTGCATTTAATTGCTTTGCCTTGAATGTCCCGCAGTATGGCATTATACATCTCATTTGCATTTATTGAATTACAAACATTATTATTGCTCAAAAGTGCCACAGAAAACATGCATTTTCACTCAATTGCACTGAAGATCTGACCTGTAACTTGACCCGGCAGCATTACTTGCTTGTTTCCATGGAAATATAAATATTGTATACTATATATTTTTACGGGAACAGGCTGGTGAAGAAAGCACCAGAAAACTTAGTGCACTTTTAAGATTGATACACCCACACCCAATAGACCAATCATTTTTCCAGACGCTATATTTTGTTTACATCAACGCACACTAACACAAGTATCTCCACTACAAATCGCCCTCGTGTTCACTCATTTCGTCCTCTCCTCTAAACTCCTCCAGTGCTATTCCGCTAATCAACTTTATCTGCCGCTGCGAGTCTTGAGCATCCAATTACAAACCGAGAGTGAATGTGGAGATGCAGACGAGAGCTGGGGTTTTACTGTCCAATCACGCATCCTCCTCTGACACTTGGCATTGGGCACCCATCGGCACTGCTAATCCTGCCCCCCTCCCCAATGCCAACCCAGTAGATTTTAAGTGTCTCCATTTGTTTTTCTGCAGCGCATGATGCATGGAGTCGGGCCTGATTAAGACTGATCCTCCTCTGAGCCAGACCAAAGCTAAATTAATCATCGCAGAAATGGGTTACATGTCAATTTTGTGCTGATAAGTGCAAGCTTGGATAAGAGTTGTCACGGCATGTTGGATGAAGGGGTAACGGATGGGGATTCTGCTGAAGCTACCAATATAAATGAGAAATAATATTGCAGGAATTTTTCATGATTTCATGATGGATCTTATCCAAACAACAGCAAGGATTTTTGGGGGAAACATTGCAGCAGTTATAACATAGATCAGAAAATAGTGTAATATGGGCTTTTAGGTACAGTATATTGTACCATTACTATCAATAGTATGCAATTCTAGTGTGGTAGTACTTATCATTATTAGTTGTGGTAAGGTAGAAATTATACTCAGGGCTCTCAGGTTTTGAGCGGGGTCGTGCGTGAGACTGCGTAATTTCCGAGGAGCGGGGGGGGGGGCGAGTGAACAATTTTTCCCATCCTGCTCTGAGTGCCTTTAAACAAATAAAACATTCTATTATTTTTACATACGTGAAAAGTCCATGAGGAACTTTAATAAATGTGTCAATTTAAACAGGAAATATCCGTTATTGGCTACAGCTGTAGGCCAAATATCGGATACCTATTGATTACAAAAATTAATCTACATAGAATACCAAGACTAAGCCAGGACTAAACCAAGACTAAACCAGGACTAAACCAAGACTAAACCAGGACTAAACAAAGACTAAACCAGGACTAAACCAAACCAAGACTAAACCAGGACTAGACCAAGACTAAACCAGGACTAAACAAGGACTAAACCAGGACTAGATCAGGACCAAACCAGGACCTGTCCGACTCACCTGTTCGGAGCTGCAGGTCGCTCGCTGTTTCCGCAGCACAGCCGGTACAGTACACCGGGCTCCGAGAGGAGGAGACAGCGGGGGAGACAGAGGAGGAGACACAGGGACACCCGCTAACTGAGATTTTTTTCCGGGGAGCGGGGCGAGGAGGGGGGGGGGGGGGCACCGAAACAAAAACAAAACAAAAAAAATCAGCGTGAGAAATGCCATGTGTGGCGTGTGAGCGTGTGAACACGTCGAATTGCTTGTGTCACACTCTCAATGCGTGAGACTTGAGAGCCCTGTTATACTACTACTTGTTAGCAGTATTAGCTCGTAGCAGTACATAGCAGTCATACTTGTGATACAGTGATAGTATTAAATTTAGAGATCACTGTAGTAGCGGTAGTAATATCAGTAGTAGTAGTAGTAGTAGTAGTAGTAGTAGTAGTAGTAGTAGTAGTAGTAGTAGCATGTGTGTGTGTGTGTTACTTTGTGGGTTGTTTGTGTGGTGTCGGGCAGCTGGGGGGCTGGTTGGGTGGGTGGAAAGAAATGTAGGATTGTTTTTAATCACTGTAAAGCACTTTGTGTCACATGAAAATCGTTTTATAAATATTGATTGATTTCGATTGATTGAGTAGTATCAGTAGTAGAAGCATTAACTTGCTTTATCTGCACACTCAAGCTCAAGCATAATTGTATTTTAATATTGACTTGGACTAGGCTACAAATAAGATTGGGTAGTTATTGTAAAAGTATCCAAAGCACTAAAATAATGTCGATTCTGGTAAGATATAACAATTGTAAACATTTTGGCACTATGTCTAACCAGCAAGAAGCTAACTATGTAATGTTATAGCAAATGAAAAGTCTTGCTCATCTGTTGGCATCTGAGAACTGGGTAAGCGGCAGTGGAAATGCGGTTTTACACATAAACAAGCCCAAAAGGAGTCGGGGCAGAGAGCCGTTTTCATCTTGTAGTAAACAAAACATTCCCCCGGCGGGCAAATCTACTCCAACATCTGGCCCCATTATAGGCCCCTGTCCAGCCAGCACCACTGTAGGAACTAATTAGCACACAGGAGCAGACAAGGCAAACGAGCGAGGCCAGAGAGGAGCACCTAAACAAGACACTGGAACTTGGACTAAAACTGAAAAATATCTCTCTCTCTCTCTTTTTTTTCTGACTTTATTTTTGCAGTGAGAAAAAAATATATAGAATAATAAATAAATAAATACATACATCAAAAAGGATATATACATCAACATGTAAGCACTGACTGCATATGTGTTCATTTACATTACATTACATACAGATTCGTGCATTTTTTTTATCAGTTCATTCTACAAATATATGTATTCTTATTGTATCTACACATCGTTTATGTATTTATTCATCATTATCCAACAGTGCACTTCCTGATTATGGATCAATAAAATAGTTTTTTATAATAATCTGGAAGTGCACTGTTAGAATCCTAGTGTTACAGTGACAGCAGAACTCTCTCTGGTCACTGAGAGTTGTGATAAACGCTTATCAGCTCACTGCAATTAATAAATGGGTTGCTCAGAATGTACAAGATAAGTGACTTTGGACCACTGTAAACTGTATAAAATGCATCTTAAAGGAAAAGTAACGTTTTTTACAATCTGAGCCTTATTTCGGTAATAAAACAAGTTGTTTTACTCACCCATAGTAATTTGGTGTCATATGGAGCACTTCCGGAGATGTTTTAGATTTGCGATCTCCATCATGTGAGTTCTCGGGGCACATGTTTGCGGTCTCCAAATAACACAAACTTTAGCACTTTTCAAATCATAGAAGCCCGATGTCTTAGCCTACGATTTTGTGTGGTCAAAAGTGGCCTGTAATCCGAGATTTAGCCATAGTTTCGAGTAGATGAGGACGCCAGTGCGCATGTGCGGACTGTGCTCTCAGCTCCCGGGACCCAAACATGAAACGCAAAGCTGTAAACTATGGATGAATCTCGGATTACAGGCCACTTTTGCTTCAAACGAAATCGTAGGCTAAGACATCGGGCTTCTATGATTTGAAAAGTGCTAAAGTTTGTGTTATTTGGAGCCTGCACGGAGCATATTACATGGTTGGGGAATATATGATATGCCCCGAGCTATGGCTAGAAGTCGCGCTAGGCTAACCGCAAATCTTAAAACATCTCTGGAAGTGCTCCATATGACACCAAAGTGCTATGGGTGAGTAAAACAACTTGTTTTATTACCGAAATAAGGCTCAAATTGTAAAAAAATAAAATAAAATGTTACTTTTCCTTTAAATATGTTTCTACTGTATTTTGCTGCATTTCTGGCTGGTATTTTAGGGTTAGTTGGTTTTAGATTTGAAATGCACAGTTGTAATTGGAAGGATAGTAGCTTTAGCACATGTAGTTGAATTAGTGTAACTAGTAGATGTCTGTGGTCCAAATCCGGATAAGCTGCTTCAAATCTTCCAGACATGAGTAAGCCTTGACAATGTTAATCAGATTATTATATTACAACTAATACATCGCACAGACTGCGCACAGCAAAAATGCTAAAATGGATATACATTTAATATGTTGCAAGCTAAGGGGAAAAGCTGGCTCTAGCATCATATTATACAGCATGAACAGAATATTGATAAAATTGATTTGTTTTAGTAACTTAGCAATGTACATGCTTGTTGACGTACATTGCTAAATTTACTTCTTCTTACTTCTTAATCATTATCTTATCTACTAGCAGTCAGCAGATTTCATTTGCTTAAAAATTGAATTAACTTGCTTTGTAACTAATACAATTTTGTTCATTAACTGAGATACATTTAAATTGTCTGATTTTGCACGCAGATTGTGGTTATTTTAGACAACAAATGTCTGCTTCAAAGCTAAAAGGTACTATTACATGTGCTGCTGCTGCTGCTACTGCTACAGTGGGCTTCTGTGTGCATGGTTCCCACAATAACATGTTAATGGATGTCAGCGCAAAGAGTGACAGACCGTCTGCTGTCGCTCCCCTGTGGGCTGGAGTGTTTCAAGCTAAAAATCTCGTGTCAGGAATGTATAAGTTCCCTTGCATGATCTGGAGTGGACAGGCCAAAGTGAAAGTGTTTGAATAGTTTAAATAGTGATACTAGATGTGATAAAAGAGATAAAAGTGAGATAAAAGCTCACTTTGAGGCTGCATAATGGTTGTGATTTACTATACTTGACCTTGGTAACAGACTTGTTTTGTTCAGTGTGATGCATTAATCTTATGTAGTGCTTTTATGCAATCATCTCATCTCAGTGGTGGCAAGCTACTATTAAAGCCTGAGGTATGCTAATGAAAGCAAGGCGGCCAATCTGCGCCAACAGAAATCAAGCATTCTGTAGAATAGAAGATGGTACTGTAAAGATAGAAAATCGAAGGTAGAAAATGGCCAGGCATTGTAGCATTATCAGTATTCTCTAAAGGCAGAAATTTTCTAACAAGTTAAAGGGATATGCCACCCCCAGGTCAAATTTGGCCATCTCCCCACAGTCCAGAGACTAAAATAAGTGGTGGAAAGCGTTTTCCTGCTCACCCAGCCATTGTCCGAGTCTGTCGCCACTGACCGCCGCGGTATCTGGTGCTCCTCCGCCTTAGACTGGAGTCTAACGTCGCCAGAGAAAGATTTCGGCCAAAAGGAATTAATTTGCTCGATGCGTTTCCCAATTACTTTGTGTGTAGTGCGCATTCATATCGAGTGCAAATAAATGTGCAAATCAACACGGAGAGCTTGCCTTGGTCATTTTGGGTGGGAACTATTTTCCAGTGCGTAAGAATACAGCCGTATCACGCACCACGTTGTGCAACAGGGGAACTCCCTTCCCGCTGCGTAACTAGGATTCCCCTGTCAGCGTGCTGCGTGATACGGCTGTATTCTTACGCACTGGAAAATAGTTCCCACCCAAAATGACCAAGGCAAGCTCTCCGTGTTGATTTGCACATTTATTTGCACTCGATATGAATGCGCACTACACACAAAGTAATTGGGAAACGCATCGAGCAAATTAATTCCTTTTGGCCGAAATCTTTCTCTGGCGACGTTAGACTCCAGTCTAAGGCGGAGGAACACCAGATACCGCGGCGGTCAGTGGCGACAGACTCGGACAATGGCTGGGTGAGCAGGAAAACGCTTTCCACCACTTATTTTAGTCTCTGGACTGTGGGGAGATGCCCAGATTTGACCTGGGGGTGGCATATCCCTTTAAAGGAAAAGTAAAGTTTTTTTTACAATCTGAGCCTTCTTTCGGCAATAAAACAAGTAGTTTTACTCACCCATAGCAGTTTGGTGTCATTTTGAGCAGTTTCGTAGAAGTTATGTTGTCGCGTATCCGTTAACTTGAGTGCTCGGGGCATTACTTTGCGGTCTCCAAATAACACAAACTTTAGCACTTTTCAAATCATAGAAGCCTGATGTCTTAATCTACGATTTCGTTTGAATCAAAAGTGGCCTGTAATCCAAGATTTAGCCATAGTTTCGAGTAGATGAGGACGCCAGTGCGCATATGCGGACTGTGCTCTCAGCTCCCGGGACCCAAACATGAAGCGCAAAGCTGTAAACTATGGATAAATCTCGGATTACAGGCCACTTTTGCTTCAAACGAAATCGTAGACTAAGACATCGGGCTTCTATGATTTGAAAATGCTAAAGTTTGTGTTATTTGGAGCCCGCACGGGGCATATTACATGCTTGGGGAATATATTATATGCCCCGAGCTATGGCTAGAAGTTGCGCTAGGCTAACCGCAAATCTAAAACATCTCTGGAAGTACTCCATATGACACCAAAGTGCTATGGGTGAGTAAAACAACTTGTTTTATTCCCGAAATAAGGCTCAAACTGTAAAAAAAAAACGTTACTTTTCCTTTAAACTGTTTGTAGTCATTATTTTTTCACTGGATAAATGTCCATGTCTTACCAGTTGTCGATGGGTTTTTTTTTTCTGATAAATTTAGCCTATTTCACATCACTCACTGCTATGTCATTAGACCTCATATTTAATTGCATTAATGGTATGACAGGATAGTGTACGAGTTAC
The DNA here is from genome assembly GCA_036785185.1 of Paratrypauchen microcephalus. NCBI lineage: Eukaryota > Metazoa > Chordata > Actinopteri > Gobiiformes > Gobiidae > Paratrypauchen > Paratrypauchen microcephalus. The sequence goes on along the minus strand of JAVJIX010000158.1, from coordinate 2,305,169 downwards.
AAACAATATAAAGATAATATAAACATACAATAGACCTACTAAATGGGGCTTACAAAGAAGGTATAGACATTTAGGTTTGAGAGGGTCTTGGCAGCAGAGACACGTGGAGTCTGTGGCAGGGGATACGGACCATAACGGACTGCAAGCCAACACCACAGACTGCCTTTACTGCCTTTATGTCTTTACGGACATCTTCAACACATCTTTGAGCCAGGCTGTCGTCCCCACAAATTCCCCCCCAAATCTCCATCACCATCCCCGTGCTGAAGAAATCGTCTCCATCCTGCCTTAACGACTACCTACTACCTTACCTACTACTAAAAAATAAATAAATAAATAAAAACTGCTAAAACATGCCTTTACTTAAATAAAATCCAACCATAAGCATATCTGTCACATGTTTACTATTCAATACAATGTGTAGGCAAAGATATTAGAACAACTATTTCCTACTTTGCCTAGAAAACTCCAGGTAGTATACTTTGCCTGTAACATTACCAGTACATGTTTTAACCTTTACTGGGAAATTACCTGATTAGACTGATTCCAAAATATAATCTTACTTTCATGTATTTCCTTTCTGTTGCATTGTTTTTATAATTGTTTTTGGGTTATCCAAGTCAGGGTTGTCCTAAACTGGTTGTCCAGATCCCAAAATATTACTGTTTGATTAAAATTCAACCAACAAAAATGTTGAATGGAAAACTACAGCTTTCTTATACCGTTACCTATTTTGTGAGCAATTTGCCTTCGAAGCTCCTTTAATTTGAACACATTAACCTCAAGCAAAAAATAAGGTCCTTCTTTTTCTATAGACCTTCTCTCAGCGTCATTATAACAGTTATTTTTATCTACTTCCTTTTGTACTGCTCTTCGGAAATCCAGACCAATTCACAAATATATTTAGACTGAACAAGAAAAAGAAGACACAAATGAACCCCTCGACAAAGAAGTGTAATGGAAATTCTCCGTCTCCCTGTATGACTACTGCACTGACACGTCACATTGGAGCGTTGATGCGCTGCTATTAAAAGCAAAACGAGAATTGCTGTAAAAAAGTTTAATTATCACATTTGGGGCTGTCAGCTTCCATCAAATCTACTCTGGATGTAATTGTGAAAGGGTGGGACTAGAACAAATTGCTGCTTTCTTGCTTGTGCGGTCATTAATTTATGAAGCCCTGCAGGAGTGCTCTCATTTAAAGCAGTGCCAGTTCCTAAGTGGCCACGTTGCATCATCATAAATAAGTGAATATGCCGCCAATATGACATAAAGAGTCGGAATAAACAGCTCACAGGGCGACGCCTTGGCTGCTCTATGCACTGTGCAACCAATGGTATATACATTAGTGACTTTAGCTCTTTTCATTTTGGAGTGGAAATAGTCAAAAAGTTTCTTCACTATTCCATCCATTTCAAAATGTATTTATTAATGTATATATGCATGTATTTGTTTGTTTATTTAATTTATTTAATATTATTCTGGTAGTCTCTGGTGTTGCCCTCACGACCTGGCCCCAGATATAGCAGAAGTTAGATGGTATATCTTCCAGCTAGATACTCATTCAAAATCTGGTGAAAAAATAAATAAATTAATAATTTTGGGTTGAAGATAGAAATAAGTTTGCTCGGGCACTAGGGCTCTATCTTTATATATATGAACAATAATTTATTTACACTAGTACTAAGCTTGATGGCAAGAAGGCACAATTATAAACTTGAAGAACAATGTTTAATTGTCACCAGGTTGATGATAAGAAAGGGTTGAAATAAAAACAGTACTCAACAGCATTGTAGAACAATCATCCAGACATTTTCTTGGAATATTTTTACATTTTTATAACAAATCACCTCCAAAACAAAATGTGCCCTCATAGACAGAAGTTCTGTGAAAACATCAGCAGAATTTACTGTACCACACATACACCCATTTTACATATCTGTATAAATGCCTAAGCCAGTGTGGTGCCAAAAACACATTGTGGGTCCCATAGAGCAGAGTCAGCAGAGCTAGAATAGTGGTGCTTGTCTGTTTACACACTGACTGTAATGCCTGGAGGTGGATTAGGAGCAGCCCTAACCTTTTCCTCTCACCGCCAAGAGAGCAATTTGCCTGATTCTGTTGCCCAGTAGGGGGCTCTCCTTCCGATGACACCTCCCACTGGGAGATCTGCTGTCCAGGGGCAGCACATAACCCCTCAATGTGCTGCATGTGACGCCAGAGACAACTCAATAACACCTGCCGCCAGGAACACAGCTGATTAAAGGTCTGATAGTGTGCCATATTTTGTGCTTCACAGTCTATTCTAAGTGCATTAATGAGAATATATTGCTTTGTTCAATATGCAACAATCAAAAGTTTAGAAAATTCTTACATGTCTCACAGGTGACTTGATCCTTGTGAAAAGGCTTCTTCTCCTTTGCTCTTCTTACTGTGAGCCTAGGAGTCTGGAGACCTGGAGGATTCAGCAGGGCATTTCTGTTTGAAAGAACCATTTCTCAGAAAGTGACAGACTGTTTAAAGATCCCATGACATGGTACTTCTTGATGCTTTTATATGGCTCCTTAATGGTTCCCTAATACTGTAAATGAATCCTTCTTCAAAATCAACACTCAGTGCATGAGAAACAGTGATAAGATGAGAAAGAGTAATTTTTCTCTCTCTGAACACTCCATAATGGGCGTTGTTGCTTGAATGCAAATGAGGAGAAAAGAGCTGGCCTATAGTAGAGGGTGGGGGCGTGGACAAACTCTCCGCTCTCGCTCTGAACTCTCAGCTGATCCATTTCCGTGTTTTTGCACGGGGAAAGAGATGGGAAGCATTCCATTGAAAAATAAACACATTTCCACAGAAAATAAAATTAAACCACTGCTGTTCAAAGGTCCAGAGGCTCAGATAAAGGACTTCCGAGCCTAAAAACACTCAGATGTGCCTCCAGGCAAATAAAAAAACGCATTTCGCATTGCCTAGCGCATTCGCAGTCCAAACTCTCTGGGCGTAATTTACAGAGACGCTGAGTACAGACAGACGGGGGTGGAACTTAATTTGCATTTCTTTTTTCGATCTGACGTCAATAAGGTGCCTTGTTCAAAATCGCCCGTTTAAGCTCCAATTTTTTCTAACGCAGAAAAGGATCGCAAATGCTCAGTTTAGACATTTCGCAACTTTTAACCATGGGGGGGGCTAAACAGGGTAGGGGAGCTCACATTAACGTTCAAAAACCTCAGAAAGTGAAAATTTCATGCCATGGGACCTTTAAAACTTTGCATTGTCCTAAATTTACTTGTCTGAACATCACATGTCTGTGGTATTTATAATTTGCTAATATACTGCAATAATGTGATGCCAATTCCTCTAGTCCCATTGTAATTACTTGATGAAAAACACCCATTTATACACCTCTCCGGCCATGTGGACCCAAACACGGAGAAATAAAAAGTCAGCTTTAATTCAATTCCCATACTGGTTGACATCACCTTAATCTTGTCTGCACAAATCTTATTGGATAAGCTGTAAACATTTATCTAAAATAGCCTTCATGTGATAACTGATACAAGACTGTGCTTAGTGAACACTGTGGGGCTGTTACTCTGCCAGCGTCACATGCTAGGCTGCGCTGTATCATCCAAATTGCATTTTCTTAAATAGTGCAGCATTTCAAGTCTGCTTATAAAACTCCGATTTAATAAAATGTACTTAATGGGCATCTGAGAAAGCGACTGTACACGGGTCTCATGGGAAAACTGATGAAAGTGCTTTTGGTTCAGGCTCCGCCCCTTTGATTCCTGATTTAGCGTGTTAGTGTCTCATGGTGCAGGTCGTGACCCCGGCTCTGACCCTGTGGTCTTGGAGCAGCTCTAATGACCACACGCAACGAGGAGAGGATCACCCCACACAGCCTTTTGGGACGGAAGCATGAGGAGTCCCCCAGAAAACCAGCTAGCATGGTTGGTACAGATACGCAACTGTTTACAAATTATTACTTTAATATACTCTACATTTAACTTAATTTAATGTCAAGTGCATATGACAGGTAAGACTACTCATTTCTCCAAGTTAACATGATTATATTTACGATTTCACAAAAAATCTTGCCTTGGGTTATTTAATTTTGTAATTTTGGTGAAGTTCATATTTTTACTTCTTGGTTGGACACGGGCAGCAGATATGAAAAATGTACAGTAGAGTATGTCAACTATGTTACCTAGCAACCATAATGTTAAAAAAGTCATTGCGCTTGAGTCCACTATACTTATGATGTATGACACTCATGGACCATTATGTTTTAATTTTACATGTTAAATTCATTTCATTTTAATTGTAATATGGATCTAAAATTACTTAATAAAACAAATAAGTCTGTCTGGTAGAAAACTGTGGTGCCCAATGGGAGGTGAGGTCTTTGTAAATGTTACACCAAAGAACCTAGCAGCTGTCGGCACCTCCTATGGATCACTGCACATCACACTAACGAGTAGCAGCAGATTTTTTTTTTTCCCCCCATTTGTGCCAAAATGGCTATGAGACACTTCCAAATGTATCACAGATTAAGAAAATAAATGAAGCGCAACCAAAGACATTAACATTTTAAAAGATTTCTTGGTATGCTTGTTCACTTGATAAAATATCCTGTAATGGCAAGATTCTTAACAGCTTTTACCCCTCAACTAGAAGCCCCCTGCTGTTCTAAGTCCATTCTGAAGGCAATACATGTTCCACTGCAGTCCGACCATCATCTCATCACAAGTCTTCCTCTTTGGTTCTCCTTAATTAAACTGCAGTGGTTCTATAACAAGAGCCCTTTAACTTTACAGGATTACACAATTACATACTAATCACTGTTTGTGGCTCTCCTCTGTTTGTGTACGCTCGTAATCACCGCGTTCTGCTTTTTTGGGGGGGACCCATGTGGAGTTTCATTAAGCGACACAACATCCCCACCTCCAACACTGTGACAGCCGGGCTACACGAATCTACTGGCACATTACCACTAACTTCTCTTGATTGCACATCATTAAAATAAGGTAATTAGGGCCTATAAGCAAACAAGTCTATCAGGTTTTGGGTGACGTTCTCCCACACTGTGGCCACAGACGATAGCATTGTTTGAAATACCCATTACTAGTCATTATGTCAGGGAGCAAAACAAAGGCTGATGCTCTGCCTCAAAGCCAGCGTTAAGAGATTAACTGCTTTTAACAGAAAAACGAAAGGACACCATTTGTGATACGCAATCTGCAAACTGGTAATTATGGTTCCTTTAAACAAGCAAATTGCATTACTGTTCTTGATGCTAAGTACTGAGCAGGATTGGGCACTACAACAAACTCTAAACCTTAAAAAGGTTTTATGTAGTGAAGGTTTCATCTGTGGTTATCTGGACACACACACACACACACACACACACACAGACATAGCAGTATAGCCGTAAACAAGGGCACACTGCACATTTCTCTGATCTGGCCAAGATTTTAAAATTTATATCAGGTTATGCATCTTGTTTTCAGACTTATTATCTATTTACTAGACCAGAGACTGCTTCATTCTAGTCTAGAGGTAGATAGATAACTTGTCAAGTAAAATTATTTTGCTGCATGGACAGATAATTTCACTACTTTTAAGTCATAGATTTAAGGGTTTATATCTTAAATTTTGGACAAGCTTTTTTGCAGTGCGGGGCAGTTTCTCAAATTCCTCCCTTTGCGGTTGGATTTAGTAAATCAGAGTAAATAAATTCCCAGTGCTTTAAGCGAGTTCTATCAATTAAAAATGGCTTCTGGATGGATTGATTATAAAAACAGATGTCCAGATGACCACCAGTGAAACCTTTACATTGAATCACTTCTAAATGAATGATGGATTATACAGTCTTTAAACATTTTAGTGTATTTTTAGTCCAATTACTTAAAGATGAACTGCATAGACTGCACCTTTACAGTTTTAAAAGTGCATTACAATCACAACCTTGAACTTATTTATTTGATCGAATACGTTTGTAGCTTCTTCAGTTTTGGTCAGACGCTGGTGGACACTGCCTATCTGCCTGACGGGAAGAGCTAACTACAATGACATTATTTTAAAACTACCACACCTACTTGTTTACAGTTTCTGTTAGTTAGGTAGGCTTGTTAAATATGCAGTGGGAGTGGAATGTGGGGGGTCTTGTTAGCATAGACATTCAGGACCATAATGGGTGTTTTCACACCTCTGGACCTGACTTGGCTAGTCCTATTGTTTTCTTTGTTTGTTTTGATTTAGGTTTGAGAATAGAGTTATAGATAGGAGACAAATTATGTCTGAGACCTCCATTTCTGTTCAAGGAAGGATTCTCTTTCTTGACAAAAATAGCCTCTTTAACTCCCCTCTCAAACCAGTTCTTTTCTCTGGCCAAGATCTGTACCTCACTGTCCTGGAGATGTACGGCAGATGAAGGTCCACTCTGGCTCTCCTGTCTGTGTTGGTACATCCTCTTGTGAAGTGGCTGTTTTGTTTCTCCAATGTAACGCCAGGGTTGGGAGGGTTACTTTAGAAATGTAATCCGGTACAGTTACTAGTTACTCCATAAAAGATGTATTCAGTAACGTAATCCCGGTACTATAATATTAAAGTAATGTAACTTGATTACTTTCAGTTACTTTTGGATTACTTTAACACCAAATATCCTATAACAACAAGAAAACAAGAAAATTACAATACAATTAAAAGTTTTTAGGAGGACAAGTACAGTTCTATGTGTATTTTTAACAACTGTTATCACTATAAGCCAAGTCACTAGTAAACAAGGTCACTCACTAAACCAGACACCTAAACACCTATGACTTCAACAAAATTATATTTTCAGTTAAAGTTTTAGTTTTACCGGGACAGTCATCTTGCCAGATCTCCGCAGCTGGACAGGATGTTCGTCCAGCTTGCGTGCTGGCCTACATCTAACGACAGCTTTGCTCGGAATTGTCTAAAGGGTCTTCATGGATCAGTTAACATGACTATGTTGCCTAGATAATGTTTAAATATTGTAATATCGTTCTACAAATGCACAAAGTGTACTTGTGACCGCAAACGTTAGCTAGCTTGCTAATAGTTTGCTAGTCGATAGCTAACTCGAAACTGGCTCCTACCAATGAATCAAGACAAAGAAATGACTCATATTCACACATAACATGACTGAAGCAGGACATTTAGGGCCTGTCAGTATCAAAGCGTTAATATTAGCGATCTTACCTGTAAATGTTTCTTGAGATTGGAAGTAGAATCCTTGGACATTGACAGGTGTTTAACTGCTGGAAGGCACAATTTGAACTGCACTGTGATGTTGTTCCCTTTGTCTTCTTTAAAAATAAAATTCTCCCTAAATTTCCACCCGCTAAATGCGTTTTTTGAAACCATGCCCGCTGCAAGTTTAGTCCGTAGTGCGCGACCTGCGTGAAGTTCAGTGCGAGCCGCTGCAAGTGTATTCCACAGCACGCGCCGCTGCAAGTTTGTTTCACAGAGCGCGCCGTGCGGCGCGAGTCTGTGCGTTCTGTTTTCCCTACATATGACCTCCGGCTTTAAATGGAAAAAAATGAAATAACATAAAATGCTTTCAAATTGTAATCCTGCTAAGTAATCCCCATTTTCACTAAATGTACCTGTAATCTGAGTACGTCTTTTTCTTTGTAACTGTAGGGGAATACAGTTACCTTTTTTTTGTATCCTTTTACTTAACGCCGTTCCATGTAATCCGTTACTCCCCAAGCCTGTGTAGCGCTCACTGCAGTCTTCACTACACTGAATGGAGTAGACCACATTGCTTCGTTTGTGGCTCCATGTTTTGTCCTTTGGGTGGACCAGTTTCTGTCTTAAATTGTTTGTGGGTTTGAAATAAACTGGGATTTCATGTTGTCTGAATATCCCCTGTAGTATATAGGCAGTTCATGCCTCATGTGAAACATCAGAACCTCCAGAATTCACTCACAGTGCTAGTGCAGCCTCACACTAGCACTGATTAAAACAAGTTTTCTCAGTATACAAAAGGGCACATGTGAAAGCTCAGAATTTACAGAGGCTGCACCCACACTGACTAATGGTTCAGAAGGATTCAGATCAGAGAGTCCTTTCAGGATTAAATCAATGGATTTCAGTACTGAAGCTGGCGACCCAAATGAGAGACTCATGTGAGGCTCATTTTGCTTTGTTTGGATAATTGTCTCGAGAACCAAAGCACCAAACTGTAACATACAACTTGACCATCATGTCCAGTGTGTTTTAAATGAAATTGAACATATTTGACTAAAACAAGTACTTCTCATATGTGGGGGCATAGGTAAGTTATGTTTGTTGAATTTCAAATCAAAATATTGCATACATTTCCTTAAATAAAACTTTGATTTGACTTAATGAATACATAACACATGCTCTTGACTAGCAGGTCAAGTAGTAAGTCCAGTCATTGAAGTAGTTAATATGTGGCACTTTTGCCTGATGTTAACCCTCCGAATCTGCTATTTGCTCGTGAGAAGGATGGAGACTTTATCAACAACAACTTTTGATAATGATGTTGTGACTCATGAGTGAGATGTTACGCTACCACACTACAAATACATTCCTTAACAGATATAATTGCTTTATTATTAAGCTAACTTTGACCTAATAGATGTAGATGTTGAACATAGTAGTATTTTTTACATGCTACATCTTATGCGTACTATGAAGTTGCAAATAGTGATACAAAACTAAATCCATAACTTTTACTTGTTACAGTCTCTGCACGAAATTGTTATAATGAATAAACTTGTTTTTTATCATATTACTCCCCCAAAAAATGTGTTTTCAGACCCCAGTAATTTAAATTTGCCTCCTTTTGGTCAGGGGAGGTTGTAGGGAAAACATAATTACAAAAGCTAGTCAAGCCTAACAAAACAGAGCTGGGAGCCTGTATAGGAGCTGCTGCTGCGCGACTCTTTTTGTCACTCCCATTATTCATCGTCTGCTTGAATCAACCAGGAATTAGTTTATTGTAATTCTCGTAATGGAGTCGAATTGCTATAGGATGACAAATCAGCAACTTAGATGTGGGCGAGTTTATTTGGGGAAACGAAAGAGTTTTACACCATTTTCTCAGTTTGAAATCCATCCATCTCTCTTGGTGGTAGCGAAAGATTAGGAAGGGGTATGGGTGGGACCAGGGGTAACAAATACTCATCCTCCCCATGTCTGTGTGGGTACACTGGTTTGTCCATCAACCCAAAATATGTACAATAGGTCAAATCTTGCCTGACCAGCCAGTCCCTTCTACATTCTGATCAAATCCAGAAAAGATTAGGACCAGACAAGAGAATGTGAAAAACCTTCATCCAAACTTGAGACGGTCCAACCATCTGCTAATTTGTAGAATTTGCCTCTTGAATGTGGAAGTCATGTCCTCTCCAAAATTACCGTATCATTCAGAGCAAAATGTATAACTTATTCTACCTGGTTTGATCATTCCTTATTTACATGTAAGCAGCCATAGTAGTTTTTTATGTGAGCATACTTCTCTCCGATTGCTTAATCCGCCTGTCAATCACGCCCTCTAAAATCAGAGAGACAGGATACAGCTACATACTTATTATTATTTATCTTAATATTTGATGCATGCTCTTTTTTCCAACTGTTTCTGAAACTTGCGTTGTGACACTGCAATTTCCCCATTGTGGGACAAATAAAGGATTATCTTATCTTATCTTATCTTAGCTCCAGATCCACTCATCTTTTTAAAGGTCCCATGGCATGAAATTTTCACTTTCTGAGGTTTTTGAACGTTAATGTGAGCTCCCCTACCCTGTTTAGCCCCCCCATGGTTAAAAGTTGTGAAATGTCTAAACTGAGCATTTGCGATCCTTTTCTGCGTTACAAAAAATCGGAGCTCAAACGGGCGAGTTTGAACAAGGCACCTTATTGACGTCAGATCGAAAAAAGAAATGCAAATGCAGTTCCACCCCCGTCTGTCTGTACTCAGCGTCTCTGTAAATCACGCCCAGAGAGTTTGGACTGCGAATGCGCTAGGCAATGCGAAATGCGTTTTCTTATTTGCCTGGAGGCACGTCCGAGTGTTTCTAGGCTCGGAAGTCCTTTATCTGAGCCTCTGGACCTTTGAACAGCAGTGGTTTAATTTTATTTTATGTGGAAATGTGTTTATTTTTCAATGGAACGCTTCAAATCTCTCCCCCGTGCAAAAACAAGGAAATGGATCAGAGAGCGCTCAGAGCAGAGAGCGGAGAGTTTGGCCACGCCCCCACCCTCTACTATTGGCCAGCTCGTTTCTCCTCATTTGCATTCAAGCAACAACACCCATTATAGAGTGTTCAGAGTGAAAAAAATTACTCTTTCTCAGCTTATCTCTGTTTCTCATGCACTGAGTGTTGATTTTGAAGAAGGATTCATTTACAGTATTAGGGAACCATTAAGGAGCCATATAAAAGCATCAAGAAGTACCATGTCATGGGATCTTTAAAGTTTTGTCAAAATGTGTAGTTGTGGCTGGTCAGGTAAAATTCTCCAAACCTGCACAAGCCTAGCTCGCGATCTCGAAATGGGTCTTGGAGGAGAGGTCAAATACAGAGGACAAACCTGGGGCTTGTTATGAGTAGAGTACACTAGCCACTTGTTTGATGGATGCATTGAAACGTTTTAATATAAATTTTCATCCCATTCTCTTGTAGTGTCCCACCTTTAGCCAGTGGGCCTAATGAGACCTTAAATATGACCACATACCAAAAGCAATCCCTCTTAAAACTGTGTATATGCAAAGTGGCCACAGTGGAGCCGTTGACCGACCAGATCTAATATATATTTCAATCAGTGAAGGACTTTATGGTCCTGACTCCTGCTGAGGTGACATTCAACACTAACGGCTCACCTCAGCTTAAATGATTTGTCAAACCCTCTGTGAGTACTTGTGACTGGCAATGGTAATATTACAGGAATGTAATTTAGGTGTGTATTAGTCTTAATGCTCTCATTTCCCAGATTAGACAGAGGTAAAGACTCCTGGTGGAATACAGGAACTGCATACATACAGAAATAACAGGAGGTCTGAGCGTTGTCTTAAGCGTTCAGATAAATTAGTCGTCTATCTTTTTGAAATCATTGGTGATTTTTTTTCACTTTGAAATCAAGATCCACTTCCAAAATAAATATGCAACGTGTACTATAACAACACACTGCTCATTGAGACCAACTAAAAAGGCAGATAAAAACAATCAGCTATAAACTATTTAGACTTAGGCAAACTTTATTGATCCACAAGGGAAATTATTTGGGTACTGTAGCTCACTCATCAAATATAATATATCATCAAATATAATATATAACAGAGGGGAATACAAAATAGATGGAATAGCAACCAAAGAGCAATAGACCATATCAGAGAGACATAATTATAAAAATTAAAAAAACAAAATAATAATAAATGTATATGTACAAATCAGAATTAAATAGAAAAGTAAGTAATAAATACAGTATCAAATAAGATGACCAGTCCCAGCTATATACAGTTGTATGCATTTGCCTGAATCAATGATGGTCACCCATCATATTTGGAACAGAACAGAATCTCTCTCACCTTGGATTAACAGAGTTTGGTGCTTCACTCAATGATTTTAGAAAAATCTGATGTATTTCAACCCCCGTGATATTTTTTCATTCATTATTCCTCATAAACAGCCATAATTGTTTTGATATGAACAGACCAGGTGGTTTAGCTAATCCGGGATTGGCAGCTCCATATCAGTAAATATATGGGAGTACACCTATGTTTACAGCCTTGGGTTCTCACAGTTAAAATATAATTTCAAAAATAAATCCATAACCCCCACCCTCACCCTTATTAACCACAATCTCAGAACCAGGCCCGAACCTTATCCATAACCCTACAACCCAACAAACATGGGAACATAGAGCTGATCCCAAAGTTACAATATTTTATTAACAAAATGGGTTAAGTAATGCTGAGGATGTAAGAATACAAATTCAAGATGGTAAACATACAAAGTGTGGTGGCCTTGGACCCACAGAAAACAGTGTTCAAAGCTTTACTCAAAAACTAGAATGGTTGAATGAGTTAATATAGGACAATAGGGCACCAGATAGTGTGGTCAGGGGTCAGGTAAACTGGGCAAGTGAAACCAATGCAGCAGGTGTGGAACAAATGGACCAGAAAATACACATATGACGAGCAGTATACCCCAGTTTTAGAGGGGGTTTTAGACCTTGGTCAAAGTCATTAAAACCATAGTTACAAATATTGGTTCTGTTTTCCCCCCGATTATTTATCTCCTGTCCAAACATGAAAAAGGCCTAACTTCAGACAAAATGCTTGGACAACTTGACTCAGTTTTACTGGATTTATTTAGTGTAATTTTCTTATTTTGTTGTTGTTTTTAAACAGGATTGAGTAGATATACATTAAATACACTTCAGTTAATTACAATTCACTTTAACAATGCACATTGCAATTTGAAAAAAAAATAAAAATAAAAATAATAATAATAAAATAAATAAAAAAAATTATGACATTAAACCAAGCATTTTAACACATTATAATTTTTTACTTATTTTAAGCAATAAAAGATCAAGATGGAAGTCTCAGTCATTGATGCATAGAGACATGACATGGGGGAAAAAATATATGTAATTATGAAGCTCTTTTGCTACTATCGGTATAATATTTTATATAGTGTAACAATACTCTTGATTTAAATTTGTGTTTGTTTCGTTACTGCTCTTTCAAATGTGATTAAGCGTTTCTATTTTTGATGTTTATCCTTTAAAAAAAGTGCATTATACCATATTCCGTTCTTCAAATTAGATTAATTTTACATTATAAACTAGATGTTAAATCCCAACAGTTACCCTTTCCATGAGTACCATTCCTCCAAATAGTAGCTCAGTTGGTAGAGCGTTTGTCCACTGATCCAAAGGTTGGCGGTTCAAATCCCGCTCTTGACATAAGAAACATCAGTGGTTGAGCGGTCAGATCCACTGACCCACAGGTTGGTTGGTCCGATTCCTGCTCCCACAGATGAATGCTGCCGTTGTGTCCTTGGGCAGGACGCTTAACCCTCCTCGCCCCCAGTGTCTGCGTACACTGGTGTGTGAATGCGTGTGTGAATGGGTGATTGGTTCCTTGTTGTAAAACGCTTTGGGTGCCTTGAAGGTGGAAAAGCGCTATATAAAGATGTGACCATTTACCATATATATTATTATTATTATATTTTACTTTGACTCACTCTCTCAGATCACTACATTTTACTTTTACTTGAGTAATATGAAGTGAGTACAATTTCTGTTTACTCTAATAACCTAAAATGAACCTTAAAACTTTTGCAAACAAACTGCCTCTTGTTCCCTATAGACATTTCTCTGCACTGACACATTTGTGATATATGGAAGAATGTTATGGTCTGCTGAAGTAACAACAGTCTGCCAACAATGCACGTCAATATTTACCCTGTTGCTATACACTTCTCCTTTCCATCTGAAGAAGCATCCTTGTGTACTCACCGTGTGTTTATTCAACTCAAAATAATCAAATATGTTCAGTTTATGCCCGTGCCAAGCAGCTAACAGGCAGCTAGTGTGTGTGTATGTCCACTTAGATGGATAAGGCTCTCGTCAAACCACATGAGAGTGCTCACACTGAGTTAATTGAACACGGAGAGAGATCTGCCTCCAGCAGATAAACAACAACATTAATTGCCGTCATTTTACCCGGAAATCACTGGAACTCCCTTCGTCCCCGCACTATGCATTTCTCCTCTGACTTTGCCAGGGCAATAAGCAGCATAAGTAGTAAATGAGTGATTTGTTTAGCATTAATACAAGAAGGACACATTTTTAGGCAAGTTGTTTCTAAGTATTATATACAGTGGTGTAGTAGTAGTTGTATGAGGGTAACATGTCCTCTACTTCAATAAAATTTCAATGCAACTGGTGATAAAATTTTAAAGAAGATTGCGCTTGCATCTACTAGCTATAATCTATGACAACCACTGATTATTATGTTATAATTTACACATTTTTAATCTAATATGACTTAATAAAAGAAACAACTCAGCTGACTTCCGTGTTAGAAAAATGCGGCACCCAATGGGAGCTAATGTTACCGTAAACATCATCAATGTTGAATCAGTGCGGCGGTGAAAACGAGGATTGATCGGCAAAATGGCGCGTTGAAAGTAAGTGATTAAAGGTTGCTCAAACATGGACGAGTCACTGCAAATACAATTTTGGGTGAAAAATTGGTGAAGGGAAACAAATATAACCAGGTTAAAAGCTCTAAAAAGTTGATTTTCATAATAGGTTTCCTTTAATAGCTGTATAGTAAAGTGCTAGAGTAAAAGAAAAATATGGAAAAGATAAATAGGGACAGATATAGACTGAAAACAAATAAAAGTAAAGTAAATAGATATGGCAAAAGGAGAACATTCTAACGTGGCTTAAACCATACCAGAGATTCATAGTGGTTTTGTTAAAATATTTGCTAGCATATCTGAAAATGTAATTCTCAATGTAAATGAGAGGTCGTTCATCTATTTCTGCCAAAAGTGTGGTTATGTACTAGTATATAACAGCAGTTTTATTAGCAATGTTAGCTGCAAAGGTTTAGTGCCAATGTAAATTTACCAAACGCCTGACCAAATTTGTTGTGTAAATGGCAGAAATAACTGTAATTTCTACTACTTTCCTGACTTTATTAGGGGAGGAATAAAAGCACCACCACTTTTTTGGACTTCCTTTGGCTCTCGACATGGAGTGCTTGATGATATATAATACTAGTTGGCAGGCAAGTTAATTATAAAGCTGGGTCCCTTTAACGCCCCGAGCCCACCATTTGGATGTTGACGCAGTGCCGATATGCGCATGTATGTGTAGGAAGCAAGGCTAGCACTGTTATCCAAACTGTCAGGCTCGCTTACAAAGGAGTCGCCATGACGATGGCTGTCCACACCTCTTAGCACATACACACTAGCGCTGGCTGCTGCAGATGCTAGCACATAAATCTGGCAGAAATACAAGCTGGAACAAGATGCCACACACGCGCACACGTACACACACACACACACACGCACACACACACGCACACACACACACACACACACCGAAAGAGAGCAAGAGATGGTATACACTTTATACGGAGCCTAATCTTGATATTGCCCGGGAGCAAGCAGCGTTACAGTGCAGCAGGAGCTAGGCAGTTACAGTAAAAGTACTCAAAAAGTTTGGGGAGGAACTTGGAGAGTTTTTATTGGGTGAACTTTGCTCCACTGTGCTTACATTTTGTTAGTAATTGTTGGTAATTACATAGGTCTACTGACTGCTAGTATATTTTGATTTTGAGACTCCCCTATTCTGTATGCAAATTTGGGTTGTACAAATTAATTAATTTTATTGTATATTAAATAATTGTTGTATTAATAATTTCAGGTTTGGAACCCTCCATGCATGGTCAGGAGCGTTGTGTGTCTTATCTGTTGTCAGTACCTCCTTTGGCCAGCTTGTGATTCCTGCTCGGTATCTGATCACTAGCTGGGCATAGCGGTTTATTGGCTGGGTCTTGCTCTTGGCATTGAGCTGACTTCTTAGGGCTTGCCTCACTCGTAGGTTTTTGGCCTTAGCCACTCACCTTGTTGCCCATTCAAAGCTGCCCAGGCAATAAACCACTACAGCTATACCATGCATGAAGGGTTCCATCCCAAATCCAGCACCCTGAGAGTATCCGTAACAAAGAAGGCCAGAGACTAGTGAGAGCCACTGTCCAGGATGAAACATCCAAGATCCAAGCGTACATCAGGCATAAGGCCCCAACAGATGATCTGCTCAGAGAATGTCTCAGACAATGGAGTTCAAACGACGAGGTGCTGGTGGTATCATCATGGGAGGACAAGCCCCTACATGGGCTCTACCACTGTACAACATAACTGGAGTCGTTGATATCAAATCCTACCAATGGCTTGGAAGCGCTGGTCTGAAGGACAGCATAGAGGCCCTCATCCTGGCTGCACAGGAGCAGGCCTTGAGTACCCAAGCAATAGAGGTCCAGATTTACCACAACAGACAAGACCCCAGCACATAAATGCAGGGTGTAAGATGCTGCAGGAAACGCATACATGAAAAAGCATACTGAAAAATCGGTGCAGAGTATGGGCTGGATACCCCAAGGTCAAGGTGAGAAACACCTCCAAAGGTAGTGGAGAATGACCAAGCCAAGATCCTGTGGGACTCCCCTGACAGAATGTTGATGGCGAACCAACCAGACATAGTGATGGTGGATAAACAGAGTAAAGTCATTGTGGTTGAACAGGTGAAATTAGAGAAATACTAGGGGCTCAAAAAAGAGCTGGACTGAAAGGTGAAGAAAGCATCAGTGGTGCCCATGGTCATTGAATCATTCAGGGCAAACTGGAGGAGGATACAGCAGATCCCAGGACAGACATCAGACATCTCAGTTCTGAAAATTGTAGCATATTTAAAAGGAGTAAAAATGGGACAAATTATTCTATACAAACTTTTATGAGCTTATAAACATGTCATGTAACTCATCATTACTCAGAGTTTAGAAGAGTTTAGAAAAGTTCTGCTTTCACCTATCCCCTAAACCCGCCCACTTCCCTATACTAACTTGCATACATTCAAAAAAGTCAGACTCTGGGTCGTACATGTTGGGGCTAACTGTACTAGAAATAAAGCACATCGTCTTTCTTTTTAACCACCATGTCAGATGAGGCAACCAAGTGGAGAACTAATGCAGAGAACAAAATAGCATGTATTGTTTAAGGTAAAAATCCTAAATCCATTAAAATGTCTTGTCCATTATTGACATTTTATCCAGTCATGTAATATCTGAAATTGCTTTGCCCTATACTTTTAGACATTAATAACAGCATAGTGACATTTGAATCCCAGTAAAAGCTAAAGATCCTAGCAACAATTATATAAAAATTACTTCCAGCTCTCAAAGTTCAGAGAGGAACTTTCAGAAACCAATTTTACTCCGCAAACTTTGCTTTTTCCAAGAAATCATATTAGACTCGTAATTTCACAGAGTAACCCATTACCGGGGCAGTGGAAATTTCTGAAAATGATCAGCGTTATTAAACACAATACCTCTATGAAAGTCAAACATATTTCCTGTCTTTTCCAAAAGCAGTAATTTTCTTCTATCAGGAAGGCTGTCATTTTAGCAGTCCACTATAACCCTAAAAATAAACAGTTAAAATGTAGTGTCCAGGCTAGTTCAGTCTTCCTCCTGACTTGCCTCACACTAGACTTAACTCTGTATTTATGTTGTCTCAATTACAACTAATCTCCCCATCACACAGACAAGATGTATAACGCTTACAGGGGAAGGGAATCCAGTTTGGCTTTGGCTTTTCCTGTAATGATCCGGACTCTCCCTCTTTCTGCCTCTCTCTCTCTTCTCTTCCATCAATCTGACAGTCGACATTGCTCCAATAAACCTGGCCACGTCTAGACTCCACTCGTGCAGATTTAATTCAAACAGCTGTTTCTCTCTTAACTGCAGACGCCCAGGGCACTTCCGCATAGGGATGGGCAGGGAGAGAGCCGGGGGGGGGGGGCGGCGGGGGTGGGGGTGGGGGGGGCGGCGGGGGTGGTGGGGGGGGTAATAAGACCAAGATGCAATGAGAAGCACGAAGGAAAGTAAGCGAAGAGATAGTAGTTGCAGTAAAAGTTAGTTTTCCATGGCAGTGGCCCTATGTTGCAATAAAAAGGTTTGATTAGGGATAAGCGATTTATCAGTTCCAGTATCACTAGAGGCCAATAATCAAATATAAGAATTATGTTTTTATGTGTTATTGTTATTGTGAATGATATGGTGTGTAAATAGTACATGGATGTGTGTGATTGTGTGTTTTGGGTTAATGTTAGTGGGTGTATATTATGTTTTGCTGTGTTACTGCGTAATGAGATGTGTGTCAAAGTTAAATGTGTGATGCTGTGTGTGTGTATGTATGTGTGTGTGTTTAAGAGAGAAAATCTTTGATTGCTTTTATTGATATAGACCGTTGTTTTTTATCCATGTAACCAGGGACTGCGGATGGAAATTAGCTTTGTAGCTATACCCTGGTGCAGAACATCTCTGTCTTTGTACATAATGTCTCTGTACATTGTCCCTTCAAATAAAGACTAAACTAACTAATAATAATAATAATAACAAATATCTTTATTCGATACAGATATTTTGTTGCACTTCCCCATTCTCTGTGGTGCCCATTCCCAGATTGTCCATCAGATTTTTTGAACAGATGCTCATGAGTCAAAATGGAAGTAAAAAACATTATATAGTTGTATTGCAGTCATATAATTAGTCATATAGACAGATTGTTACATAATCATGTAACACATTATATAATGATAAAAGAAGAAATTCAATTTGTCAATTTGTTTATCATGGATTCTACCTGGATGACTGAGGGACTCTTCACGCACATTATATAGTGCACATATTCTGTTATTGTTTACTTTTATTTTGAATTAATTCCATTTATATTTTTGATCTTTTTATATATATTTAGATGTGTGAGCTACTCGGTCCAAATAATTTATCTTGTGGATCAATAAAGTTTGTCTAAGCCTACAAAAGTGAAAATGTGTGAATTTTAAAAGCTAAGTATTTGTTATGGGCCACAGCAGCAGGCCAAATATTGGATATCAGTACTGGCTCAAAAAATGGACAGGGGTAACTAAAGTATATAAAGCTCCTTTATATTTACATAATACTTTGTCGTTTTGGAATGTTTGGGGCTTGTTTGCTTTGGTTATAAAATTACATATTTGGATCTGGATGTGCTGTATCTATATAAAATCAATAAATAAATATTACATGGAGCATTTATGCCATGTCTTTTGTTTTGTATGTCTCAAATATTACATCATTCAGAACAGATTCTTTAAATTCTTACCTCAGTTCAACAAATTTTAGTACTGCACTTTGATTTGGTGCATTGCTCTGATAGTCTTATCTGCCTGTCAATCATGCAAATTAACAGAGAAGATCTACTGAAAATCAATGTAGTCTCAAGACCATCACTGTCCATCACTGTCCACATTCAAACTGCCATGTCTCTTAATCTGGCCTTTTACTGTACTGTGTCATGTCCCGTCATTTTGTATTGTCACCTGCCAAGGGAACACAGATGGAATATTTACACTCTAATTACAGATGTTCGTGATAATATGCACTGTCCCTATCAAATAAATAAATATACATACATTAATAAATAAGGAAAAATAATAAAGGAAAAATAATAATATATTATTCCACATCACTAAAACAGTTCATTTGTGATAAGCTTAAATCAATCAGCATTTCCACTGTGGTTGAAAAAAGCATATGCCCACCATGTTGCTAACCGTGTGCCGTGCCTCTCAGCTCGCAGGTGTGTGGTGTGTGGTGTGTGTGGTGTGTGTGGTGTGTGCGTGTCCTGTGCTCTCTGTCTGACCAGTTGGAGCAGATTGCCTGGCTGCTAAAGAGGCCCCAGCCCTTCCCCTCTCCCCCTCCATGGCCTAGGTACAGCTCTGCAGCTCTGCCCTGCCAGACAACAGGATGGGTGGAAGTAGAAGTGACAAGCTCGGCCTCACGCTGATCTCCAAGCTGTCCCGCAGATCTGTTTCTGCATTTCCCCCCTCGGCTTTCTCCAGTTTCCCCCCTTCAAAACTGGAAAAGAAGAGGAGGAAAACGGAGGGGGTGTGTGAGAGGAACTTGCGGTGCCCAGTGTGAGAGAATGGTCTTGCCTGCAGGAGACTCAGAGCTGAGCGGTGAATGCCCTTCATTATGAGCAGTCAGAGGTTGTGCGTGGCAGCTCACATCTGTCTCGTTTCTGTTAGACTCTGCATTATTACTCTCTTTATAGAAATCCTTTTCTACCCTTGTCAAATCATATCTGGAATTTAACTGTGAAATAGCAGTTTCTTCAAATGCGCGGTCCACTGGTTCAAAGGTTGGCCTAGATTCTTAAAAACTGAAATTACAACATTCAATTTTCCAATAACATTTAAAACAAAGGAGCAGTTAAAGCTAAAGTAACGTTTTGGGTTTTTTTTTACAATTTGAGCCTTATTTCGGTAATAAAACAAGTTGTCACTAATAGATATGATCAGATTCAACTCTGTGGATTTCCTTTTGTAAGTATGAAAATACAAATACAAAGCAACGCCACTATTCTAGGTGCTCATGGACACAATGAATCATGATTAAGCCAACAAGCATATAATTAGTCTGTAACCAGCTCTATGCCTGAACAGTTCCGCCTGTATCTCAAAGATATTCAGTATGCTCCAGGGCTGTAGTCGACTAAAGAAATTCTTTATAAACTAAGGATATGTTCCTGTGCATTCATTAAGTATACAGTGAACCCTCGCTGTATCGCGGTTCACTCTTCGCGGCCTCGCTGTTTCGCGGATTTTTTTTTCCAATTTTTTTTTTTTTTTTTTTTTTTTTTTTATAGTGTAACTTTTTTTTACAGTGTAACATTCTGTCCTGCGCCCTGATTAGCTAAGAGACTAGACCAGGACTAAACCAGGTCTAAAGCAGGTCTAAACCAGGACTAAACCAGGTCTAAACCAGGACTAAACCAGGTCTAGACCAGGGATGGTAGGGACAGAGTCTCTGATTTCCTTCACGAGAGCGCCTGGGTGACAGGAGGTGTGGCCTTTGTTTACTTGCACGAGCCATGGAAGAGAGTGCGAGCCGGTGTGAGCCAAGAATCAACATGGACGGGCCGGGGGAGCCGCAGCGGGGAGGGAGCCCGCAGCGGGGGGAGGACACTCGCGCGCACAGAGGAGACAGTGGCTCTTCCCCGTGAGAGGACGAGAGGACGAACCCTAGAGAGCTGTGGAGTATTGGCGACGCATTGATAGCGGTCTGATTTTGGAGCCGGGGTGAAATGCAACCAACTCTTGTGAGCGCAGGTTAGTGTTACCTGGTCTTGTGGTGAGGACTGGTGCTCACAGGCGTCTGTTAGCGGTTCGGCACTGTTAGCATTGGCTTGAGTCTTGCCCAAAATGATATCCAGGTCGCTTTCCACTCGACTTTCGCACATGGCATGGATATGTGGTACCAAAACAAACACACGTGTCCGCGCGCACGTGTCCGCGCGCACGTGTCCGCGTGCCACGTGCCCCCCCCCCCACTATTAATATATTTTAATGAAAATCTACAAAAGTTTGAGTGTTTAAACAAGAGAAAAATGTTAATACCAGTCTCAGAAAGGTGTATAATGTGTCTGGTGAAGCGTTTTCAGCCTTAAAACATGTAGAATAATTGTAAAATATAAAATTGTCCTACTTCGCGGATTTCACTTATTGCGGGCTATTTCTGGAACCTAACCCCCGCGATAAACGAGGGTTCACAGTAACTCTTTATGATGTAGACCACATGCCTGACAAGATCACCAGAGTTCACACTATTAGAATTAATTACATAAAACGACTCATGTATAAAGGCAGATTAATCTCACCAAACTTACCAAATCATAAACTAACTAACTAGTAGCATTTCTCTCCGTGCTCTTGTGACTATAAATCATTATATTATCAATAAAGTGATTAATAATAATAAAAAGCATTAGTAAGCCTCCATCGACTGATTAATTGACTGTAGTACAACAGACCTACAGGAAATACCACCACCCTCACCATCAGTGTTGGGCACGTTACTTTGAAAAAGTAATTAGTTACAGTTACTAGTTACTAACCCAAAAAAAGTAACTGAGTTAGTAACTGAGTTACTACACTATAAAAGTAACTAGTTACCTAGGAAAGTAACTAATGCGTTACTTTATTTTTTTAGTTAAAAAAATGTCGATTTTTTTTTTACAGTGCATTATACAGCTTTTGCTGCTTGGCTGGCGTGGCTCCGTCACCGTGGCCTTCATTGTTAACGGCACCTAGCATGCGATTATCATCATGGGGCCTGCTGGGGGCCACTAGTTTAACAGAAGCGTACGCTGTCGAGAGATGCTTCATTAAATTCGAGTTGCTTACACTGGACGTGGACAAAGTCTTTGGTCTTTGACACAATGTGCACGTAACATGTACGTTTTTACCTTTTACCTCGACGAGGTTAAAATACTGCCTATACTTCTGTCTTCGACTCGGGACTCGCCATCTGACACGGGGTGTGTGTATTGTGTGTGTGCTCTACTACTGTGTGCTGGGATTGTGTGTAGAACCCGCCCACCGCCCACTGGGTGTCTCTGGTTGGCTCAACATGAAATCTTACTCTGCTTTAGCCAATCATCATTACTTATCCCGCCCTTACCAAAGGGAGAAAAAAATTCCCCTGTGCCTGTGAGTCGCGCACATGATGCCAGTTTCAAAATGAGTAGGTTCAGTAACGCGGTAACGGCGTGTTGGTGCCGGTAACGGCGTTTTAACGATAAAGTAACTCGTTAGATTACCCGTTACTGAAAAAAGTAACGCCGTTAGTTAGATGAGCAGTGATGGGAATAACGGCGTTAAAATAAACGCCGTTATTCCCATCACTGCTCACCATCTCATGTCAACTGAAACTGGGAAGAACTTTTTAAGCCCCAAACCGTGAATTAAACAAACTGCACCATTCTGTGTGTTGGCAGTTACCATCTGTGGAGAAATCTAGCACCACTCCTCTCTTTAGAGATATGTCGTGCTTCATGATTTCGTGCCTAAACACCTTGGAATTTGTTATTCCCTGTGGCTAAACTAAACTAATTTGGGATGAATAAGGAAAAAAATCTCAATTCTTTTGAATTAGAAATAAATGCTTGAATGGCACCTTTGTATAATTTAAAGGTGCAGTGCATAACTTTTGGGTTGGGAGTCCATCACCTTCTTGTTTCTTTGGATATGTCATTGCTCTGCTTAGAATGTTCCACAGTATGTCATTAAACAGCTCAACTTTACACTTACTCAATTACAGGTGGTGTTATTGCTCAGAAACACCTAAGAACACAGACTCTCACTGTGAGCAGGGTGACCTCTCCACAAATGAGACCTGTAACTTTTAGTGTGGTTTGGTCTCCATGATAGAAAGGTTTAATGCCATACTCTGAAGCATTCCAGACAAAGCAATAACATTTCTATGATGAAAAGCATTTGACGACCCCTCCACCAGAAAAGTTACACAATGTACTTTAATGTAATGACTTGTGATGAGGCGTAAACTGGGCTGCTCTGACATGATCACCTACAGCTTTGTTTCAAATGCTGATTACGGGGTTCATCTTTGAATCCTGGGAGTCGCATGAAAACGAAATCAAGGAAGCTGTGATTTTCCAGAGAAGACTGAAGACGCAGAAGGTTAAACAGAAGGGATGCAAGTGGAGATGGAGGGAGGTGAAAATGGCACAAAAGACATGACAGAGTGGCAGTACAAAACACTCTTGGCTGTGACTGTGACTTGGCAAGGGATGAGGAAGAGAGCATGCCTTTGCGGGGTTTATGGTGACAAAACTGATGACACCGTTCACATATGGAGTGGTACCAAAGGCAAGCCAAGAAATAGTTAACTTCTGAAGGAGGAACAAAAACTGAAGCAATATCATGAGAT
Source organism: Paratrypauchen microcephalus (assembly GCA_036785185.1). NCBI lineage: Eukaryota > Metazoa > Chordata > Actinopteri > Gobiiformes > Gobiidae > Paratrypauchen > Paratrypauchen microcephalus. The sequence goes on along the minus strand of JAVJIX010000158.1, from coordinate 2,281,600 downwards.
TACTAATGTCCCTAGATGCAGACCTCCACCAAGGCATTAACTGTATCACAAGTAGAGATGCACCGATGCAATACTGGCTCAATGCCGGATCAGATCTCGGATTCCAAATATTCGTTCAGTAGATATCATGGTTGGACATTTACTGGTCGTAGTTGGTCCACAAAGTTGAACTTTGAGCTACACACTGTTGTTCTGTAGTTACTTGTGAGATGAATGACAGCTCCATAACACATTTGCATCTGTTTTGTCAAATTTTATTTTAGTTCAAAGGAAATAGATGTTTTCAGTCTCTGCACTGACATCAATTAATATCGGTTATCAGCAGATCCTTAAAGGGACAGTGTGTAAGATTTTTACCCGTTAATTACCGAAATTGAAGATACCCATTCAAAAATACATTGTTTTCCAAGCCTTTTCACTTCCATCATGAAATCAAAGTATTCTTTTGGACTTAGATATAGTCACATAAAAGGGGGATCTTCCCCATATAGAAGCAGCCATTTTGAATACGAGAGCCGCAGAAGGACATTTGGGCTCCGCCTTTGCCTTCAGCAAGGCTCGTGGTTTTGGGTAAACAACGACAAGCATGTTGCCGGATCACACGTCGTAATGGATTTAACACGTGTTTTGGACTAAATTGTTTTACTGGATTTTATTCGCTGGATCCTTACGGACAGATTGAGACCAAGCTTATGGTGAAATGCTGAGTTTGACCTGGGCAGAGCCTTCAAAGATAAGCTTTGTGCTTTTCCGTTTTGTGCTTTTCCGTGTAAAAGCCCCATGTGCTCGGGGAGTGATTGTTGTGCCGGGAAATGAATTGCATAGTCAAAAAGAGGAGACTGTAAGGTTTCATTTGATGTGTAGATTGTCATGGTACATGATCGGGAATGTGTGTTTTCATGCGAAAAGAAAAAAAAGTGAACGAGACCGCGTTTTATGTATACAGTAGTGGCGCGCGGTTCTTGCGCCGGTACGCGAGCTGTCCGCGCTACGGCGCGCCCGGGTGACCCTCGAGGTCTGCCGTAGCTAAAACAGGAAGTGCAATAGCGACTATCCACCTATGCGCCACGAATCCTACACACTTTAAAGGAGCATTGTGTGACTTTTCTGGTGGAAGGTCTGTTAAATTCTTTTTATCCATGGAGATGTTGTTGCTTTGTCTGTATTGTTTCACAGAACGATATTTAACCTTTTTTTTTTATCTTCATGGAGACCAAACCAGACCAGACCAAGTACAATTCAGATATGTGGAGAGGCAACCCCGCACACAATCAGAATGCCTGTTTTTCTTGGTATTTTTGAGCTATAAAACCACCTGTAATTTAATAAATGTAAGTTAGAGCTGTTTAATGTCATACTGTGGCACATTCCAGGCAGAGCAAAGACATATTCATAGAAACAAGCAGGTGACGGACCCCCAACCAAAAAGTTACACAGTGCACCTTTAAAGCTATAGTATCAGTATCGGAACTGAAAATGCTGGGTCACTGCATCCCTCATCACAAGAGCATAAAATGGTGATTGATTGAAACTCAAACTATTTCCATTATCAGTAATGTGTTGCATTGTTGTGTCTTTGGGCATGGCACTAAAACCTGCCAGTAAACTATGAGTAAATTAAATCCTCCATCCACTCTCTGACTCGATGTTGTCAATTTGACCAATTTAGCAGTCGTAATTTCACATTTTTATGTTGCACTTGTCTACCCTCTTATAGTAATAACTCTAGTTTAATCATCGGTATATTATCCCACTCAGTGTCTGTGAATTAACATGAGCACACATTTATGAAGGATGTCTAAATGTATTAAGAGAAATAGGATCCTCTTGTAAGGCTGGGTGCAATAAGGTGAGAATTGCTCAGACATCACTATTCAGTTAGAAGGAGTTTAATGAAAAACTTGTTCTCTGCAAAGGTCACTGGGTCTTATCTCCACTGAAAGACTGTATGATGAAAACTGTCACTAATGAAAACCAAATGAATCCTTTTTTTTTTTTTTGCTTTGATATGATGGGAGAGAAGGAGAATGAACCCTTGCAATTCATACTATGACAAATATAGGCCATGCTAGGCTCTGCAAATGTGTTTAGAACGATAATGCTCAGAGAAAATAAAGCAGATATATTGGTGCAATTTATTTCAAGATCATTTGTATTTGTTTTATTATTGTATTCTTTATTTGATTTGATTTGGACTGCAAAAATATATATTAGGGCTATCAGTTTAACGTGTTAATTAGATTAATTAATTACACTGCAAAGTAACACGTTATAAAAATGAACGGAATTCATTATGAGTGACAATTCAATGTGTGCGCATTTTTAATTTGGCATGCGGTGAGCAAATCGCTGCTAGGGCCTTTGAACGGCAAGTTTATTTATCGGATCATTTGAACGCTAAACACGTCCGGACAAGTGCCATCGTTACTGGTGATAGTGCACACTTCACCAAACCACCAAACCACGCTCGCAGAATTTAGGAAATGAATGAGCAAAGCGACCACAGAAAAACTGACAAACTCAAACACAAAGTGGGTTCTCTCTCTCTCAGTCTCTCTCTCTCTCTTGCTCTCTCAATCCCCCCCTCTTTCTCTCACTCTCACTCTCTCTCTCAGGAGATTCAAAATGTAATTAATTAGATTATTTTTTAAATCACTTTACAGCACTAATATATACAAAACTATTATTATATATAAGTATTATGAGTATTATTATTAAAGGTCCCATGGCATGAAATTTTCACTTTCTGAGGTTTTTGAACGTTAATGTTAGCTCCCCTACCCTGTTTAGGCCCCCCCCCCATGGTTAAAAGTTGCGAAATGTCTAAACTGAGCATTTGCGATCCTTTTCTGCGTTAGAAAAATCGGAGCTCAAACGGGCGATTTTGAACAAGGCACCTTATTGACGTCAGATCGAAAAAAGAAATGCAAATGCAGTTCCACCCCCGTCTGTCTGTACTCAGCGTCTCTGTAAATCACGCCCAGAGAGTTTGGACCGCGAATGCGCTAGGCAATGCGAAATGCGTTTTTTTATTTGCCTGGAGGCACGTCCGAGTGTTTCTAGGCTCGGAAGTCCTTTATCTGAGCCTCTGGACCTTTGAACAGCAGTGGTTTAATTTTATTTTCTGTGGAAATGTGTTTATTTTTCAATGGAACGCTTCAAATCTCTCCCCCCGTGCAAAAACACGGAAATGGATCAGCTGAGCGCTCAGAGCCGAGAGCGGAGAGTTTGGCCACGCCCCCACCCTCTACTATAGGCCAGCTCTTTTCTTCTCATTTGCATTCAAGCAACAACGCCCATAATGGCCTGTTCAGAGAGAGAAAAAATACTCTTTCTCATCTTATCTCTGTTTCTCATGCACTGAGTGTTGATTTTGAAGAAGGATTCATTTACAGTATTAGGGAACCATTAAGGAGCCATATAAAAGCATCAAGAAGTACCATGTCATGGGATCTTTAAGAAAAAAAAAAAAATCAGGAAGAAAGAATCTTTAGTAGTCTCATAAATGAAATTCTTGTATCGTTCACAATAAAATATATAACTTCTTTTCCCTGAGATATAAGAGTTTAGTGCTTCAGTTGTTGCTGCTGAAGAAATGTGCTCCGTCACGTTTGTTAACACGAACGGACCATGCACTTCACCTGTCAATCACGCCTTCTGAAAGGCGGGAACAGGATATTGTTCCAGACCCACCCCCCCACACAGGCAAAGAGGTTCATGTCCTTTATGTTCTCAAAATGAAAGGTGCATTGTGTAACTTTTCTGGTGGAGGGTCCATCAAATGCTTTTCTCCATGGAGATGTTATTGCTTTCTCTAGAATCTTTCACAGTATGGCATTAACCCTTTCTATCTTCATGGAGAACAAACCAGACCAGGTCACATTTGTTGAGAGGCAACCCCTCTCACAGTCAGAACGCCTGTTTTTCAATGTATTTTTTAGCTGTCAAACCTGTAATTAAATAAATGTAAGGCAGAACTGTTTAATGTCATATTGTGGAACATTTGAAGCAAAGCAACAACATATTAATAGAAACAAAAAGATGGACAGTAAGTTTTTGAACGTTAATGTGAGCTCCCCTACCCTGTTTAGCCCCCCCCCCCATGGCTAAAAGTTGCAAAATGTCTAAACTGAGCATTTGCGATCCTTTTCTGCGTTACAAAAAATCGGAGCTCAAACGGGCGATTTTGAACAAGGCACCTTGTTGACGTCAGATCGAAAAAAGAAATGCAAATGCAGTTCCACCCCCGTCTGTCTGTACTCAGCATCTCTGTAAATCACGCCCAGAAAGTTTGGATTGCGAATGCGCTAGGCAATGCGAAATGCGTTTTTTTATTTGCCTGGAGGCACGTCCGAGTGTTTCTAGGCTCGGAAGTCCTTTATCTGAGCCTCTGGACCTTTGAACAGCAGTGGTTTAATTTTATTTTCTGTGGAAATGTGTTTATTTTTCAATGGAACCCTTCAAATCTCTCCCCCCGTGCAAAAACACAGAAATGGATCAGCTGAGAGCTAGAGCGGAGAGCGGAGAGTTTGGCCACGCCCCCACCCTCTACTATAGGCCAGCTCTTTTCTCCTCATTTGCATTCAAGCAACAAGTCCCATTATGGAGTGTTCAGAGAGAGAAAAATTACTCTTTCTCTTTCTTATCTGTTTCTCATGCACTGAGTGTTGATTTTGAAGAAGGATTCATTTACAGTATTAGGGAACCATTAAGGAGCCATATAAAAGCATCAAGAAGTACCATGTCATGGGATCTTTAAAATAAGGCCCCTGAAAATCAACATAAAAAAATCACACTACTTTTAAAGGCACTGCTTCTAGAAATGTAAGTGCAAACCTATTCCTCATCAAAGACATTTCACGGTATTCAAGATCTACAGCCCCATTTCCTGTACACCCATGGGTGCTATTTGGCCACTATAGCACATGTAATACAGTGCAGGTGTAAAAGAGAACAAGTGAACCGATGGGGAAAAAAAAAAAAAAAAAAAAGTTGCACAGATGGAAACCTGCCGGAGTTGCTCCTGACACCCTGGGGCCCTGGCTTCCTCGTAACCCCTCCAGAGGGCACTTAACCAGGCTTCAAGACAACTCCGCTCCACCCTTTCCCTTCTCCCCTCCTGGTGCTCCCTTATTCATCTCTATCATTCCGCCCTGGTTTTGGCCTCTATCCAGACAACCTATCACAGTGATGGCTTTGTTTTCAACTCTCTCAGTCCCTTTTCTCCCCCGTCACATCAGCTCCTCCTGTGGTGTTGGGAGTGTACAGGAGTCTGCAGGCTGAGGAACCCAAAGAGATGTTTTGAAAGAAGGCCAGAGCTGCAAGGCCAAATGGAGACCAACAGCACGCTAGCAAAGAATTAGGAATGAAATGTAAAACATGTGCTATACAATTGAGAATTTGTATTTTTCACTTACAGATTTGAGAAAGCAAAAGGCAAAGTTTATTCAAATCATTTGTGAGATAGATGTGACTAGAGGACTGATTGAAACAAAAATATGCATATTAACTTGATTTAACTGCTTGATACATTAAACATGGCTTATCTGTCACACCTCATCCATTACTATAATTTCTCTTCAAACTGACCACTTAAATGCTTTGCTGTTTTACATATCAAAGAGAGCACACATTTCAGTGAGATTTTTTTTGCTAAAACAGTTGGTGTTTGCTAAAACAGTTGGTGTGCCTGACCAGTCAGTTCCAGCTGCACTATGTTTGTATGCACACGGGTCAGAACTCCAACCATGTGCTTCTCTGATTGGTTAATTCACCTGTCAATTACGCCCATCACAAACTGTGGAGACAGCCATTCCAAACTCACATTATTGTAAAGTATTATTTAAACAATGTGGTTTTGGCTGATCACGCAGGATTTCAGAAAGTTACAGAAAGTACTCAGCATTGTAAAAGTTGAAACTATTATTTGGACTTATACCATGGTCAGTAAGAATTCTAAGGCTAACTGATATGCATTATTATTGTATGACCGCACTGGTAGTTCCGGCAACATTTAATCACTGTTCTATACCACTACACTACTACTTGATCGATACCCAAGGAAATTCATCACGTCTTGGTGTTCTACGACTCTGTTGTGCTTTAAAACTGCATAACGCATGGCTTGTTGTTGTTTAATCCTTACTTAAAGCTCCCTGCTGTATTTTGTTGCAACTTGTAATTCTTCAGTCTTGTCAGTTTTATAGCACTGAATGAATTTGACAATTAACAGAGAGAGATCAATTAAATTCTAAGATTGGGAAACATAATTCACTTTGGGGAAGAGCGGATAATATGAAATAAGCCTGCTTTTATGATAGAAGCATGCCGTTTCATTTGGGATTAGCGCTTCCTTTTTGAGGGCGAATATGCAAATGGAAGACTAATGAACTTAAAGTATTCTCTTTGTGAGAACTGATTAACCGAGGGGCTCCTGCGCGGCACATTTACATTTTCCTCAAGTCGACTTGGGGTTCTCCACTCACAAATTACAGTGCTTTTCTAGGCCAATTACATTGAACAAGTGCACCATTATCCAGTTCTGAACATCACACATGTATATTTGCCCCCTTCATTTTCTCAAGAGTGCTTCATGCCAAGGGCTTCGGCTCAGAGTGGCGGAGGGGAGAAGAGGAGGAGGGAGCAGGAAGCAGGGCACATGGAGATGGAGACACGCAGAGCAAAGGGCACATGGGAGGATACTCAAACGCAGCACTTGTGATCAATTATTTTCAGAAAACTAGCCAATCAGAGAGGAGAAGCTAAGAGGCCATTTTTCACTTCATGAGCAATTATTATTGGTCTTAATGTTTTATTATGGGAGTTATAATTACTTACATATTGTGTTTTTGTATTTCCCCCAAATATACAGTGTAATACTAATAATCATCAACAATGCATAAATCTGAAAACGTATATACACCTTCTGAGAAGTTTGTGATTAGCATGTTACACCTTACAACAGAAACATGTCATCTTTTAGAGAATGTTGTTGTATCTCCAATTACATTATCATTATGTTGCATTGTGGTGTAATTAACTCCCCTCTTTCTCGTAGGCGACCGCCACTAGTTTCTCAGATAGCTTTGCAGATGTATTTGCATTAGAGCCAATGTCATTGAAGCTATGTTACAGGTGAGTTTGTTTTTGCTTGGAGCGACTCATCTTGCTGCTACATTGATGGTGGAAACTCAGAAACTCAGTTCTATCACGGCTTGAGGTTATCTTTGTAAAGAAAACTAACACAATAATAGGAGAGTCTCTGCCACGCATGGCTACTGGAACATGAGCAGCATGACACTTTATGTCTTATAATACTATGTAAAAGAAATACATCGGCAGTAGCTCAGTTGGTAGAGTGTTTGTCTACTGACCCAAGGGTTGGCTCTCGACGGGTTGGCTGTGTGAGAGTGTTGCCATTGTGTCCTTGGGCAAGACACTTAACCCCACCTTGCCCCCAGTGTCTGCAGACACTGGTAGCCCCCATGACAGACGTGCATCAAGGCCAGTTGTGACGTGGGCCGTCCTCCCGTGGACCCACCACCCACGGGAGGATTCATGGTGCATTGTGCTCTGGGCAGCAGATCTGTTTGGACTACTGCTCCCGCGACCCAGAAATGGAGAAGCGGAAGAAGATGGATGGATGGAAAGAATTACATACTTACTGCAGTTCTGGTCACATAAGTTTTGAAAAGCAGTTGCTCCTGTGCATATTAAACTGTACTGTCTTACAATTTTCATCTAATTTTCATATGCCAACAAAAAATTGATTTTTGTTAATCATGCAGTCTGGAACCTAATCTTGTTGGAAATATCAGATACATTTTTGTTGCTGCTAAAAATATAAGTCTAGATTAGTCTGTGACCTCTTAAGCAGGGGTCCTCAACCTGCTCTACTACCTGCTTTACTCTATTTCTTTTACAAAGTGGAAATGCCAAAAGCTACTAATTTTAGCTGTCACAAGAAACTGTATAAATATAAGAGCCACAACAGGTCTTAGATGGATACTTTTAGATGCCTATAAAACATAAACCATTATCAATTTATTAGTGCAGAGTTAGGCATCAGAACTATACATTTACAATGGTAGGTAATCTAAATCATCATAATACATAGACAATAAATCATCTTAATATAAATAATCTAAATGAAGAACAAATTCTCTTAGCATGCATGACCTCAGATGTCCTTCTACTAAATTTGTTTACTCCTGTGCATACTTTTCACTGATATCTGTTAAGGCTAGCCACATTACATTGAAGTGCTGTGGGGCTGATGTGCCCACTTGGCCATTGGCGTCCCCAGAGGAACAATAAGGCGGCATGACTGCGGCCCACTCCTGCAGAATAGGACCAGGGATTAGAGAGCTTTCACTCTGAACTCATGCATGAACCAAGCAAAGGCCACAAATCGTATATGATTGCTCAAAATCCCTTTGGATACTTTTTGTGCAAGGTGAGACCCAAATTTGCTTTTCCCATCAAAAACCTGCAGACCTCTCTGCTCATAGTTGATGCTAGGATGATATTCGAGCAAAAGACCACTAGCCACTTCTTTGCAAAACAACAATAATAAACCAAAAATCCAATCTCACAGTAGTAAGAAATCCTGTTGAGGTGACAAATGTTCACCGGCCAATTCCAACTAGCTTACCAACCGCTCCATTCATTACCTATCCCCCTGTCTGGTATTCTTCACAGCTAGGCTCTCCCCATGAAATACACACTCCAGGAAGTACATTTTGTGCAAAACTCTCCTCCCGCTGCTATGGCTGATTTCACAAATGATGGTGGGACAGCCGGGAGAGAGAGGGGGTAAATGGAAAAGGATGGGCCGTGGAGCACTGGGGCCATATCGCCGTGTCAGCCTCGTACAGACATAACAGGGAGTGATTAGAGCCAGCAGATGGGAGGACTGGCATTAACCTCGACTTGGGTTGAGGTAAATTTAGTTCCAAATTCCCCTGTACTTTGGAGGTCAGAGCAAATATTCGCACAGTCCCACAAAGTTGTTAAAATCAAAAACATGTTGTGTGATAGCCAATTAACATCAAAACTTGGTCCAAGGAATATGAGCATTTATCAGGATCAAGTCTGGATGTCTACCAGGTGATGAGAGGATGACGTTGTTCTGATATGAATACACCTCTGATAAACCAGTCCATTCAGAAAGGACAAATGCCCACATTACAAAATTGACTTTTGCCCATACTATTCTTAACAAATCAAACTGGCAATAGACAGTGGAGAACTAGTAAATGCTGTCTTTTTGGATCTCAAAAAGGCGTTTGACCTACAAACAAATTTCAATTTTACAGAAACTGCAGTTATTCTAATCATACTTGGAAGGGAGAAGTGTGCTCATTGTGTTTTGATCATTAATTAAACATCAGTGAATCTAAAAATACATGCTGGAGTGTCACAAGAGTTAATTCTGGGCCCATTCTTTTTCATTATACATCTATGACCTGCCAGACTCAGGTCGAGCAGCAGGGTTTGAAATGTACGGATGATAGTACTTAATGTGCATGGAAAGACTTCATGCATTGTCCAAGCAACTGTCAAATCACCTTCAAACTGTGCTAGTGTGGTTTCCAAGAGCAGGTTTGTCATGGAATGATAAAAAGCCCTTGACTGTGTGCTTTGCCTCTAGCCCAAACCCTAAACAGAGAATTTGAATTTACAGATAAATGGACATAATATTGAGCAGGTCTCCAAAATTAAATACCCATGGCTTGAACTTGTCTCATATTATCTCAAATTTGACAAGTCATATTAAAAAAAAGTTTGAGTAGCCAAAATAAGCCTGTATACATTCAGGCTGATCAGGGAAAACTTGCCATTAAACATGGCTCATAGTTTAATGCACTCTATGGTCTTTTCACGCTGAAGTTACTGCTGCAGCTCTTGGTCACAGGCCACTCTCACCACTCTCAATCCTCTTTAGACGATTTACAATAGGGCCATAAAAATAAATATGGTAACGTTTGAAAATGGTATACAAAAGCTTACAGTAGGCTTTGCAGGTTCTTATTGACCTTTTAGCTCTTCTCAGGGCTGTTGTAGTAAATCAGCCCTGATGTCATGGAAAAAAAAAATTGAGTCCATATCCAATTAACTTGAATAAATACGCGTGAAAAGTCCCTCAGTCGTCCAGGTAGAATCCATGATAACAGGAGAAGTTCAATTTGTCAACTGGACAAAGTTTGTTTGGTTGAAAACGTTTCGCCGCTCATCCGAGAGGCTTCGTCAGCTCTAATACGAATACTGGTAAGACACTTGCTTATATCTTGCTGTAGGGAGGAGCTACCTAGCTAACTACTTTCCGGAACTATCTCATTGGTTTCCATCTTTTGTTTCTCTGGCGTCTAGCTGACGATCTCTATTCATCCCTACACGCCTGTTTTTCACACCTCTGTCCCTGTCCTGGCTAACCCTATTGTTTCCCTGTTTGTTTGATCTAGGCTTAATAATGGAATTGTAGATGGGATGCAAATTATGTCTTACTCCACCATTTCTGTTCAGAGAAGGATTCTCTTTTTTGACAAAAATAGCCTCTTTAACTCCCCTCTCAAACCAATTCTTTTCCCTGGCTAAGATCTGAACCTCACTGTCCTCAAATGAATGACCCGTGGCTTCTAGGTGAAGACATACGGCAGAAGACGGTCCACTCTGGCACGCCCGTCTGTGTTGGTACATCCTCTTGTGAAGTGGCTGCTTGGTTTCTCCAATATAGCGCTCACTGCAGTCTTCACTACACTGAATGGAGTAGACCACATTGCTTTGTTTGTGGCTCGGTGTTTTGTCCTTTGGGTGGACGAGTTTTTGTCTTAACGTGTTTGTGGGTTTGAAATAAACTGGGATTTCATATTGTCTGAAAATCCTCTGTAGTTTTTCCGACACGCCGGCCAGGTACGGAATCGCTACCCCTTTCCTCCTGGGTTCGGATTCTCTATTATCTTGTTTCTTGCCCTTGTCTCTCTTGGTTTTGTTAACAGCCCATTTGGGATAACCACAAACAGAGAGGGCTTCCTGCACATGTTGTTCTTCTTTTTCCTTACCCTCTGTGCTTGTGGGAACCACTTGGGCCCTGTGTTGTAATGTCCGAATAACACCCAGTTTGTGCTGCAGTGGGTGGTGTGAATCAAAAAGCAGGTATTGGTCTGTGTGTGTGGGCTTCCTGAAGACTTCTACTTGGAGTCCCCGGTCTCCTCCTATCGTTACTGCACAATCTAAGAACGCCAATGTGTTATCCTTGGCATCTTCACGGGTGAATTTGATATTAGGATCTACAGAATTGACATGTGCAGTAAAAGGTTCCAAATCTTGAATTTTGATTTTTGTAAAATTATCATCAACATAACGAAACCAGTGTGTGGGCGGAGAGCCTGGATATGAAGCTAAGGCACTCTGTTCAAATTGTTCCATGTATAAATTAGCCATGATAGGGGAGACCGGTGAGCCCATCGCACAGCCATGAATTTGCCTGTAGAAGTTCCCTCTGAACTGGAAATAGGTGGTATTTAGACAAATTTCCAGCAGTTGGCAGATTTGGTCAGGAGAAAGTTTGGTTCTCTCTTCTAGCTTGGAATCCTGTAGTAAACTCCTTCTCGCTGCTTCGACCGCTACAGCTGTGGGGATACAAGTGAAAAGAGAGGTTACATCAAAGGAAACCATTGTCTCATCCTGACCAAACTGGAGAAACTTAACTTTGTTTACAAATTCGGCTGTGTTCTCAATGTGGTGCTCCGTGTTACCCACCAATGGAGCCAAGATGGTTTTTAGGTGTTTGGCCAAATTATATGTGATAGAGTCAACACTACACACAATGGGTCTGAGTGGTACTCCTTGTTTGTGAATCTTCGGGAGGCCATAGATGCACGGGATAGCATCACCAGGGTACAGTCTGTAATACAGTTGTAGATCAATGACTTCTTCTTTCCTCAACTTCTGTAAAAAATCAGAAGTCTACGCTACGCTTTAATCTTAGATGTCGACAGGAGCAACTTATTCCCAAGGTTCTACAAAAGAAAGCACCGGAACCAGGACTTAGGGCAGACAGGTTAACCCAGCGTTACCTGAGAGGTATACTTAGCCTTAGAATTAGCCGTCTCAATTATGAAATTGATAACTTAAAATTTGAAATAGACAGCTTACTAAACAAAATAACGGGTCTAGTGCCAAAAGAAATGTTTCACAGGATTAGCGACTTCATAGCTACGGGTCAGTTGAGGCAGCACAACAAAACCAAAGAGCGACACATTAGGAAGTTTGCACAACTCCAGAATCAACATAGAAATAACCCCAAGGATCGGAGTGACAGTAGGAAGGAGGACAGACCTAGCCAATCGGTGCACAAAGAACGCTGGGTGAAAAATCTTTCCAACCGGGTACTCACTCAGACAGAGAAAGAAGTCCTTTGCAAAGGACTGAATTTCTCTGTGACTCCTAATCACATTCCCACGGTGGATTACATCACGGCAGCTGAAACCGCCATTAGGAACAACAAGCTCACAGAGACAGAAGCTGGAGACCTTAGACTGAAATTAACAGCTGCACTGAGCAATGCTAAACTTCCACCCTCAAACGTAACACCAGAGGAGAGGAAGGCCATCATTGCTCTAGAGAGGGACCAGAGCATCCAAATCCTGCCTGCAGACAAAGGGAGATGCACGGTGATCTTGGACGCAGCTGATTATGAGGCTAAGGTGAACAGCCTACTCAGTGACACGACAACATACGAAGTACTGAAACGGGACCCCACCAATGGGTACAAAAAGAAGATCATTGATTTCTTACAGAAGTTGAGGAAAGAAGAAGTCATTGATCTACAACTGTATTACAGACTGTACCCTGGTGATGCTATCCCGTGCATCTATGGCCTCCCGAAGATTCACAAACAGTACCACTCAGACCCATTGTGTGTAGTGTTGACTCTATCACATATAATTTGGCCAAACACCTAAAAACCATCTTGGCTCCATTGGTGGGTTACACGAAGCACCACATTGAGAACACAGCCGAATTTGTAAACAAAGTTAAGTTTCTCCAGTTTGGTCAGGATGAGACAATGGTTTCCTTTGATGTAACCTCTCTTTTCACTTGTATCCCCACAGCTGTAGCGGTCGAAGCAGCGAGAAGGAGTTTACTACAGGATTCCAAGCTAGAAGAGAGAACCAAACTTTCTCCTGACCAAATCTGCCAACTGCTGGAAATTTGTCTAAATACCACCTATTTCCAGTTCAGAGGGAACTTCTACAGGCAAATTCATGGCTGTGCGATGGGCTCACCGGTCTCCCCTATCATGGCTAATTTATACATGGAACAATTTGAACAGAGTGCCTTAGCTTCATATCCAGGCTCTCCGCCCACACACTGGTTTCGTTATGTTGATGATAATTTTACAAAAATCAAAATTCAAGATTTGGAACCTTTTACTGCACATGTCAATTCTGTAGATCCTAATATCAAATTCACCCGTGAAGATGCCAAGGATAACACATTGGCGTTCTTAGATTGTGCAGTAACGATAGGAGGAGACCGGGGACTCCAAGTAGAAGTCTTCAGGAAGCCCACACACACAGACCAATACCTGCTTTTTGATTCACACCACCCACTGCAGCACAAACTGGGTGTTATTCGGACATTACAACACAGGGCCCAAGTGGTTCCCACAAGCACAGAGGGTAAGGAAAAAGAAGAACAACATGTGCAGGAAGCCCTCTCTGTTTGTGGTTATCCCAAATGGGCTGTTAACAAAACCAAGAGAGACAAGGGCAAGAAACAAGATAATAGAGAATCCGAACCCAGGAGGAAAGGGGTAGCGATTCCGTACCTGGCCGGCGTGTCGGAAAAACTACAGAGGATTTTCAGACAATATGAAATCCCAGTTTATTTCAAACCCACAAACACGTTAAGACAAAAACTCGTCCACCCAAAGGACAAAACACCGAGCCACAAACAAAGCAATGTGGTCTACTCCATTCAGTGTAGTGAAGACTGCAGTGAGCGCTATATTGGAGAAACCAAGCAGCCACTTCACAAGAGGATGTACCAACACAGACGGGCATGCCAGAGTGGACCGTCTTCTGCCGTATATCT
>JAVJIX010000158.1:1935000-2262500 GCA_036785185.1 Paratrypauchen microcephalus | reverse complement strand
CACTCACTTTGGCAGGAAGCACTGCTAGACTCTTTCCATATCTCAAAAGTAGATCTTTGTTCATGATGAAGGCCCGGGTACATTGGGTGATAACATGAAAGGAAGGAACATTTTAATGCACAGTTTGCAGTTATGGAGCACTCTCCTACAGCCAATATTATTCAGTGGGTGTGTACTTTGTGTTTGCAACTTTAGGTTTAACTTAGAAGGCAAGTTCATTAATTTGTCAAGTACTGCAATGGCAAAAAAAAAAAAAAAAGCTGAAATAGTGATAATTATGGTGATAATTGGGTTTGCTTGCAGACTTGAGAGATATGTAAAAATGTGCTAAATGTAGCATGGGGGTATAGGGGGGTCTCAATATTACATTTATTTGCTACCCTATGTCTGAATTAACTGAATAGAACAGAAATATATATATATATATATATATATATATATATATATATATATATATATATATATATATATATATATTATGGGTGTATATGGGTGCTTAGTTCCACATTAATTTGATTTGAATCAATCCCTACACAAAATATGTCCATTTAATGTCCAGCCAACCTAAAAGTCCCTGGCAGCTCAGACCTACATATTATAAACAGCTAGTAGTAGTTCAAACATGGGCAGTGTGCTCAGAGAGTATTCAGATGATTTTAAAACTTATTTGGCAGTGTTTGCTAATGTGTGTTGTGAGTGCAGCGAACCGACTCACTAGCCTCGGCCTCGGTGTTAAAGAGTCTTGAATCAAAAGTTTGTCTTTTCTATCTTTACTAAAGTGACGGTCATACAGAGTGGATAAAAAAGGAAATAAAGAAGGAAACGGAAGAAGGAATTTCTGAGGCTTGTGGTTTTCCTATGCGTGTTGTGTGAGGCTCTGTATGTGTTGTGACGTCCTTCTTGGCGTCCTTGGCGTGAGTTCCTGCCTGTCACTGGGAGACCGGGCTTTCTTGTACTTCTTGGCTCCCGACAGGACTCACCCTATGTTTCGACGTCGACGGTGCTACTTGACGTTCTTCTTTGCTGTCCGTATGTGCCTTGTAGCGGTGCGTATTGTATATGGTTAGACGTATAGGGTTAGACCCTGTCAGAACAGAGTCTGACAGGGTCTAACAGGGTTTAACAGGGTCTAACAGGGTTTAACAGGGTTTAACAGGGTCTCACAGGGTCTAACAGGGTCTGACAGGGTCTAACAGAGTCTGACAGGGTCTAACAGGGTCTGACAGGGTCTAACAGAGTCTGACAGGGTCTAACAGGGTCTGACAGGGTCTAACAGGGTCTGTCAGAGTCTAACAGAGTCTGACAGTTTTCATAAACTATAATAACCTTGTTGCAGGTGCTGGGGTTTAGATAGACAGAGTCTGACAGGGTTTAACAGGGTCTAACAGGGTTTAACAGGGTTTAACAGGGTCTCACAGGGTCTAACAGGGTCTGACAGGGTCTAACAGAGTCTGACAGGGTCTAACAGGGTCTGACAGGGTCTAACAGAGTCTGACAGGGTCTAACAGGGTCTGACAGGGTCTAACAGGGTCTGACAGAGTCTAACAGAGTCTGACAGTTTTCATAAACTATAATAACCTTGTTGCAGGTGCTGGGGTTTAGATAGACAGAGTCTGACAGGGTTTAACAGGGTCTAACAGGGTTTAACAGGGTCTAACAGGGTCTGACAGAGTCTGACAGGGTCTATCAGAGTCTTCGGTGCTTGGCCCCTAATAATAATAACCATACAAGCATCAACATGGAAAAGAGGATATTGCACGTCTGGCCTATATATTAGAGTTGTACAGTCTGATAGCGGTGTGGATGAAGGATCTGCGGTAGCGCTCCTTGCACTGGGGGTGCCTCAGTCGGTTACTGAAGGAGCTGCTCAACTCCTCTATAAAGCTCCTTATAAAACTAAAAATAAGTGTATATGTATAAGCCAAAATAAAATAGAAAAATAAGTAATAAAATATAAAATAAAATATCAAATTACAGCTATATACTGTACTAAAAGCAATCCATGTGCATTTATTTATACTTCATGTAAAGAATGCTGCCTAGTTAGTCCAAAAGTTACCGCACAAGGATTCAAATGTTCCCCAAAACATCTCGTGGCCTGACCATATAATAATATAAATTTTACATTCGCAACAATCAAATTAATTATTATTACCATTAAAAGAAATACCACAGTGATGGAGCATAAATCCATAAGTGAGAGACAGCAGAAGTGTCAGCTACTCTGCACATTGGGTAAACAATGTTGCGGTAGAGAAATGTGTTTTTGAGTCGCTAAAACTTTCCCTTCACTGTCACAAGCTCCTCCAAGTCATTCAATATGGGATGGATGTGTAAAAGATGGTGTTAGATTGCAGCTTTCTTGCTAATATGTTCCACTAGACAATGTTTTATGCATAAGAATATATTTATGGTACTTGAGAAGCTCACTTTCAAGTAGCATTTCACGCTAAACCAAAACACTGCATTTCACTTAGCTCTAATTATTTTGAGCTAAACTTTTTAAATACAGGCAGACAACTCATTTATTTGCCACAAAAATCAAGTAATCCAGTGATGGAGAAGGGTTTTGCAGATGAGATTACATTTGGAAGAGGCTAACGGGAAGCAATGTGACGTTAATGTTTCAAATCTATGGTGACAGGGAGCAAGGTCAGCAGTCCTACAGCAGGCTGAGGAGGAAGCTGGATTTTACCGTTCATTAAATAGAGATATTATTAGCATTTTGGTAGAATCATGAAATATGAAGTGACAGCGATCAGAATGAGTGGCCAATCAATTCTCAAGAAGTTTGCATTGCTTGGCTTGCAGATTATGTCGTTACATCACGACCTGTGTGGTGAAATATATGCAATATTTATACATAAGCTGATCACAGTGAAACAATATGTCAAGAACAGAAGGTAAAACTCATATTAATTAAATCTGAATTTAGATGGTGACTTTGGGAGTTCAACAGTGATCGCTCACCTTGAGGTTAGTAAATTTGCCTTTCCCATAGTAATTTCCAAAAAAAAGAAAATGAACATTAAAAGATTAAAAGCTTGCTTGGGGTTAAAGGTCCTATATTACACAAAGTTAACTCTTGTGAGTCATGTTAGAATGTCTCTTCAAAAACATAGCCGGGGTTGTTTTATTTTATTCACATGTTTGAGTAATACTAATTATTAGTCTGTCTATATCTTCAAAGCTCAAAATGTCTTTTCAATGTACTTTTCAAGTTAACGCTACCTTTTAACTTTAGTTCAGTAGACATTGGCAATTCTGGGACTAAAATTATCCAAATGATTCAAGTAAAGGTGTATGGAGTTTAAAAAAAACAAACAAAAAAGAAACCTTAAGCATTTCCTGTATTACCATATGATATCACACAGTGGAACAGAGTGTTTTCTATTTGAGAGAAGAACTCAGCCTAAATATGCAGGGTTTGTTAAGGGTGTGTTAAACATGTGTGAATGAAAAAAAAAACACAACTCCAGGTATGTTTGTGATGAGGAAACAACATGAAAGTGCCAGCTGCATCACTGTGTGGTATGGCACCTGCACGGTGCCCTGCTGGAAAAAGCTATATTGAGTAGTGAGAGCAGCTGAGAGAATCGTGGATGTCTCTCTCCCCTCCCTGCAGGACATCTACCGCACCCGCCTCACCCGCAAACCCCTCTGGGTGATCTCACCCACCCATCCCACTGCCTCTTCAGTCTGCTGCCATCAGGAAGGAGACTGAGGAGCCTCAAGGCAAAGACCAGCAGACTGAAAGAGCTTCATCCACCAAACTGTCAGGATGCTGAACTCTCTCCCTGCCCTGCCCTCCCTCCTCCAATGACACTGCTGCTTAAAGGGATAGTGTTGTTTTTTTTATTTTTTTTTATGTTAATCTGTATGGGTTTCCTTCTAAAAGTTACGTGCGGTAACACCGGCTTACCTCTGACAGTTTGCGCTCAGCCCGGTTCTGCTCGCGTTCTGGAGCTCAGGTAATTAGGTCCGGTAACTTCGCGGGAACTCGTAATAAAGCTTGTTTTTCTTCTCAAAACAAAACATTTGTCCGAAAGGTGATATATTTCTGCGTCCCAAACAGTTTTTTGTATTCGCATATCTTGTCTCGATTCGTATCACTGCGCTCACATTAGCTGCCTGTTGCCTGTTCACTCGTAAACTTTCCCTTACGGTGGACAGCATCCGTCGTTCACTTCCGCTAAAGGTTAACAGGCTAATAATAAGTAATAGCCTCGCAGTGATACGAATCGAGACGCTGCTGGATTTTTCGTGGACAACTGTTTGGGACGCAAATATATCACCTTTTGGACAAATGTTTTGTTTTGAGAAGAAAAACAAGCTTTATTACGAGTTCCCACAAAGTTACCGGACCTAATTACCTGAGCTCCAGAACGCGAGCAGAACCGGGCTGAGCGAAACTGTCAGAGGTAAGCCGGTGTTACCGCATGTAACTTTTAGAAGAAAACCCATACAGATTAACAAAAAATAAATAAAAAATAAACACTATCCCTTTAAATGACACTTAAATGACACTGACACTGCTGCTTAAATGACACTGACACTGCTGCTTAAATGACACATAAATGACACTGACACTGCTGGTTAAATGACACCATTAGAGCTTTATTACACTACACATTGTGTTTTACCTGTTTGTATTATATACAAGTTTACTGTACTTTTGCTACAGGTATATATGATGTTTTAGTCACTGTGTTTATTGAAGAAGAAGAAGAAGAAGAAGAAGAAGAAGAAGAAGAAGAAGAAGAAGAAGAAGAAGAAGAAGAAGACATGCTTTATTCATCCCCATAGGGAAATTATTTATCTGCATTTGACCCATCCTTCAGGAGCAGTTGGCAGCTAATCTTTGAGGCACCCGGGGACCCATCTCCATGATCTTATTGCTAGGCTTGGTCAGGACCTAAGCTGGAGGATTTTACCTGGAGCATGTTTTGGGTTGATGGGGGAAACTGGAGTGCCCGGAGGAAACCCATCCAGACACGGGGACAGAAAGGCCCGGGTGACCCGGGGATCGAACCCGGACCAAGCATGGGCCTAGGGAGTGCTGCAATTTCAAATCATGTATGTGCAACCTGTACATATGTTTTTTGACAAAAAAGCTGACTTTGAACTTTGAACTTTGAAAACATAGATCAGAAAAAAAATAATATGGGCCCTTTAAGCATTTTAAGCAAATTATGTGGTAAATAATGAGCTTGAATACTTGATATTAATTGCATCTAAATGTCTCCATAATACACCAACAACAATTAATATCTCAATTTGTATTACATTTCTTCAAATACTGTATTCCCTCCACAACACTATTTGATTAAAAGCTTCTGTAGATTAAATATAACAGAATTCAATTGAGCCGAAATCTCTCAATTTCATTGACAAGATTACATGATTCTCCCCACAGCAAGAATGAAAGTCCACTTGGGCACAAAAGGCAGTTGAAAATGTAGAATTATCTTTTGTTTGCACCACTGCAGTTATATTAATTCCCTTTTCTTCAGGCATGCCAGGCCAGGGGAAATGATTTGTCAAAGTGAATGTCATCTCATTTAGTCCGATGTAATCCTGTGTGGAGATAGGATCTGCCTGCCTGGCCTCAGCTCCTGGAACAGATATATTGTACACCAACTTGCTTTTTAAGATCTTAATCTACAGAATGCACATCACATGTTACACACACACACACCCGCCCCCTCCCCAGCGCCTTCCCATCGACTGCATTTTATTACAATGAGGGCATCTGACTAATGCAATGCACTGCTGGCCTGCTGCCACATGGCAATTTATAATGTGATAGCATAGGCCTCGGCGTGCATACCAAGCAAGGGCTGATTTGTTGTACTGAGGAGAGAACCACCTTCCAATCGCCTAGTGTTTTTCCTGCTGCTATACTTTCTTCCAAAATGGTAATACGTGTGGTGAAATAGCACTTATATATGGCGGAGAGGTGATGAAGTGGATGATGGGTGGGATAAGTAGAAAGGACATAGTGGTGGATGGCTCTTACAAAATTATAGAGGGGATAGTGTTGGTATTGCTGCATAAGTGAGACCAATATATGCTATACTTTGACTAGATTGTCTTTAGAATAATGTGGCTTTATTTCCAATAAATTAAAGTGAAACTGTAGTGCAACAAGCCATGAATAAAAACACGAGTATCCTCCTATAGCAACCTCTCTCAACCACAGCAGCACAACCATCAACTCTCTCAGCCTTCCCATGTGTCCTCTACCACCACCTAAGGCTGGGAATCACTGGGTCCCTTACAAGTCGATGTGATACATGGCTGCCGATACAATACTATCACAATACAGTGGTACCTCACCTTACGAAATTAATTCGTCCCAGAAGTGGTTTCGTAACATGAATTTTTCGTAAGTTGAGTAGCTATTTCAATGGAAAAAGCCTGATTCGTTCCAAGGCCCCGATCCAAGTTTTTTTTTTTTATAGTGTAACATTGTGTTCTGCGTAAAGACTATAGACCCAGGACTAAACATGGACTATACCAGGTCTAGACCAAGGTCTAAACCTGGACTAAACCTGGACTAAACCAGGACTAGACCAGGTGGATTAAAGCGCCGCGCGCGGGTCTATTTCCTGGTTTTGTTTTGAGTCACGGCTGAGGCGAGCAGCGAGGGGGACCGCACGCAGTCTGAGCGCATGAACGAGACCCGTGCTCAAACCGTGCCTCCTCTAGACCTCCTCTAGACCAGGTCTAGACCACCGCAGCTCTTGCATGCGTTCGTTCATGCGCTGAGACCCTCGCTGCTCGCCTCAGCCGTGACTCGAAACGAAACCAGGAAATAGACCCGCGCGTGGCGTTTTAATCCACCTGGTCTAGTCCTGGTTTAGACCTGCTGGCAGCCCTGCGTCGGGTCATGCTGGTCACACGTGTCAGAGCGCAGTTTTCTCCTCCCTCCCCCTTCCCCCCACACTTCACTATTAATAATTTTGTTGAAAATCTATGAAAGTTTGAGTGTTTAAACGAGAGACAAATGTGAGAAAAGTTTAAATCCAGTCTGAGAAAAGCGTATAATGTGTGTGGCTGAGCGCGCATTATTTGAATTTTTGAGATTTCGCGTTTCGTAACTTGAATTTTCTTTCGTATCTAGAGACCAAAATTTAACGTGAAGGCGTTTCGTAACTTGAAATTTTCGTTTGTTGGGTCTTTCGTAAGGTGAGGTACCACTGTATGTCGATAATTGATATTTTGCACATGATTCTCAGTGCTATTTTTTAAGTACCAAATA
Source organism: Paratrypauchen microcephalus (assembly GCA_036785185.1). Classification (NCBI taxonomy): domain Eukaryota; kingdom Metazoa; phylum Chordata; class Actinopteri; order Gobiiformes; family Gobiidae; genus Paratrypauchen; species Paratrypauchen microcephalus. Next base: position 2,255,236 of record JAVJIX010000158.1, on the reverse strand, counting down.
CATTTTAGCAACAATATTTCCTTGTTAGGGTTATTTTCTATACTATTTTAAATGTGACTATGTCAGCGAATATGTCAACTGTATTGCATAAACTAGTTTCCTTCCACTTAATAAGCAACAAAACTGTAGTGCAGTCACACAAAGAGATGCTAAAAGATACCATGTGTGTATGTATATATATATATATATATATATATATATATATATATATATATATATATATAAATTTGGGCGAACATGAGAAAATCGCAGTATAAGCTTACCATACTGGCGCTACTGGCCATTCCCATGATGATTAGTACCTTTTTGTTTTCTTTTTCCGACAATCAGCTGTGAGCAAACCACATGCATAGCTGCGTAACATTTGCAGAGGATAAGGACAGTGAAATGGAGAAAATCCGTAACTGACTGTAAATGCTACATAAGAAGGAAGGAGAACTCTCTCCTCCGGACATATTCAGCCAGAATACACCAGGATAAGCAAATAATTGGACAACAGTAGTTACACCGGAGGTGACCACGTCCTGCAGAAAGCCCCCGACAAAAAAGTAAGTGTCCCCAATGATGTCTGCAGGAACCCATTTCTCTTCCTTATGGGGTGAGTAAAATACTAATTCAGCTTTCGTGTGGTCATATTATTTCTGCATCAAAGGGAGATATTTAGCTGACAGCAGGGGGCTTGTGTAATTGTAATTGTGATATCTCTGTATTTCGATATTTTTGCACACCCCTAGCCTACAGTGTCTAGATATTTCCCACACAAATCTCTCTCCTTCATCACATCACTGAGCATGTTTACATGCACAACAGGTAAACTGGACAACTGGCCTAATCAAGTTTAAACTGATTTACTAAAACACACGTAAACCCAGGAAATATGACTGAGGTGTTGTGAATCGAATCTCAAAGCTCCCAGTAGCACATGTGACTGCAGGATTAGGCACAAATTAGGAGAGACTGGCAGGAGATTAATAGCTCATTTTATAAAAGGAATGCAGACAGTCTACTGCCTCTCCACTGAGCACCAATTACCTAAAATAATAATAATAAAATAAGATCCTTTAATGAAGCAGTATAACATCACCTGTTGTTTGTTATTCTGTTGCAAGAAATTGAGAATTATGTTCCATATAGACACAAAGTGATATATTCTTAGTGTTCACAATACAGAAATGCCACTTAAAGAGCGTGACTGTTACATCATATGCATGCTAGGACTTGTTATTTCTCGCCCAGACTTTTAGCCAGAATTTGCATTAAAATGTCAATCAGACTGGCTTTGCATTAGCCGTACAGCATTTCTTTTACACTGTCTGTACATTAGTGTTCCCGTGAAAATGTCAGCGCCGGAGAATGCTTTGTTTAGAATATAACAGCGTGCTCCAAACAGATGTTGTAAAATGCTGGTGTGTCAGTGTGACTACAGCTTTTGTGAGGCGGGAGGGCATCTGGGACAGAATAGAGCCAAAGGAAAAGTACTACATCACGAGGATTTTAACAGGAGAGTCCACCTGACACCAAACACTGTGTGGGGCAGAAAAATGTATACTATTGTAATTGTTATTTTGGACAAAATTGCAAAATTTGACTGTAATTAAAAAACACAAATAAAAAGACAACATTAAAAAGAGACTCCAAAATACCTTCCAAGCAAGGGTATAAAGTGATCATAAAGTACGTTTCTGGTCCATTCATGTTTTATGCTAGATCTGAGCCATTTACGGGTACATAATGCCCCATACCAGTTCATTATTTTTTCATTATTATCAAATTTAAACAAAACCATGTCTGGAGCACTGAAAATTGCAAAAAATGAATTAGTCAATTAGAATGGACATGCCAGTGACAAGTATAAAAAAAAAAAAAACAGAATAAGGACCTGCATACAAAATTGTAAAAACATCAGGTGCTTCATGTTACAATATGTGTCCCGCCACGTGAAAATAGACTACAACTCGGCATTTGTGAAACTGAGAAAATGACGTGTTTTTTTTTTTCTTCAAAATTTGTGATTTTTGTTTTTTTTGGAGAATGTGCTAGTTGAGATCATGAAGAAGCCTTTCCATGTTTCAGATAACAGCATTAGTTGTGTTAATAACATACGTTTTTTATTTCAAATTGTCTTGTTTTTCGGAAAGAAAGGAGGCATGCATAAATCACCATAATTGTCCATGCTCGCGCTCCCGCCAATCATGTTCCGTGTAGCGCCGTTGTGATTTCGCCTGTTCGCCTATCAGCTGTGAGGAACTTGTGAATATGTATGCCGCAAGAGAATAAGGACAGTGAAAATGAACTTTTAACTTCTACTTGTACTCGGGACATGTTCGGGACACGTCTGTTTCTCCGGAGCTCATGTACAGCATGCGGTCGGCAAATTCGAAAGTCCAACTGCCGAAAGTCCATGGATATACGCAATACATGCAGACACGTGGAGATACACAAATTATCGGGAAACACGGCAAACTAGTTACATCGGTGGTGACCGCATTCTCTTTCTTATGGGGTGAGTCATATTATTATCATATTATTTCTGCATCAAATTGAGATATTAGCTGAAAGCAGGGGCCTTGTGTCAACATTAGTACATGTACGTGTGTGTACAGGACTAAACCAGGACTAAACTGGGACTATTCATTCATTCATTCATTCATCTTCTTCTGCTTTTTCCATTTTTCTGGGTCACAGGGGCACCAGTCCAGCAGTGTTCTGCTGCCCAGAACAGAATGCACCACAATAAATGAATGAATGAATAAACTGGGACTAATCCAGGACTAAAACAGGACTAAAGTGTGTGTGTATCCAGAGTGTGTGTGCGTGTGTGTGTGTGTGTCCTATACTATTTTGTATTGTATTAAATTGACAATACAGGTGATTTTGACTTAACATATTATCCTGTGTATTACTGAATTATTGAATAATTACACGGACTTTTTGTTATAAAAGCATTTCCATTTTAACAAAGTACCTTCTAATTCTGACCTGCCCTGAAACACCACACCACAGTAATGTCAGTGATGGGGGAGGGCTTAGTTTAATGTCATGGAAATAAGCTCCTTTCTGTTCCACAAGCAGATCTTTAACGTGGCTTTTCTCAGCTCTTTGTTTCCAGAATGTGCTGCGTTCAAATGGCCAGGAATTCTTCAAGTGTTCTCAGATTTCCATGTGTAAGGCATTGTTGGAAAGCTTAGAATCATCTACACTTTCAGAATCTGTGACTCAGAACGCCTCCGGGACGACTTGTGTCTGGTTCTCTGAAGAAGACCTATGTGGTCAAAACATGTAGGCGTCCCATTTTGCCAAAAAGGATCCTTGAATCCTCCTCCTCTTTTTCAGTAAATTTTTTTCAAGGCAAGTTTTGGCTCTTAGAAATTAGAACTTGATGAGCTCCAATTACAATGCATTTACACTTCCAAAAATAAAACAAATCTGGCACAACAGATAAAAACATGGTAATGAGAACACCCACTGGAGTACCATCTCCGGCCAAAACAGCAAACAGTAGGAACAGAGATTGATCATTAAGCAACTTCTACTAGCCACAGAGCTACGAACAATGACCACATCAGCATTAGGTTAAAGCTGCAACTCCAAGCACCAAACACATCACCAAGTTTATGCTGCTTTCATGTGCATGTGTAGCAGTTTGGATTGGAGATTTCAGTAAACCTGTGTGTGTGTATTTATACAGTTTGGACTTTTAATTTGGCTAATCAGAGGCACTAGAACGCATGTTATATTGATACTTTGCAGTGATATCATGCTGGGGGTGTTTTGCCTGTATGTTCAGAAATGATCATGGTGACACACTGCACACATTAGCAATAACTACCGAAAACTTTTAACACTGTCTGAAAACACAAAATGCATTTAAACCACACATTTTCAGGACCCTGTGATCATTACAACTGTTCATGGTTCTGTTTTGGTGTTTGATTTTCAACAAAAATCTACTGACAAAACAAAAATCTATTGACTAACTGAAAAGCTGTGGTCTAATGCTGACTGTAATGTCATGTGAGAAGGCACTAATTTAACAGCAAAGGTCAGCTCACATGTTATAGTTCCAGCTAAGTACGACGGTCCATGAGGTCAGATTGTGTTCAAAAAAAGCTCAGATTAAAGTCTAATTTAAGCAACAACTTCAGACAGAGCAGAGCCTTCAGTTAACAGTACACCCCTAGGGAATATGGTGATGACTTCAGCTGCAAAGTATCAATTAGATTGTATTTATGGTTTATCTGCCAGCACATGAAAGGAACATTGGTATCAAACTCTAGAAAAGCAGGTAAAAAAAAATAAAAAATGCAAAAAAGTAACCATCCAATCACATGGAGCACCACCAGGCACGCTCCCATGAACAATACCGCCTAAAATCACTTCAGAAATAATAAGCTGTTGCTGCAAGCACCAAATACATCTCCAGGTTTAGTATCAAACGCCAGCAAAGCATTTAAAAGTAGAACATGCGGCCTATCGTCTGGAGAGGGCATTTCAGGGCTGTGTTGTCTCTGTCCAAAGATGCAGAATCTAGTCAAGCAGAACATTTGTATCCAAAGATACTTAACCACATTATGACATTTGCATTTAGACACTGCAGTGGTTTAAAATCCAGCTGAGAAGTCCTCATATGGTGTGGTCCATCAACTCTCTATTTTAAATGACTTTTCTGTCCATTTGATTGTCTGATTTCTTTGTATTAAACTGCTGAATGAGCTCATATCATTACACATATCCACAGTGAGTAACTTAATGCTTTTGTTGCTTGAAACTGGTTATTTACAGGTTCAATTCAAGACCAAAGAGACTGGCATGAAGTCTTGAGGAATAAGAGTGATGCTATCCCAAAGGGCACCGGTGCGGGTGTACAGCACCAGATTTTGTTTTTAGTAATTTCACAATGAAGATAAAATGACCAAACCTTAAATTACTTATACTCAACCTTATCTTATCTTCCATAATTTGATTAACTTATAAATAATAAATAAACATGAAAGTTTATTTGCAGTACAGTATTTGTGAAAATTTTATGACTTTTCTACTGAAGCAAACAACAAACATCGGTTCACAAGACTCAAACATGGTGCACATGGTGTGTAACTTTCCCAGCAGTTGATTGGTCCATGTTGTACTAAAATCTCCTAGTTGTATCTATATTCATATACAACTTCAATGATACACTTTTTATATACACACATTAATGTTCTAATTTCCACTCACTTTGGTTTGGTAGAGCTATTGAGAATTGTTCTACACTTTTTACAGCAAATGTATTTAAAGATCCTATTTATTATTTAAAAAAAACTGACTCTTGTGAGATTTTAGCCGTATTATAATACCATACCAAGAGATGTTTTTTTTTTTCTTCCATTCACAATTATTTAAAGATCCCATGACATGGTACTTCTTGATGCTTTTATATGGCTCCTTAATGGTTCCCTAATACTGTAAATGAATCCTTCTTCAAAATCAACACTCAGTGCATGAGAAACAGAGATAAGATGAGAAAGAGTCATAAATATCTCTCTCAAACACTTTATTCTGGGCGTTGTTGCTTGAATGCAAATGAGGAGAAAAGAGCTGGCCTACAGTAGAGGGTGGGGGCGTGGCCAAACTCTCCGCTCTCCCGCTGTCAGCTCTCAGCTGATCCATTTCCGTGTTTTTGCACGGGGGGAGAGATTTGAAGCGTTCCATTGAAAAATAAACACATTTCCACAGAAAATAAAATTAAACCACTGTTGTTCAAAGGTCCAGAGGCTCAGATAAAGGATTTCCGAGCCTAGAAACACTCGGACGTGCCTCCAGGCAAATAAAAAAACGCATGTCGCATTGCCTAGCGCATTCACAGTCCAAACTCTCTGGGCGTGATTTACAGAGACGCTGAGTACAGACAGACGGGGGTGGAACTGCATTTGCATTTCTTTTTTCGATCTGACGTCAATAAGGTGCCTTGTTCAAAATCACCCGTTTGAGCTCCGATTTTTTGTAACGCAGAAAAGGAACGCAAATGCTCAGTTTAGACATTTCGCAACTTTTAACCATGGGGGGGGGGGGGGGGGGGCTAAACAGGGTAGGGGAGCTCACATTAACGTTCAAAAACCTCAGAAAGTGAAAATTTCATGCCATGGGACCTTTAAGTAATCCTTGAATATTAGGCTGTCTGCATTCCTAAAGTTCTTAATGCTCTGTTCCCCCTTGTGATGTCATGTAGTGGTAGTTTTAATTTGATATTAATGACATTAAGCCTTTCTATCATCATGGAGACCAAATCAGACCAAGTTACAGGTCAGATCTGTGAAGACGAAACCCCTCTCAGTTAGCCTGGGAATTCCCAGGCCGCTTCCGTTCGTTTCGAACTGGAAGGCGGCCTGGAAACTCGTCCAAACGAGAGTCCCAGATTTAGGGCCCCAATCAGAGAGCGGGGGAGGTGTGGCAAGACGGTGACGCGTACTACATGACAAACGGAAGCTTGTAGTTTGAACTGACAACTGACATGATTGGCTATGGACTTACGTATACGCTCAATGATAGACATTCATAACGCCCAATAAACGGCCGTTGGCGATCGCTAACCACACCTCCGCTACGGGATTTTTCGAAGCAAGGTTCCAGACCCATATCTCACTTGTGATATGGTCAGGTGTTAACCAGACTACCTCTCAGTCAGAATAAATCAAACTTTATTTATAGAGCACTTTTCATACAAAAATGTAACACAAAGCGCTTTACAGTGATTAAAAACAATCCCACATTTCCTTCCACCCACCCAACCAGCCCCACAGCTGCCTGACACCACACAACCAAAACAGTAACACACACACATACTCGCACACACACTTACACACATACTAACATGCTAAAATACATAAAACTACACATAGTTAAATGCAGACATGGGGACTTGAGACTTAGTGACTTGGACTCGAGTCGACTCGAGTCGCTGTTTTTATGACTTGTGACTTGACTCGACAAAAAATGAAATACTTGAGACTTGACTTGGACTTGGAAGTCTAGGACTCGGGACTTGACTTGACTTGAGACACGATGACTTGAATGACTTGCGTGGTCACATAATGTTTTCGTGCTCATTCAGCGGCACTGCCATGTCCTGGGACGCAACGCGTGCACCACGTGCACCACCACCGGCACGAGGCCGCGCGTACACCGGGGCTGCGAGCACGAAAACGATCCGCGGCGCCCGGACCGTGTACTCTCAGTCCCAGCCACAAACCAGCCGCACAAAATCAGCAAATAGTGGCCCGTGGTGGTTTAATCCCGGTTTAGTCCAGGTCTAGACCTGGTCCAGTCCTGGTTTAGTCCCTTCAGATGTGAGAGTTGCGCTGTTTGCGCTTGTGGTGGAGAGCTATGTGGCGTTAATGTACTGTCTCTTGGCGTTGTTGGCTTGGTTTTGTGGAATGCAGGAGATCACTTGACCGAGGGTCTACGTTCAAATAATAATAATAATAAACAAAACTCTCATCACTTTTTACTCTTACTCAGTCAGTCTCTTACAAAGGTGTAGTCTAAATACACAAGCTCTCGAGGAGCACGCCTGACCCATTACCCACGCGAAGAGTGGTGTGTGTGTGTGTGTGTGTGTGTGTGTGTGTGTGTGTGTGTGTGTGTGTGTGTGTGTGGGTGGGTGGGTGTGGGTGGGTGTGTGGGTGTGGGTGGGTGGGTGTGTGTGTGTGTGTGTGGGACAGAGTAAGTTAGGGAGTGTAACAAAGTTTAATACAAGTTTGTTTTAGCTGTTACTGGTTTCAGCTCAATGCTGAAACACTGTTGAAAACATGTGAAACAGTTTGGTTTTCAATGTACAGATCACTTTTGCCAATAAATAACCAATAATTACATTATCACTGTTTTGTTTGAGTCTATGATGTATTTTACTGAACATGAGTATTTACAATACAAATATTTGATAACAGGTTGGGCACATTAGCCAGTGATGCGTGAAAAGTCCCTCAGTCGTCCAGGTAGAATCCATGATAAAAGGAGAAGTTCAATTTGTCAACTGGACAAAGTTTGTTTGGTTGAAAACGTTTCGCCGCTCATCCGAGAGGCTTCGTCAGCTCTGGTTATTGTACTGGTTAGACACTGCTTATATCTCGCTGCCAGGAGGCGCGTCCTACCCTGAAAAAGCTCTGAAAACGAACCCCCCTAATCTGTCTCTTTGTTTTCCAAATTACTCTGGCGACTAGTTACGACCCCCTATTCAAAGTCTAACGACCCTCTCCACCCCTCTGCCCTGGCTCGTCTGCCCTAACGTTTCTTTGTCTGTTTTGATGTGGTTTAGAAAATGGTGGAGTTAGACATAACTTGTCTCCCATCTATAATTCCATTCTTAAACCACATCAAAACAGACAAAGAAACGTTAGGGCAGACGGGCCAGGGCAGAGGGGTGGAGAGGGTCGTTAGACTTTTAATAGGGGGTCGTAACTAGTCGCCAGAGTAATTTGGAAAACAAAGAGACAGATTAGGGGGGTTCGTTTTCAGAGCTTTTTCAGGGTAGGACGCGCCTCCTGGCAGCGAGATATAAGCAGTGTCTAACCAGCACAATAACCAGAGCTGACGAAGTCTCTCGGATGAGCGGCGAAACGTTTTCAACCAAACAAACTTTGTCCAGTTGACAAATTGAACTTCTCCTTTTATCATTAGCCAGTGATGATTACTTACACTTTCTTATATTGCCTTTCACTTTATTAAGATCAGATTCTTTAGCTAAAATTACAACAATACGCCAAAGGTGACTTGACTTGGACTTGACTTGACCTATTACAGGACTTGACTTGACTTGACTTGACATAGCCTATGACTTGACTTGACTTGACTTGCCCAAGAAAAAAATACTTGGGACTTACTTGGGACTTGAAGGTGAAGACTTGAGACTTACTTGAGACTTGCACATGTGTGACTTGGTCCCATGTCTGGTTAAATGTGAGGCTGAATACAGGTGAACCAGTTGAGAACATCTTTTTTGAATCATAAAATCATCTGTAATTGAATAAATGTAAGGCTGAGCCATTTAATGTTATACTGCAGAATATTCCAGGCAGAGCAATGACAAATCCATGAAAACAAGCAGATGACAGACGCCCAGTCAAAAAGTTACATAGTGCGCCTTTATACAGTATACAACACAACAACAACAAAAAGTTTTTGATGAAGATTGAACATTTTAACATAGATCACAAATTAAGAGTAATACGGGCCCTTTCCTTCCTTTGTTCTATGACCAGAGGAGCCTCCATAAAGGCCTTTGGACCAAGCCAAGCATGAAACGTAAGCTGATGAAAGGTAATTTTCTCTTGAAGCGCTGGCAGTCATATCCGCGGGCCACCTCAAATGAGCACCCCCGCAGGTCAACAGCATGGACTCAAGAAGTGAAGAGTCCGCATAATTATTGCTCTCACTTCCAGGCTGGAGGGGCTGAGCCGATCCTAGGGCCATCCACTGACAATGCGCTTGGACAGAGGCCTGGTAACAAAAGGTTAGCCCACTATAAATAGCACTGATGGGTCCAGTGCTAATGGCAGGATGGCTGGAAATGCACCGTACAGAGGTGGTCCTATGGAGTGTCCGTAGAGAAGGCTTGGGCCCTGGTTTGTGTTACTTTTCACCTTCTCCATATGTCATAGCCGTGTGTCAACATTGCAGGGCGTAATTGGCTGTCTTCATAGCGGCAAAGTGTCTAAATAATTACCCAACTTCGTCACAAGAGGAAAAATAGTGATTGCTCAGTACATAAGTTGGATTTTATAGGGTTGTCAATCACTTACTCCACCACCTATTTATCTTTGGGCCAGAATTGCACTGTGACTGAGTTAGGATAATGACCGCTGTCTTGTCACACAATGTTTAAAGTGCTGGTACACAGAGCCACAAACACACTCAAATGTCAAATCTCATCGATAAAGTTTAGACTTTAGTTTGGGAATAAATGCACTATCCACACAGTTTTATCCTATAGTGTTTTGAAATATCAGTTTCAAATTCACATTTAATGTATTTCCAAAAGATGCTAGTGTATCTTATCTATACCATCTATCCTGTTTGTAGCATTACTTGTGAACATATCACTTTGAAAACTGTTTTGTTTATGAAATGTGCTTTGTAAGACCATTGGGTTGGATAGTAAACAGGTGAATATCATAGCAGCATCTTGTTTATTACATGCAATTTAAGTTGTATTTTGTTTGATTACTGTACCTTTTGGTTCATGTTTACATCTGTGGATACAAAGCCATGCAGATAAAGAAAAAGAATGGAAGGGAATGATGGAGGAAAGAGCTATGAATCTGGATCTCTTGAATCACCCGACTGTAATGAACCCTAGAAGGGCTTCTGGGTAATTCAATCTCCATTTAGAAAGGCCTCTCTCTGCATAACGCACATTTCATCCGGCTCAAACCCAGATCCATCTCCATGTCACCGAATAAACGCTCTCTCAAAATGGTTGCAGCACGGGGTATTTCACGGGCATCGGTCTTAACGGTGCATATAACCTTTCGGTCGTGCTAACACTGGCAATTTGATGAGAAGCGTTCTTGCGTTAATTGGCTAGCATAGCGGGCAGTATTTCAAAAGCATGCTTCCTCATAGTTTGGTAATTGTTACTATTATGACTCGAAATGCGGCGAGTGGTGTTGTGGAGTGGTCCAAGCCCCTGCTCAGTGGCATGAATATTCCAGATGGCTGTTTCCAGGACAGATGTCTCCAGAGAGGCAGCGCTCGTCAGGCTGAACGGGTGAGTGCTTTGCCAGAGCTGTTTCAGACTGCAAACTCAGGACATGCTCACAGCAGACTGGGATGAAAAATATATAAGGAAAAAATTTAGGTAAGTGAAAAAGTGCTTTTGGTCATCTTGGGGTAGGTATTTCACATTGTCTAACTTAAGAAAGTAAGAAAGAAAGAAAGAAAGCTATGCCTTTATTAGTCCCACAGTGGGGAAATTCCAGTTCTGCATTTAACCCATCCTGTTATTAGGAGCAGTGAGCAGCACATTACTGCGCCCGGGGACCATCTCCATGATCTTCTTGCTTCGGTTTGGTCAGGACCTAAGCTGGAGGATTTACCTATGGTGCATGTTTTGGGTTGGTGGGGGAAACCGGAGTGCCCGGAGAAAATCCACCCAGACACGGAGAGAACATGCAAACTCCGCACAGAAAGGCTCGCGTGACCGAACCCAGACCATGCATGCAAACTCCACACAGAACACACACAGAAAGGCCTGGGCGACCCAGGGATCGAACCCGGAACCTTCTTGCATGAGTGCTACCCACTCAGCCACCGTGCCGCTCATATTACGGTATTTTCTAGTGCTCTTTCCTCATCACAAACATGGAGTTGTGTTTTGTTTCATTCACACATGTTGAACACACAAATACTGCCTATTTAGACAGCGTTCTTCTCTCTGACCCTGTTCCACTTTGTGATGTCATATGGTAATACAGGAAGTGCTCCACTGTGTTTTTAAGCTCCATACACCTTCACTAGAATCCCTTAGATTATTTCAGTCCTGGAATTGCCTATCTCTACTAAACAAAGTAAAATGTAAAATGTAGCTGTTAACTTGAAAACTACAGCTTCAGGACATCACAGGGTGGAACACAGCATTTTGAGCTTTAGAGGTGTAAACAGACTAATAATTAAGGATTTCTAAACATGTGTGAATGAAGCGATAAACAGCTCCAGGTAGGTTTTTGAGAAGGAAAAATATTTTAACGCGGCTTAAAGCTCACAAGAGTCAATTATTTTTTAATATAGGGCCTTTAAAACATTTATTTGTAATTTCTGGTTTTATATTTTAAAGTTAACCACTTTTTCAGTTGTAAGTATAGTGTTCTGGCCCAATTAATTTTCAAAGGTCAGTTGTCCAATTTATCTGGGTGCACCTCTGATCTTTTCGCCGGCTGATTTCAAGGTGGATCGGTTTAAAGGGAAAAAAAAAAAAAAAACATGGAAAAGACTAATGCCCTTGGCCTGTATTCCTCCTCTGGCAGAGATGAAAAATTGGCTTTTGTAACTTCACTGACCATGTCTACTCCATGCTTACAACACAGAAGAAATGATAAATTAACATGGCACAGTGACTGAAGGTTTTGTATTTCGGAAAATCCACTCGTGTGAGCTTTAAGCCATTTTAGAATGTTGTTACCAAATCAAAAACACACCTGGAGTTGTGTTTTGTTTCATTCACACATGTTTGAATAAATCTTTATTAGTCTGTCTACATCTCCACAGTTCAAATTGTTCCACATTGTGATGTCATGTAATGGTTACATGACATGGCTCATGACTCAAGTTGAAAATAAATAAAATGTTTTCTGATTAGATGAAGCCAGTCTAATTGTTTTGCTTTTAATATACAATTTCAGGAGATAAATGTCAATAATTTATGAGAAAAAGTTGTATCGATTGTATCTGTATAAAGAAGTGAATTTAAGATCCCATGACATGGTACTTCTTGATGCTTTTATATGGTGCCTTAGTGGTTCTCTAATACTGTATATGAATCCTTCTCCAAAATCAAGCCTCAGTGCATGAGAAAGCCTCCTGAAGACAGTCAGAGTCATAAATATGTCTCTGAAACGCTTTATTCTGGGCGTTGTTGCTTGAATGCAAATGAGGAGGGCAGAGACAGGCCAGTGCAGCAGGTGGGGATGTGGCCAAATGTATGAGGGGCCGTTCAAGACATTATTCATTCTGGTCCTCTCACATACATACATTCTCCTCTCACATACATACATTCTCACTCTCACATACATACATTCTCACTCGCACATACATACATTCTCCTCTCACATACATACATTCTCACTCTCACATACATACATTCTCACTCGCACATACATATATTCTCCTCTCACATACATATATTCTCACTCTCACATACATATATTCTCTCTCGCACATACATATATTCTCACTCTCACATACATATATTCTCTCTCGCACATACATATATTCTCACTCTCACATACATATATTCTCATTCGCACATACATATATTCTCACTCTCACATATATACATTCTCACTCTCACATTCATATATTCTCAGGGTGAGAATGTATGTATGTGAGAGGAGAATGTATGTATGTGAGAGTGAGAATATATGTATGTGAGAGAGAGAATATATGTATGTGAGAGGACCAGAATGAATAATGTCTTGAACGGCCCCTCGTACAAATACGCCACTGTTTCCTGGTTTAGCGGTGTGATGTGCGCTGTCACCCACTTCCGTGTTTTAAGCGAAGAAAGATATGCATCCCGTTAAAAAAAACCCAACACATTTCCACAGAAAATAAAATTAAACCACTGCTGTTTCAGAGGTTCGGAGGCTCGGATAAAGGACCTCTGAGCCTGGAAACACTTACGTGTCTTCAGGCAAATAAAAAAACGCATCTCGCATTTGGTAGCTCGTTTGCGGTCCAAATACTCTGGGCGTGATTTCCAGAGACAGGGTGGACATCCAGACAGGGGGTGGAAACCTTTCCGCGAGTGTGACATCACAAAGTTCCCTTGTTCAGAATTTCCCGTTTGGGCTGTCTTTTTTCAAACGCGGAAAAGGATTGCAATTGCTCAGTTTACACATTTTGCAACTTTTAGCCATGGGGGGGGCTAAACAGGGTAGGGGAGCTCACTTTAACGTTCAAAAACCTCAGAAAGTGAAAATTTCATGCCATGGGACCTTTAAGGGAGTCTGATGCCACAGCATTCTGCCAAACTAACCCAATCGAATCGAGGCTAGCAGACATAGCAGCTAATTTTGATTCCAGTTCCATATTTGGGATTCCGAGCTCGAGTATCATAGCAATCAAAGCGCAAATGAGAAATGAGGATGTTGAAGGTACACGCCCTTTCCTGGACGCTGCTTATTTTAAAAGTTATCTGTACTACTGCACCTCTTTTACAATGCGCCACAAGTTCCATTGGGGAAGTGAGGGAGCTCATTGGCCATTCAGGAAGTGCACTCCCTCACCTGTGCTAATAACATGGTTTGAACCACACTCCCATGTCCACTAATGGCCCATCCATCTGTATGCTGACGCCAGAGCACAAAGAGCACCATTCTGCCTGGTCCCTCCACTTGTTTCTCCAGCCTGCTCTCCTCTTTACTCAGTGAATGATAGCACCCCAGTGGCATTGTGGGTGATACATAAATCCTGCAGGAAATAGGAACTAGATCTTGAGAAAGCGGGAGGGGGCTGAGGGATACGAAGGGAAAAGAACAGATCAATGCTTCTTTTAATTATCAGTGCGGCTAAAGCATGCTATTGGGTCCAGTGTCAGCGGCTAAAGGCACTAGATCTATTATAGCAGCCACATATTACAAGTGTATTCATTACAGTCAGGAAATGTGCCATTTCACAGTTAGAAGTCATTCATTGCAGATTATTAGCGATGCTGCAGTTGTAGTTGGAGCTGAGAAATCAAGCAAGTGATAACAAGTACTAGTGCAAAAAAGATACATTTAAGCCCTGTTAGAATGTTGTTACCTCATCAGAACATACCTGTAGTTGTGTTTTGTCTCATTCACATGTTTAGGTCTACATTCCCAAAGCTCAAAATGCTTTGTTCTACCTTGTGATGTCATGAAGCAGTCATCTTCAAGTTAACAGCTACATTTTATTTCTTGTTTGGCAGTTCCAGAGCTGAAATCATCCAAATGATTCTAGTGAAGGTGCATGGAGTTCAAAAACACTGTGGAGCACTTTCTGTATTACATGGCATCAGAAGAAGAAGTGTTTTCAGTTTCAGAGAAGAGCTGTGTTTTAGAGCTCCTCACTACAGTATGTTTTCTCCCCAACCTTTATTCCGTTACAAACTGTCACTTAAAGCAGGGTTACCTGATTTTCAAATTTAAGCTTACTATAACTAGTACCAAGCACTTCCAAAACCTTAGGCTTAGGATTCACATACATGATTGATTTGTTTTATAACGGTTTTTCAGACCGAAAGGTGAAACAGATTGGACCTGTGGACCAGCAATCTTCTCTCATCCCAAAGAGTCATGTAGTGACTCACTTCACTCATGGCTCAATTTGAAATTTGAAATTTATGAGAACTTGGGTATTATTTCAACTTTAACTGATGTATAATTTAAATTATCGTAATATTTACCAGAGATACTAAACCACACAACCAACTACAATCTGCATATGGAGTTTAAAGACGTACCCCCAAACACTATGTAAACAGAAGCAGATTTCTGACTGAAATGTGAGCTTGTCAAGAAGGATTAGGAATGATCTGTAGATAAACACAGATAGTAGCGAGGAGAGACTGCAGTTTACCCCTTGACCATTAATCCCTACAGTAAGAGAGCCTAAGCAGATGCACCCATGTAACTCCACTGAGACTGATGGAGTCTGGACTAATTATGCCCCAATCCCCAAAGCAAGACAAACAAAAACAGCGACAAGTGCATATTAACTCAACTCAGCAGTGGAAGTGTCAAAAATGTTCAATATTTACTCAACACCCAAAATTAGTAATCTGCTAAACATTTTAAGATGGTGTTCTGTAATGTGGACTTGACTTCTTAAGGGGCGTAATTCTATCTGAAGGCACTCTCTGAGTTTTATTTTAACACAATCAACCAGAAAGAGCTGACTTGGTTGGAAGTACAACAGGTGTTTGTGTTGTGTCTCTTACACGTAAAATTACAGTCACAATTTAGCAAGCATTAGCATTAGTGAGTAACTCTCATTTTGTTTTTGTTGAAATCAAACTCCTAAAAAGAACCATGAAAAATCGTACTGATCACAGGCTTCTGAAAATGTGTTTTTTAAATCCATTATGCATTTTTTTCCTGAGTTTTCAAATGATTGAAAAAAAAAAGGCAATTTTTTTTTTTGCAAATGTGTGCATTGTGTCTCCATGGTAACTGTTAAATATTGCCCCTAGAGATACATGTAGAACACCCCCAGCATGATGTGACTGCAAAGTACCAAAACTATTACATTATGCTTGACAATTATTGGACTCATTGTCACTGTGGTCAAAGTATAGGAATGAATTTATTTAGACAATTTAGACTTAGACAAACTGTATTGATCCACAAGGGAAATTGTTTTGGGTATGGTAGCTCACTCAACAAATATAATAAATTATAATATATAATATATAACAGAGGGTAAAAAGGAAAAAAAAGAAAAAAAGAAATGAAAAAATAGATGGAATAGCAATCAAACAGCAATATACCAGTGTCAAATGAGACATAATTATATACATAAAAATAGAGATGATAAATGTATATGTGCAAATCAGATTTAAGTAGTAGTCAAAATATAAAATATGATATCAAATAAGATGTACAATACCAGCTATATACAATTATAGGAAGTATTATCTATTGCACAAGGGTGAGTTGTTGTACAGTATGGAGTATGGTATGAATGTAGTCCTGTATCTCTCACTGTTTGAGCGGAGCTGTAGGAGCCTGTTGGAGAATGAGCTTCTCTGTCCCTCTATAGTCTGGTGCAGTGGGTGAGCAGGAGTGTCCATGATGGAGAGCAGTTTGTCCAGTGTCCTCCTGTCCCTCACTGTAACAAATGTCTCCAGCTAACAGCCAATCATGTGACCAGCTTTGTGGATCAATTTGTCAATCTGTCCAATGTCCCTTTTACTGGTGCTGCTCCAGTAACTTACTGCACACATTGAAAGATCTGAGCTTCCTTAGGAAGTAGAGTTTGCTCATGCCCTTCTTGTACACAGAATTAGAGTTGTCCCTCCAGTCCAGCCTGTTATTCACATGAACGCCGAGGTACTTGTAGCAGTCCACAATCTCCACCTCATGACTCTGGATGGTAATAGGCTCCACAGGTGACCTCATCCTCTTGAGGTCAATCACCAGTTCCTTGGTCTTGTCCAAGTTCAGGAGCAGGTGGTTTGCGTGGGACCACGCCACAAAATTTGCGATCAGGGTCCTGTACTCCAACTCCAACACCACAGAGTCATCAGAGAACTTCTGCAGATGGCTGGATCCGGAGCTGTAATGGAAATCAGTCCACCCTCGTCCACCCTCCTGTGTGTGTGTATGTGTATGTGTATGTGTGTGTAGGTGTACGTGTAGGTGTGTGTGTATGTGTGTGAGTGTGTATGTATCTATGTATGTGTGTGAGTGTGTATGTGTGGGTGTGGGTATGTGTATGCGTATGTGGGTGTGCGTGTATGTGTATGGATACATGTGTATGTATGTGGGTGTGTGAGAGTGTGTCTGGAGTTAATGCACACCTATCCCCCTGTG
The DNA here is from genome assembly GCA_036785185.1 of Paratrypauchen microcephalus. Lineage (NCBI taxonomy): Eukaryota > Metazoa > Chordata > Actinopteri > Gobiiformes > Gobiidae > Paratrypauchen > Paratrypauchen microcephalus. The sequence goes on along the minus strand of JAVJIX010000158.1, from coordinate 2,237,987 downwards.
TTCCCTCTACCACTGTTCATCATATTTCACATGGTATCACCCGCACACTGACTCTGTATTCCTAAGTACTTGAATTCTGCTGCTGCCAGAGACTATACCAGAGACTATACTGTACCCTCTGCAATATGACTCTACTGTGCAATATAGCATAAATGTACATCTTCATATTGTCTTTCATATTGTTTGATAGCTCCACTTGTTTGTTGATAGCTCTACTTGTGTATATTGTATATACTGTATTGTGTAAATCTAACACATTTTTATCTATTTATCTATTTTATTCTATTTTTATATAGTGTGTCTATTATGCATCTGTTGTTGGCGGCTCCAAACGATATCTCACTATACTTTGTAAAGTGACAATAAAGATTCTATTCTATTCTATTCTATTCTATAGAGTGAACAGGAATGGAGACAGGACTGTACCCTGGGGAGCTCCTACATTACTGACCACAGTATCAGACAGGGTGGTCCCCAGTCGCACGTACTGAGGCCTGTCTGACATGTAGTCAGTAATCCAAGAGACAATGAAGGAGCTGACACCCATCTTGATACAACGTGTAGGAAAAAGAAAAAAAAAAGACAGTATGAAGCAAAAAAAAAAAAAAAATCTCAGATGTTGGATAAATAAAAGTTCAAACTTTCGGAGACTTTCCCGGGCCAATGATGACCAGTAAATGGTCTTTTCAAATCTGTTATATGTCCAGGTTTTCGAAATCGGCTACAGCAAATTTGTGCACCAATATTCTTTACCAGTATTACATTGGTGCATCCCTAATGTTAATACAAGTTTAGTATACAGACTACAATTACATGTGAGGACTGTACTGAATTACAAGTACTGGTTTAAAAATCTACTCAAAAAGTTACAGTACACTGAGCACTTATAATAAGCTACTTTGCACCTCTGCCAAATGCACCCGACAGAATTCTCTATGTATATACTTGTGTTGGGCTTGATTAATATTGTGGTAATACAACAGCTCATTATCACATTGAGTTTTCCATTGCTTACACCTGCTGGTTTAAATGATGACTAGTAATTCAATTCACCAGCTCCTGCCAATGGAAAAGTATATTATGATTCGCCGCCATGGTGAGACACTATTAAGGCTGTGTACAAACAGAATCAAAATCTGGTCTAAAATGGTACAAAAATGCCATCAAATTTCAAATAAAGTAGCTCCAGTAATGTGGCAGACTTTTTAGTTGTCAGTAAATAGAGGGTCTTCATTATATGTTACAAAAATGCAGGACTAAACAATGGTAATGTACACCGTGTTGGGAAGTAACTGAATACACGTACTGCAAATTCAGAATACTCATTTTGAGTGCAGTTACTTTTTTATTTGATAGTAGAATACAGTTACTTATTTAAAATCAAAGCAATAATACATGGGGGTACCTCATCATGTCATTCTGTGTATTTTTTTTCTTCTTTTTTATAATAATAATAATAATAATAATAATAATAATAATAATAATAATAATAATAATAATAATAATGCATCAGTTTTATAAAACGCTTTTCTGGACACTCAAAGACGCTTTACAGAGCATTATTCATTCATTCCACACTTGTTGGTGGTTACTATTGCAGCCACAGCTGCCCTGAGGCAGACTGACAGAAGCGAGGCTGCCAATCTGCGCCATCAGCCGCTCTGACCACCATCATCACTCACACACATATCACTTTCACACTATGTGGGTGAAGTGCCTTGCCTAAGGACACAATAACAGTTTTTGTGACCGGCATCCCACTGTGGCACCTGATTTTCCCAGCGGTTTCCCATCCAGGTACTAACCAGGCCCAGCCTTGCTGAGCCTCTGAGATCTGATGGGATCAGACTTTGACAAACCGGTATGGTCTTGCTTTAATCAGTGATGAGTAAATGCAGAACAAACAACAAGTGCAACAAAGGTGTTTAATCCTATGTCATATTTTTACACTATGGTATAATGCAAGTCAAAACATGCACCATAGGTAAAAATCCTCCAGCTGTGGTCCTGACCAAGCCTAAGCAACAAGATCATGGAGATGGGTCCCCGGGCACAGTAATATGCTGCCCACTGCTCCTGAATAAAGGATGGGTCAAATGCGAGGACAAATTTCCCTTCGGGGACAAATAAGTGATATAAATAAATAAATAAATAAAATGTGCAAAATTACATAATACATTTTAAAGCAGCTATTCAGTTTTCTTTAACTAAACATTTTCAAAGTATTCTTCCCAAAAGCCAAGTTCAAACATGGTCATGCAGTCAGATTTGTTTATTTCAGTGACGAAGAAAAAGAAGAAAAAGAAACAAAGGAGCTCATTGGTTGCGTATACCTTAGATTAACCTTACAACAGAATTTAATGCTTTGCTCATTGATTCTGCAGAAATCCTTGATGTTTTTTCCTCACGGGCAGCCATATTTGTTTTAATACGGATGGACCAAGTGTGTCCCTGATTGGCTAATCCATCTGTCATTCACAGCCATTTAACTCGAAGGTATTATAGTTAAAGATTGAAAGGTTATCATTTACAAGCGGTTTAAGGTCCTGAATAATGCAAGCTTGACATCCCCAAAGCTCCAAAAACTCCGTTTCACCTTGTAATGTCATGAAGCAGTAGTTTTCAAGTTAACATTTCCTTACCTTTTGTTTAGTTGGGCAATTCTAGGGATGAAATTATCTAAATGAGTCTAGTGAAGGTGTATGGAATTTAAAAACACAGTGGAGCACTTCCTGTATTACCAAATAACATCACCAGATGAAACAGAAACAGACTGTATTCAAACTTGTAAACATGCTGGATTTTTGTGAATGAAACAAAACAACTCTGGGTATGTTTTTGATGAGGAAACAACATTATAACATAGAAAATAAAATAGCTTAATATGGACCCTTTGCTGTTTTCATTTGGAATTTAGTATTTGTTTACCATTATAATAAGTGAGAGTCAGCATGGAGGTAAATCACTTTCTTGTCATGTGGCTGGCAAAGCCGACGGCCTCCTGACATCAGAGAGCTTTTCATCCATATCCACTCTCCTCTCCGCTCATCTCCCCCTTGCCTTCTCTTGACTCTCTGGCTTCACGTGGCTCTTTCAGGGGAGGGGGAATCATCTCATGTTAAGACCTCGCAGTTATGATGAAAAGGGTAATCATGTTGTCAGTGTGTGCAGAGAGTGGAGAGCTTTCAGATGGGGCAGAGGTGCAGAGACTCACCACAAACAGGCCTAGGTCACGGCTCAGATAAAAATATAAAATCAGGTAAAAATAAAAAATAAAAAAAAATGGCTAGGGCAAAGAATTATCTGAGCAACTGATGAATTTTTAGGATTGGCTAACATCTCCAAGGACTGCATTTAGTAGCATTGATTTTAAAGGTCATGGTCACATTTTTGTCAAACGCTTTTCCACCTTCAAGCACTCAGATCACATCAAGGAACGACCCATTCACACCCAGAGGTGGTTTAAGTGTCTTGCCCAAGGAAATAACAACAGTATCTGTTGGCCAGCCTGTGGGTCTGTGGATCTGAACACTCAACCAATGATGTTTATGTCGAGAGTGGGATTAGAACCACCAACCTTTGGATCAGTGGACGAACACTCAACTGAGCTACTCTTGCCCCAATACACCATTGTTTTTTTTTCTGAAACATCTTCTTCATTCAGTCTTGGGAATGGCACAGACCTGAGGAAATTAAAGCAATTAAATCAAAACTTTGGTGGAGATGTCTGGACTACATTAAGCAGACCCTCTAGGAATTCGCGATGTTGCGATTTGCAACTTCAACGCAACTTCAGCCAATCCCCGTGAATTCAGGGCGGTGTTGCAATTTTGACCAATCACCGCAACTTTCCCGCAATTTTTACTAATTTTGACCAATCATCGGCGACGTATTGAACGCCGACCAACGGTGTGTGTGCGTGTAAAAGCGCGCACTCACCTGTCACACAGAGGAGAGAGTCAGGGTTGGGGTGTAGCCGTATTTTTTGTTGACCGCAAACCATTCATTCATCTTTCACGTTAATCTGTTCATCCTCCTGGTTTTCATGAGTTCCATTTCATGCTGCTGCGCTGTCATAGCTGTGTGGGCTCTTTTTGTAATAAATGCACAAAACGCATATCTGGATCTCAGCGTATCTGTCACCATAGCCTCCTCTTTGCACGTCACAAATCTGCGAGCCATAGGACCCAACCTCATATTCTCGGCGGCTAAAAGGTTTGAGTTTGGAAGCCGCAACATTCTGCTTTACTTCCGTGTCACAAAACAAAACTGCAGCCGTGTCCCAGTTCCCAGAGCGCACAGCTCGGAGCGCGGCCCGAAGGGGGCTCAGACTGCAGTCAAGGAGGTGCACACTTGCTCAGCCCCGACTGCAGTCCGCGGACCGCTTAATGACTGCGGTCTTCGGACCACGTGTTAACTGCGCATGGGACAAAAAAGAAGTGGGACAGCAGTCGTCGCGCCGGTGTACTGTCGAAATGTGTGACGCACATGCCCTTCGGGCCACGCTTCGAGCCGCGCGCTCTGGGAATTGAGACACGGCTTTTAATGGCAAAGAAACATGTCTGCGGCGCCATTTGCCCACAAAAATAACATCAAAAGACCGGGCGAAACAGTTCCCCTCCTAGTAGTAATTTATTTTCGATATTGGTAAGGTTGTTTTAGGAACATATCTGTGATCTCTGTGTCTTTGTATTATTCTTTGTCAGTATAAAACTCAGTATTCAAAATATTACTCAATTTTAATTAAGCGAAAATCGCAACTATTTATCGCAACTTTCACTTCCTCCCGCAACAAAATCGCAACAAAAACCTTAAAAGCACTGCAAATTTCATCGCAACTTTTTGGAAAAGCTCCCGCAAATTCAGGCATTTTAGCCCGCAACAATCACAAAAAATGCCCGCAAAATCCTGGGGGGTCTGATTAAGACAAGGATAATTATAACATAAAGCAGTAACAGTTTAGAGCTCTGGAGAGAAAGACAGACTAAACCGGGAGGATTACTGAAACATGCACAATAAAAAATAAAAAATTAAATACAAGCCAAGTCAAGCCAAGCCAGTTTTGCAGGCCTTTCAAAGTAAGTTTCTCCATAAAACAAGTTTGGACACTGCACACATAAAGTATGCTCATTATTTGACCAGGAAAGTCACACTGAGATTAAGATAGAGCCTAAGAAGGGGCCCCTGCTGTACATGTTTTTCATTGATGGGAAGACCGGCACAGAACTTTCAAACTCCATACAGAAATTCCCTTTCTAATCTGAGAATTGAACACAAAACCTTCACAATGATTTTTGGAGGAGAGGCGATGTAGGCAGGGATGAGAGGCAAGATTTTGAAGTTGTATTCAGTAACTTTATGGGTGGGTCCACTGTCATAGAGATTGTGTTGCTTACTTATCTATTCCCATGTAGACGAATACCAAGCCATTTTTAAAAACACCTATAAGTACATAATAAGCTAGTTTAAAGCCATAGTGTGGTACATTCTAGGGAAAGCAATCTTCATAACATGGACAAACCAGGTGCTGGACTTGCACCAAAAAAGTTACACAGTGAACCTTTAACAGGGGCGTGTACCCCACGGTTTTAAGGAGTGACAAGGTCCTTTATCACCGCTTGCAGCATTAATTGTTCTTATTTTCAGTCAGTGCAAAAATGAAGACTGTGCAGTAAATGCCACCTAAGGGCCCTCAGGGAAGCCTTGAGCAGAGGGTGATGGTGATATGACTTGGTTTATGATGCTATTTTCAAATGACAGAATAATATGTTATGGATCATTTAGTTAATTTCCTCACTTGGAGACAGAAGCTTTCAGTCCTCACAGGGCCCAACACTGGTGCCTGCTCGAATCTGTTATCTGGTAGAAATAAGAACACAGAGGAGAGGGAAGAGGGCCATGCTGTTTATGGGTCCCTCTGGCCTAAGCGCCATCTTCCTCCCCCTGAAAATGTATATTATATCTAAAGAATCGCAATGAGATGATGAGGAGAGTGAAGGGGATGATGAGGCAGTGCTGAGGAGGAGGTGGAGCATGGCACAAACTGAAGCAGCCGTGTGCCTACACTGGGGGTTTAATTTGGGAAGACTGGGCGCTGACTGGATGAAGAGGAAATGTGGCGAGCAGAGGGGTAAACTATGGAGAAAAGGTGAGGTAGATGAATGTAGCAAAGTTAGGTCTTCCAAGCTCAATTCACAATAGTTTTATTTCTCCACGGGGTATGCCAGTCATGAGCTTTCAGTTCCCCAAGCCGGTCTTTACACAGTCATCTACTATTTGTACGGCTAAGGGAGTGCTATTACACAACCTCAAAAAGCTCATGTCACATGATTCAGTAGGCCATTGTAGGGAGAGGGTGCTCACAGACTGGAACACACTATCACATGGGGGAAATTGCAGTGTGCATTATGTATGTGAAGTGAAGGGTGATGGGTATAGGGAGAGAGGGTGGCCACCGGAGAGAAAAGAAGCAGGTTATAGCAGAGAAACCCTGTAAACTGCTGTAAGCAATGGGGGGAAAGAGAGCACTGTTTACTCTGACACTTGCCTGAGGTATCACCATGGTGACCTTTCCAGCTTGCTTTTAATCAGTATTTCAGCAAGGATGAAAATAGCAGTGGGATAGAAGTATTTAACATACAAGTTAGACATGTTTTTTAATTTCATTTATTTATATATATATATATATATATATATATATATATATATATATATATATATATATATATATATATATATATATATATATATATATATATCATCATGTGCTGAAGCAAACTGTTATAGCGCTTTTTCAGCTTCAAAGCACTTTACAACAAGGAGACACCTGTTCATGCACCAGTGAACCGCATTCTTCTATGGGAGATGAACACAATCTGTGTGTGGATCTGAATTCTCAACCATTGATGTTTTACGTCAAGCACAGAATTCGAACCGGGAACCTTCAGATCAGTGGACAAACACTCTACCAACTGAACTACTGAGCTAAATTGGAAGAAGCTGTTAATCACAGTTCACATTTCACAACCACATATGAATATATAATACTTGACATAGGAACAAAATTAAATAGCACTTCATTCAAAACTGCAAAAAGTAAGCGGACTAGTAACAAGCTCTGTGGTTGGTGAATACAGGTTGTGCTTTGATTGGCTGGAGCCTTCAGCACGCTCTAGTTCATGCCCTTGACAACAACAGGATGGATGAAGTTTTGTGATATACATTCATAATTATCCATATAAATAATCAGCATTGATGTAACTTTTTGGTTGGTGGTCTGTTTCTATGGATACGTCTCTGCTCTGCCTGGAATGTTCCACAGTATGACATTAAACAGCACTACCGTGCATTTATTCAATTACGGGTGGTTTTATAGCTCATAAATATAGAGAAACAGGCATTCTGACTGTGAGCGGGGTCGCCTCTCCGTCGATTTGAACTGTAACTTGGCTTGGTTTGGTCTCCATGAACATAGAAAGTTTTAATATTATGCTGTGAAACATTCCAGACAAAGCAATAACATCTCCATGGAGAAAAGCATTTGATGGACCCTCTACCAGAAAAGTTACACAATGCATCTTTAAACTTACTAAAATGTAGTAAGTTTAAAGATGAATTATTATGAATTCCTTTAAAACAATCAATTCTTTCTTCATATCAGTTGGGCCTCATCATCCATCCTCTGCTGATAAGCTGGAGCCCGGGGGGACAGGTTTCACACCTGCCATCTACTGGTGGAAAAAAAAAATCCAATAAACCTACAGATGGTAACTTTTATGTCGTTCAAACAGAGATGGAAGTCTCCTTCAACCAACCCTCTGGAGTCTAGTAGTAGTCAGCCATTTTGATTTTGACCATGTGACAAAAGTGCACTAACTAACTATATTCCAGGCAGGGACCAGAAGAAGAAATGTATCAAACTGTACGCATCAGGTTTTTCACTAAGTTAGGGGTCTCAGAAAGGAAATAAGTGTGTTAACATGCACTTTTCTCAGTCCTTATAATTATCTTCTCAGACCACTACAACTCTATCTGTTAGCCTAAATACATTATGGACAAACATTTGCTCAGCACAGTGTCACTTCTTTATTTACACAGGCCCTCAATTTTGATCCTCACTACCTCTCTTATATGCATTTAATAGAAAAAAAATCAAACTAAATACATGAAATTTTGCAACTAATGAATAGCTATGAAAAGCTGTGGCGTAATGAAAAGTATATGGTTGTTGTAGAATTCATAAAGAGTTTGAATAGTAGCCAAGGAGAGCAGGTTTAAAGGGATAGTGTGTTTTTTTTTTAATGTTAATCTGTATGGGTTTCCTTCTAAAAGTTACGTGTGTTGACATCGGCTTACCTCTGACAGTCTCAGCTGATCCCGGTTCGGCTCGTTTTCTGGAGCCCACGTAAGTAGTTCCGGTAACTTCCCTGGAACATGAAATAAAGCTTGTTTTTCTTCTCAAAACAAAACATTTGTTAGCCTGTTCACTTGTAAACTTCGGCATAGACATCCGCTGAAGGTGAACAGGCTGATAGAGTTAACATGTGCGTAGTGATACGAGTGGAGAGAGACAATACTCAAATGCGAAATACGCTGCTGGATGTTTCGTGGACAACTGTTTCGGACGCAAATATATCACCTTTCTAACAAATGTTTTGTTTTGAGAAGAAAAACAAGCTTTTCATGTTTTTTTCATGTTCCAGGAAGTTACCGGACCTACTTACGTGGGCTCCAGAAAGCGAGCCAAACCAGGATCAGCTGAGACTGTCAGAGGTAAGGCGGTGTCAACACACGTAACTTTTAGAAGGAAACCCATACAGATTAACCACACTATCCCTTTAAGAAAGGTGTGGAGGAGAGGAGAGACATTCTTCATTCGATTAGCCTGGTTACAGCTGCCTGTCTGGATAGGAAGCAGGCCAAACCAATCCCTCAGATCTCTCAGGTAGAAGGCAGGGGCTATTGATGTAGTGCCCATGGACAGACTCTTATGAATTTGCATCACACAGCTGCAGTCTCTGGACCCTTTATAGAATCCCGCCCTCTTTGCAAACAGGACAAACTGGACTTCATACCAAATAAAAGATAAAAGATGTAGTGTATTTTAGATTAGACGAGGGAGAAAAGATATTGCTTTCTTTGATAGCTGAAATTCTCCAAAGTAAATTCATAAGATTTAAAACTGTGTGTGTGAATAAAAAATAGCAAGTTCCCTAACTTAAACTGGCCATACTGACTTGTCAAATCCTGATCTGGTCAGATCTCAGAATTTCAGCAGGGCTGAGCGTGGGTAGTACTTGGATGGGAGACCGCTGGGAACATCAGGTGCCACAGGGGGCGCCAGTGGAAAAAAACATAGTTGTGTCATTCGGCAAGACACTTCACCCACATTGCCTAGTATGAAAGTAGAGTGTGCGTGAGTGTTGGTGGTGGTCAGAGGGGCCGATGGCGCAGATTGACAGCCTTGCTTCTGTCAGTCTGCCCCAGGGCAGCTGTGGCTACAATAGTATCTTACCACCACTGAGGGTTGGGTGAATGAACAATGCTCTGTATAATGGTTTAGGTGGCTTGAAAGGTGATATATAAACCCAGTTAAATTTATATACTTTTTATGTAGGTTGTATTAAATAAAAGAAGAAATTGAATTTGTCAACTGGACAAAGTTTGTTTGGTCGAAAACATTTCGCCGCTCATCCGAGAGGCTTTGTCAGTTCAGAAAGTCAGAAAGTGGTTAGCTAGTTAGCTCCTCCCTGCAGCGAGATATAAGCAAGTGTCTTACCAGCACTCTAACCAGAACTGACGAAGCCTCTCTTTTATCATGGATTCTACCTGGACCTGGAGAGTTTGGACCGCGAATGCGCTAGGCAATGCGAAATGCGTTTTTTTATTTGCCTGGAGGCACGTCCGAGTGTTTCTAGGCTCAGAAGTCCATTATCTGAGCCTCTGGACCTTTGAACAGCAGTGGTTTAATTTTATTTTCTGTGGAAATGTGTTTATTTTTCAATGGAACGCTTCAAATCTCTCCCCCCGTGCAAAAACAAGGAAATGGATCAGAGCTCAGAGCGAGAGTTTGGCCCCCACCCTCTACTATAGGCCAGCTCTTTTCTCCTCATTTGCATTCAAGCAACAACGCCCATTATGGAGTGCTCAGAGAGAGAAAAATTACTCTTTCTCATCTTATCTCTGTTTCTCATGCACTGAGTGTTGATTTTGAAGAAGGATTCATTTACAGTATTAGGGAACCATTAAGGAACCATATAAAAGCATCAAGAAGTACCATGTCATGGGATCTTTAAATAAGAGCATCTGAAATAAGATATACATTTCATATGTCAAATGTCCCATAAGTGAATTGCACACAAGTGAGTGCGCCCTGGTTGCTCCAAACGTCAACACCCACAGGACAGTGTCCTCTCTGAGCCGTAGGAACATGATGACCACAGCACTTCAGTCATCCTCCAGGCTTCATGCTTATGTATGGCGACACTTATGCACCTAATCACCATGACTATGTTGATCCTGTTGCTAGCAGCTAGTGGTTTCCACTTTCTGCTGCATGACAATGGAGGGAGAGGTCAGGTGAGGGCACTCATGTGTATCATATTTCCCCCTCTGTTGCACTATTTTCCCATTTGCCTTGAGAATCTCTGACTTTTTTTAAACAAGCTTAGGCACAGCGAGCGATGGTGGGGAAATCCCTTTTGACTGAAAGATACAGGCACTTGAATCATTGCCATCATAACTTTACTCTGGTTTCACAATATGCTGGCTACTGAAGCTTGTGTCTCTATAATGAACCTCTTGGGCTTTGGCAGTGCACTGTTTACTGCCGGATCTGTGTGGTAGGGTAGCCCTTTCCTTGTAGCCCGTGGCAACCCAGTACGCTAATGATACTGGACCAGTTCAAAGTGTTCCTCCGCCCGGGGTATCCTGTGTTGTGTGTGTACCTACATGTCAGCAGTCTTGTGCTTGTATGAGAGATATGAGAGAGAGCAAAGTCATTATCTGCAGCTGAAGAATATTGGACATTGGAGCAAGCTGTGGATTACAATTACAATTTATGCACCCCTGCTTTGAAATAGCGGTGTTTGAAGAAAGAGGCTGACCATGGCACAAATTAGGGTGTCCAGATGCTGCAGGCAGTCCGTGGACACAAAGCTATAAAAATGCAGTTGGTGGAGTTATTATGGGTTGAAATTACAATAAAATGTCCCTCTCTATAGCCAGTACTTCTCTCTCAACATACTACTCTAGATACTATTCTAGAACAAAGAATATAAATAAGTAATTGCATAAATAAAAAGTAAATATGTAATATATTTAAAAAGGATATCTTTAATATTTAACATTTTAAATGTGAGAAAACTGGGCTATGGTAACACTGAGCACTTAACTTTGTAAGAAATGCACATAGACATTTTATTCTAATCCAAGCTGTGAATCAGATATGAACTATCCTTCTTTGATTTGTTATAACAATTACAAATGTCATGTGCCCTAGTTTATTAAATAAGGTTAGCAGCAGAGATTAGACATTGTAACATAGATCAGAAAACAGCATAATATGAGCCCTTTACTGCAAACTCTCTCATACTAGATGGTGTAGCTTGTATAGCCATACAGTGTACAGTGACGTCTCAGCTGGTGCCTCCCTCTCTCACAGTTGGCGATCTAACCTTTTCTCCAATGTGAAGACTTTGTCAGACCCGGGGTATTACCCTGACCTCTGAGGTGTCTCTTCTACCTCTAAACTTCTGCTGAGCACAGGGCAGGGAAATGTCTCTGCACCACATCACAGAGGCCCTGGCCAACAAGCAGTTTGACTTTCCTTAATGTCGAGAGACTTTTGTGGATTCAGCTGACAGAAAGGTTGAAGGTCCTATATTATGCAAAATTGACTCGTGAGCTTTAAGACATGTTAAAATGTTACCTCTTCAAAACCAAACCTGGAGTTGTTTTGTGTTTCATTCACACATTTGAGTAACCCTTTATTATTAGTCTGTCTATATCTCCAAAGCGCAAAATGCTGTTCCACCTTGAGGTGTCATGAAATGGTTATTTTCAAGTTAACAGCTGCCTTTTATCTTTTGTTCAGTGGAGATGGGCAATTCCAGGGCTAGAAAGTATCCAAATGATTCTAGCGAAGGTGTATGGATTTTATAAACACAGTGGAGCACTTCCTGGGTCCAAGTTCTTAATGGTTCACCTTGTCTTAGTCATTATCCTGGCATTGAGCTTGTATTTTTTTTTTTTTTTTTTTTTTCCAAGCCAAGGTTCCATTTGCCTCATGAAAATCTGGTTTTGAGGTGTTACAAGTGAATCATCATTCAATATTGCTTTTAAAATTGTATTATTATTATTATTATTATTATTATTATTATTATTATTATTATTATTATTATTATTATTATTTTAGAGCTCTTTGTGTTTTAAGTTTTGAATTGATGTTGTTGTCATGCCTGAAATTAACAAAAAAAACCAAAACAAATTTAAATAATAGTTGTAGTTTCATATGTTTTTTTTAATTCATTATAATTTTTTTATATTATTATGCTTAGATCAGAACAGAACAGAGAAAGATTGTTCGAGAAAGACAGACTAGTATATCAAATGTAGAAGTCAGTATTAGTAAACATATAGACTTAAACTTATACACGTAAACTTGATTTCTATAATAAATAATGATAATTTATTATTATTTTCTGAGATGTGGAAAGTATCGATCTTTAAACAGCTCGAGCTAAGGTAAATTGCTAATGCTAGCTTCTTATAAGAGTAAATTGTGTTTTATTCCTAATCAGCATCAACAGTGCCATAAACCAGTGCCTCTGTCTGTGTTGTGTCCAATCAAACACCTTTCTCTGTGCATTTTCCCATTCTTGCAATGCATTATGGTCTATTGATCAGTCTAGTGACCACCGATGCCCACTACTTTTCAAGGTGCATTGTGGGAAATTTTGCTGTTATAGCTGCAAAGGGTGGATCGACATCATATTAAACCCTGTGGATATAGGTCAATATATGTCAATATATATACACACACGTAAAAGATCTAGTGTCAGATCAGGCTTAGTCTGTTCTCTGTGCCAGTCATTATTGAGCCTAGTAACATTAATGAATGGTCAACATGGACTTAGTATTATTATCTATGTGTATAAGTGTATGGTCTTCTAGCTATTTAAATGAATACTTTCCAAACAATATAACAAGAGTCAAATGTAAAGCCCCTGCTGTCTAAAATCTGTATACACTATATTTTGTCATTAAGGAAATGCTGTATTGAATTTCAACCTCTGACCTGCTCAGATTTATAAGAATTCTCTCAAAATGAGTTTGACACCCCCTGGAGCAAATAAATAAATAAAAGAAAGAGTTCATCATTCAGTACATTTTATAATTAGGTTTGTGTGGCTTGATCATATACTGTATGTGTTTTATAATGCAACCTTACATGTCAGTAACAATGCCTGTGTGGTTTGATTGATTGATTGAAGAGAGAAACAATAAATGTACACATGTTATAAATACATTGTAAACAACAGAAAAGCACATTTCTCGAAAAGGAGTGGGAAGAAGAAAATCTTGTTCATTACACAGTTTCAAAATGATGTAGTTGCTTCTGGACATTGATCACATCTTTACAAATATCTACACAGGGCTCTCAAGTCTCACGCATTGAGAGTGTGACACACGCAATTCGACATGTTCACACGCTCACATGCCACACATGGCATTTCTCACGCTGATTTTTGTTTTGTTTTGTTTTGGTTCCCAGAAAATTGGTCTGTGTGGCTCAGTTTATGCAGGCACCGTGCATTTTCAGCGAACCCCCCCCCCCCCCTCCTCGCCCCGCTCCCGGAAAAAAATCTCAGTTAGCGGGTGTCCCTGTGTCTCCTCCTCTGTCTCCCCCGCTGTCTCCTCCTCTCCCCCGGTCTGTCAGCGGACTCTCAGCCCGCGGTGAGCCGGGAAAGGCGCTCGGAGCCCGGTGTACTGTACCGGCTGTGCTGCGGACACACGGAGCAACCTGCAGATCCGAACAGGTGAGTCACTCCCCGGACTGGTCCTGGTTTGGGCCTGATCTAGTCCTGGTTTAGTCCTTGTTTAGTCCTGGTTTAGTCTTGGTCTAGTCCTGGTTTAGTCTTGGTTTGGTTTAGTTGTGGTTTAGTCTTTGTTTAGTCCTGGTTTAGTCTTTGTTTAGTCCTGGTTTAGTCTTGGTTTAGTCTTGGTTTAGTCTTGGTTTAGTCCTGGCTTAGTCTTGGTATTCTATGTAGATGAATTTTTGTAATCAATAGGTATCCGATATTTGGCCTACAGCTGTAGCCAATAACGGATATTTCCTCTTTAAATTGACACATTTATTAAAGTTCCTCATGGACTTTTCACGTATGTAAAAATAATAGAATGTTTTATTTGTTTAAAGGCACCCAGAGCACGAGCACCCCCCCCCCCCCCCCCCCACCCCCCTTTCTCTCTGAATAGTTTGTTTTTAAAGTGAGTTCTTACATTGGTCTCTGTCATATAAGAAGGTATAAAAAGAGCCCGTCCCAAAGATTCGGATCTCATAAAAGAATCAAAAGTCACATCACTCCCATCACTCAGCCTCTCACCAGCGTCTGTTCTTAGTGTCCCAAAGCTGTTCAGAGTATGTCATGGGTGAAGTGGGTGTTCTTGAAGAAATACTCTCTCTGTGTCTGTAGGTTTCCTATTCAATGAAAAGAAGAAAATGAGGAAAAATAAAGTATTGAAAAATTGGATCCAATGCTCACTCTTCAAAGAGAGTCAAAGATTATGTCAAAGATCTTGGAGAAATTATTACACAGATAAATTATAAAAGAAATAAGTGGCACATCATGTCCAATCCCTTAAAATTCAGTTAGTTGCGATCGTAAGCCCATTTTTAAACCAATAAGGGTTGATCCTATATGCCATACCTTTAAAAACTGGACCATAGAGGACTGCCTGTTTACTTCAGCCCTTCAGCTAAGCTCCTGTAGACTTCGACCTTGATTTAGACAAACTTTATTGATCCACAAGGGAAATTATTTTGACACAGTAGCTCAGATTATAATAACAAAGAGAAAGTGTATAATAAATTCTAATTAAGTAGCAGAAATAGCAGGAGACTGATGTCAATTATATAAATGTATATGTACAAGTGAAAATAAAACATAGCAATAAATATATCTCAGGTATATAAAAGAGGTCATAAGATAAACAGTGCAAAAATGATAAGATGATTGGTAGGACATAGGGTTATCTGTTACGTAAGGGTGAGTTATTTTTCATGTTAGTTAAGGTTAATGTATTTAATGTTTTGTTCCTACGTGTGTTCCCTAGCAACGTACTGGTGCTGAGGTCACCACTGTCCGTTTACGAGCCAGCTCTGTGCTCCGGCCTCTCTGTGCCGTGGGCAGCGGTGGCTCTGGGGGTTTGCGGGGGTCTGGGTTGCAGAGGGGACACCACAGCAGATGTTCTCCGTCCATCTGAAGGTGTACCGGGGGAATGCTCGATGACAGAAAGTGGGCAGCACTGTGAACTCCCCGCCTCTCTCCTTCATCCTTCACACCCCCCCTCTCCACGACATGTGTCAGTCAGTGCCAGGTCAATATGGCTACCCAGCGCGCCTGCCGCTCCACCATTTGCTTGTGAGGCCAGGACCAGAGTGTTCACCCTGCACCTGCCAGCAGAGACAGGAGCGCAGGAATACACCGGCCGTGGGGGATACGGCCATTTGGCATCACATTGGTTCCTTCAAAAGTTCTGTTTTTGTAGTTCTGTTTATGAAACTGTGCAAAGAAATGCCATATAAGTATCACTAAGGTTGCAAAATTCTGGGAATTTTCAAAGTCGGAATCTTTCCATGGGAAATTTCAGGAATTAACGGGAATTTTTGGGAATTAATGGGAATAAACTGGGAATTATCAAAGTTGAAGGTTAGGGGCATCAATATAGTTGGTAGAAAAAATATTGTAGCATAATCTTGGCTAAAATAATCACATTTCTGTGAATAAAGTAGGACACTATTTTCTGCAGAGCCATCAAGCCACACCCTCTACATGCATTTTGCATTCCTTAATCACATGCACAATAACTTCTAGAATTCTGAAGAGCTAAAGCTACTTTTCTGAGCTCACAGTAAATACAGACTACTGAGCCAGACATTTCAGCAAGAGGACTACATGCAGTCAAGTACATTTTGAGGATATCATGAAGTAGATTATATTTGATCTACATATTAACAGGGCTCTCAAGTTTTGAAGATTGCTAGGAGTGAGATTTCTGAGGAGCGGGGAAGGGGTCGAGTTATAAAATGAAACCAGGGGGGATGGTGGAAGGTTAGAAGGTACTTTGTTAATATGGAAATGCTTTTATAACTAAAAGTCCATATTATCATTCAATAATGCACAGGATAATATGTTATCACACACAGTCTTGGTTTATTGTTGGTTTAGTCCTGGTTTAGACCTGTTTTAGACCTGTTTTAGTCCTGGCTTAGTCTTGGTTTAGACCTAGTTTAGTTTTGGTTTAGTCCTGGTTTAGACCCGGTTTAGATCTGGTTTAGTCTTGGCTTAGTCCTGGTTTAGACCTGGTTTAGTCCTAGTTTAGACCTGGTTTAGTCCTGGTTTAGTGCTGGTTTAGATCTGGTTTAGTCTTGGCTTAGTCCTGGTTTAGACCTGGTTTAGTCCTGGTTTAGTCTTGGTTTAGTCCTGGTTTAGTTCTGGTTTAGTCCTGGTTTAGTCCCAGTTGAATCCTGGTTTAGACCCGGTTTAGACCTGGTTTAGTCTTGGTTTAGTCCTGGTTTAGTTCTGGTTTAGTCCTGGCTATGTCCTGGTTTAGTCCTGGTCTAGTCCTGGTTTAGTTCTGGTTTAGTCCTGGTTTAGTCTTGGTTTAGTCCTGGTTTAGTTCTGGTTTAGTCCTGGTTTAGTTCTGGTTTAGTCCTGGTCTAGTCCTGGTTTAGTTCTGGTTTAGACCTGGTTTAGTCTTGGTTTAGTCCTGGTTTAGTTCTGGTTTAGTCCTGGCTTAGTCCTGGTTTAGTCCTGGTTTAGTTCTGGTTTAGTCCTGGTTTAGACCTGGTTTGGTTCTGGTTTAGTTCTGGTTTAGTCCTGGTTTAGTCCTGGTTTAGTTCTGGTTTGGTCCTGGTTTAGTTCTGGTTTAGTCCTGGTTTAGTCCTGGTTTAGTCCTGGTGTAGTCCTGGTTTAGTCCTGGTTTAGTCCTGGTGTAGTCCTGGTTTAGTTCTGGTTTAGTGCCGAAATAGATGCAGAAATAATCTGATATGACTCACCCATAAGAACGCGCTCACTCCCGAAAGTTTGTGTATCCATGTTTTGAGCTTTTGTCTAAAACATGCACCGGGCCCGCATCTCACCGCGGCTCACCATGGGCAGTTCGGCTCTGGGCCGCGCGTATTCTGCGCGTAAGTCGTCGGGGAGGACACGTTACGCACAGACGGAGACACCGGGACCGGAGTCGGTGCGTCTCAGAGGAGATGAGGCTCAGGACGTGCCCGGGGGACGGCGCGTCTGCTCCGGCCTCCGCTCGGACTGTGCGTCCGGAGCAGGGGGAGTTTTTTCCGCTGAAAACGCGCGGAGCCTGCATAAACTAAGCCACACAGACCGATTTTCTGGGCACAAAAACAAACAAAAAAATCAGCGTGAGAAATACCATGTGTGGCGTGTGAGCGTGTGAACACGTCGAATTGCGTGTGTCACACTCTCAATGCGTGAGACTTGAGAGCCCTGTATTAAAGATCTATATATTAAAGAATACTAAAGTAGAAAAATATAAATATAGTGCTAGCTGGTTACCTGGCCAGCCAAATGATATCTCTCTGTATTTCCTATACACCGCGATACCATTTGGACACTCTCCATCCACTCTCGCTCCTCCGGTTCCAAACCGACTCCGCGATTCTGATTCGTTCAAAGATGGTGACGTCAGTGCACCCGCCTTTGCCCGCAAAGTCACTCTTAGGCAGCGGAAGTTCCGCCTCAGTTTTGAATCAAGATGGCGCAATCTCTGATTGGTTCACTTAGCTGTCTGTCTACGCGCAACCGCAGCGCATTCTGTGGATCAAGCGTTACCAGACTCACTCGCTGGTACAGCGATGAGTCATGGATTCTTCCAGGCAAGCTAGCTGGTACTGGTAAACTAGATTTGCGCCATTTCACTGAAGAAGTTATCTTATGATGCTAGCTGCCGCAAAATGTGCTAGAGCTAGCTTACTGAGAAACCAGATAAATCATGTGAGTCATGTGTTTTAATTGTTTCCCTTTTACAATAATGCCTGCTGCTGATGACAAAATAAAATGTTATTTATGTTGTATATGACCCACAATAATTCTCATAAATTCCCAAAACTTCTGTGCAAAGTTACCAATTTGAAAATTCCCAAAATTCCCACGCCAAAGTTTCCATGGAAATGTTCCGGAAAATTTCCAGAAACTTTCCGGAAATTTTCCACCCCTTTGCAACCCTAAGTATCACTAAAATATGCTTACCGGTTGAATTGTATGTTTGTAAGCAATTTTCTAATCTGATGGCGAATGCTAGCTAGCCTGTGACTGCAATATTATATGAGAGACTGGTTCAACAGCACGAATCAGCTCACCTGTTGTAGTTCCAATCAAACCAGCTCTTTCTGGTCAGATTGTGTTAACATAAAGCTCAGATAAAAGGAGAAGTTCAATTTGTCAACTGGACAAAGTTTGTTTGGTTGAAAACGTTTCGCCGCTCATCCGAGAGGCTTCGTCAGCTCTCAGTTGTTCAACCAAACAAACTTTGTCCAGTTGACAAATTGAACTTCTCCTTTTATCATGGATTCTACCTGGACGACTGAGGGACTTTTCACGCATAAAGCTCAGATTAAAGTCTAACTTGAATAACAGAGCTTCTAACAGAGAAGTGCTTTCAATTAGCATCACACCCCCAGGGATTGTTGATGACATCAGCTATGAAGTATCTAAGATACATATGTATAAAAATAAAGAAATAAAAACTGCCTTCCCGTCTAATGAACACACACTGTATGTGTTACAAAGCACTTAGATCAACTTATAGCACACGTTGAATCAAAGTCATTATGAAACGGGTCCCCGCTCCCTCTCCCCTCTCTGCTGTCACCACTAAACACTCACACCCGCCTACACTTGCTTCAAAGTGCTGTAGTTTATCCCATTTGTAACACATGGATGACCATCACACAGTTATGACCAAGGGGAAAAACAGTGCAGGGGAGGGCAGAGGAGGGGGGCCGGGGTGGTGAAGTTTACAGTGAACGGTGGAGTGGTTTGTGGTGGACTGAAACTTGGCGACAGTTGGCTGTGTTTTTTGTACACTCTTCCAGAAGTCACAGGTATGTGTTGCCCAGTCAAAGTTGTATTCTGTGTGATTTTCAGGGATTCAACAGGACTGCATAGATATCATATAAAAAGTGAAATGTTTTACTCTACCTGGAGCTGTGTTGTTGTTTTTTTTTTACATTCTTCCAGAAGTCATGGGTATGTGTGTAGATGGGTATTTATTTATTTACATTGCGGGGAAAAAAAAAATATGTACACAAAACCAGTTTGTGGAGATCTGGGGACACAACAGAACAAAAAACAAAAAAAACCTGAACCTTTGCAAAATGTACTTTGAAGAACTTTTCATCTATCTTTTAATTGTTTTCTCTTCTTATTTGCCCAGTCGAAGTTGTATTCTGAGTGATTTTCTTAAACTGCAACAAATGTGAGATTCAGCATGACTGGATATAGAAATAGATAAAGTAACTACTCTATAGTATTTTTAGTGCTCTTCTTGTATACTAACAAATCAAACAAAAGTGCTCATGAGGCTAAAAGTATCTTTGTTTAAAGGTTCTATATTACACAAAACTGACTTGCCATATTATAATGTTGTTATGCTCTCAAAAACATACCTGGAGCTGTTTTTTTATTTGTTTTGTTTTATTCACACATGTTTGAGTAACACTTTATTATTAGTCTGTCTGCATCCCCAAAACTTGAAATGCCCTGTTCCACCTTGTGATGTCATGTAGTAGTATTTTTTTTAAGTTAACAGCTACCTTTTACCTTTTGTTAAATAGAAAATGACTATTCTAGGGATACAATCATCTAAATGTTTCCAGTGAAGGTGTATGGAGTTTGACAATTCTGTGGAGTATTCCCTGTATTGCCAGGTTTCAGATGGCATCACAGCATTCTATAGACCAGTGATTTTTAATATAGATGGGGGCAACTAAAATTAATATTGTTAAAGGGACAGTGTGTAAGATTTTTACCCGTTAATTACCGAAATTGAAGATACCCATTCAAAAATACATTGTTTTCCAAGCCTTTTCACTTCCATCATGAAATCAAAGTATTCTTTTGGACTTAGATATAGTCACATAAAAGGGGGATCGTCCCCATAAAGAGGCAGCCATTTTGATTACGAGAGCCGCAGAAGACATTTGGGCTCCACCTTCGCCTTCGGCAAGGCTCGTGGTTTTGGGTAAACAACGACAAGCATGTTGCCAGATCACACGTCGTAATGGATCTAACACGTGTTTTGGACTAAATTGTTTTACTGGATTTTATTCGCTGGATCCTTACGGACAGATTGAGACCAAGCTTATGGTGAAATACAGAGTTTGACCTGTCCAGAGCCTTCAAAACTAAGCTAAGTAACAAACCTTGTTTTGTGCTTTTCCGTATAAAAGCCCCATGTGCTTGGGGAGTGATTGTTGTGCATAGTCAAAAAAAGGAGACTGTAAGGTTTCATTTGATGTGTAGATTGTCATGGTACACGATCGGGAATGTGTGTTTTCATGCGAAAAAAAACAAAACAAAAAAACAGTGAACGGGACCGCGTTTTATTTATACCGTAGTTGTCGGCAAGAGCTCGCACAGCGCCGGGTGCGCGCTGGTACGCGAGCTGCCCGCGTTACGGCGCGCCCGGGTGACCCTCGAGGTCTGCCGTAGCCAAAAGAGGAAGTGCATGGTACCTACACCACCTATGCGCCACGAATCCTACACACTGTACCTTTAAAATGCAGGTTTCTGTTGCCATTCAGTGAGTACTTGGGTCTAGACAGCAACAGAAATGATGAGGTTCAACATTTGTGAATTGACCTTTTGGATATTCTGGTAAAGTACAATGTAATCAATAAGGAAAATCTGGGAGTATAACATCATCACATTCTACAATCTGAAAATCACCAATTACCACATAACATCACAAGGTGGAACAGAGCGAAATAAACAGCACTGAAGGAAAGTGTAACAGATCCAAGAAATGGTCTAGAGAGGAAGTTTGATTAACTTTTTACTGGCAGCAACATGGTTTTAATTACTATATAATTTCCAGGCTACATAAGGGAAATGCCATGTCTCATCTCACTACTCTACAAATGGTACAACATTTTATGCTTCAGCATTTCTATGCATATTTTAACAGTACCAAAAATGCTCTTGTGTGAGTATTTTACATGTATTAACAAGAGCAGGAGAGAGTTAGAACACCTCTGTTTTAGTTTGGAAGAAATATGAAAAAGCTCTATTTCCATCTGTAGTGACTGGGAGAGCTGTGAGTGAGTGAGATTGCCTGTAAAAAGATCAGTAAAACCTGTCCTAGTTTTTTCCCATATATTTGGCTCCACGTTTTGATGGTTATATCACTGAGATCCTTTTTTTAGGTTATTTTTTGGAACGGATTTGCTTACAGGCTAAAGGCGATATCTTGTTATGGAGAAAATTTGCTTTTGAATGTTTGGGTGGCTATCAAAGCGCTCCTAACCCCTGTGACAAAGTGTGTACTTGTTGCCAAAAACATGCATAGACTATAGACAAGACACATACTTGCTCATAAATTATAATAACAAATAGTAAAAAAAATATTCAAAAAAGATAACAAAAGAATGGTGTCCAATAAAACAATGATTTAAATGTGTATGTACAAGTAAATATGATTTAAAAATATAGTAGTAGTAGTAGTTGTTGTTGTGGTTGTGGTGTTGGTAATATCAGGAGTTGTAGTAGTAGGTTGGTTGGTTGTGTTGGAATTATCTTCATCTGAAAATAAGAGAGGATGCCAAGACAAACCAGGAAGACATTTTTAGCTGGACAGTTGTTGCATTTCAGAAACCCACTGTGTAATCAAATACGCACGTGTAAGAACGTGTAAGAAAATATTTATAGGCATTTATAGTACGTTTACAGGTGATACTTAAAGTGATAATTCTGAATATATATCACAAAACTTTGGTGAAAGAGTGTCCTAACGCATTCACGGCAGAAGATTAAATTATGCCCCATATGTTATAATGTTGTTTCCTCCTCACAAACATACCTGGAGTTGTGTTTGATTCATTCACATATGTTTAACACACAAACGCTGCATTTTTAGGCTGAGTTTGTCTCTCAAATTGGAAACATTCCGTTCCACCTTGTAGCATTTAAAAGCACTGCCGGTGTGGGTAAAGTCTGTAATCTTTGCCTCATTACCAGGCAGCAAAGATGATGTGGAAAAAATTATATATGGGTAAAGTACACACCAGGAGAGGAAATATCGAATTTTGGATGGGCCATGACAGAACTGCCTGGGTGAGCTCCTCTCGTGCACGCGACCCCCTGTAGGCCCGTGCACGCGACCCCATGTAAACCTTTTTAGTTTTCTCTGTGTTCCTCTGTTTGTTTGTCTCCAATTATGCAGCAGACAAGTGTCTATCTCATGTTCTCCCCATCCGACAGCAGACCCACTGACCGCTGCTTTCCCCCTGGTCACACCTGCTCCTGTTTGTCCCGGCGGTCCACTACAGCGTCTCTCACCTGAGGTTGGTAATGTTTTGTGGATTATGGAATACTCTTATTGTCATATAGTATAAATGTTTAAGATTTTAACGCTTTGTGTACAGACATGGATTAAACCATTAACACATGGGGAGGGTGACTGCACAACCTGCATTTGCACAAGTGACTGATGCGCCATGAGCGCACAGAGCAGGATGTGCAGAGCAGTGCTCATGTGCACTATACATCTCTCGAGCCACTGTACAAACCTCTACTAGCCGCTGCTGCTAAGACAGAAGTTCATCCGAGACATGCGTATTCTCCACTTCGCTGTCACAGCCCCGAGCTGTCGATGAATGCCCACACTGATCCCTGTCAGAGTCTGGCCGCTCCACGTCTCTGTGCAGTTATCTACAGTTCTGATGGTAGCCTACCTACTGGCAGCTAACTTTATAAACAAAGAGGCACAATGGGAATCATTTGGTCACAAAATTAAATGGAGCTGATGATAGAAAGGACATGAGGATGTAAGGAAATCCGACGTCGCAGCATTAGGACCGCAGACGGGGTAAGAAAACACACTTCAGGACAGAGCTGTAAATGGCCTCATAACAATGAACGGTTCCAGTACAGATCCAGATCAAACCAAAGAGCAGTGCTAGGCTGATGCAGGAAGAGGGTGAGGGACTGTGATCTGCTGCGGGAGGGCATCCGGACGGCATACGAACATCCCGCATGCCACATGAACATGTTATGAATGTTAAGCATTTATCATCCTAATATATTTCCAAATAAAAGAAGCCTTGAGCATGTTACATGTTGTTTTTCAGTGGACTAGTTTAATATTTATTTTTACGATTCTGGCAATTCACTGCACGCTCCATAGGTCATAGTTGCTTTATTGTCGAAAAACAATCATATGTACATGTACATAGAATGAATTCGAAATTTAGTTTCCCCACTAACCAGGCAGGACAGTATAGAGTGGCTAGGGGAGGGGCCGCTGCACTTGCGCGCGCCGCCGACTGGGAGATGCAGAGTAGAAAAGATGCAATACAATCAATGCAATTATACACAACATGTAATGACAGAAAACAATTGGATAGATAACATACGGTGTCTTTTTCTTTGGTGACAAGAGGGAAGGGTGTGGGGCAAGGGAAAAGATCAGAAATCAATTAAATTGATTGAAAACTGAAAAAGAAGCAGACATCCTAAAAATAGACAGGGCAGCATTACTTAATACATGTGAGTGTGAGTCCAATAGTGTGTGGCAATGTTTTTCCACACCACGCCCTCAGTCTGCTCCACTCCACCCGATAGAGCTCCACACCCCACACTTGCGCTAGCGCTAATGTTGGGGGCAAGATAAGGCCCTCAAAGTTGCATTACATAAAAAAAAATTTAAAAAAAGGAAATGCCAATTGCAATTTGCCAACAAATTTAAGAGGTCCACTGAAAACATTTAATTCCTTCTACTACACTTGTTTGAATCTTTTGAAATCTGTTTGTGGAGTTGCCCTCCACAGTGTGGAATTAAACCTTTTCCTGACTTTTAGCAGTGTAATAATGCCACAAATCTAATTCTATGGGGGGGGGGGGGGGGTATTATGTGATTAATCAGACCTTTATAGACTGGGGTGCTACGAGGAGCGCATATAGAGAGGTTCCCAACACAGCAGTCCATCTCCCTTTGGCTTTTGTCTTCTGTACTCACTCACTTGTTTATTGCTCACTCTGAAGCATGGCTGCTTATAAATAATGCATCTATTACAGTTAGATACCATCTCACATGTCCAATGGGAAGATATCTTAATAGCAGGAAGTTGTATAAATTATATCCAAATGCTCGACTCAAGGACAATTGCCCGGTGTTTCTCCAAACTTGGGAAACCAAGGTTATGAATCTCAATAAGGCTGCCCCGGTGTAATACAGACTTAAGAAATTTAGCAGAACTCAAGCTGAGACAGGTTATAAAAGTTTTAAAAAGATTATAAAAAATAGTTCATTGTATTATTCTGAAAATACCAAGATTGACTCTTCAAGGGCCCATAGTCACTTCTTCTTCTTCTTCTTATGTTATTTTCTGATCTATGTTATAATGTTGTTTCCTCATCACAGAGTTGTTTTTTTTCATTCACACATGTTTAAAGCGCAAACCCTGCATATTTAGAGTACTTCTCTCAAACAGAAAACACTCTCGTCCACCTTATGTTATACAGGAAGCGCTCCAATGTGTTTTTAAACTTCATACACATTCACTAGAATCATTTGGATAATTCAGCCAATCAGCCCTGGAATTAACTATCTCTACTGAACTCTACTGAACTAAAGGTAAAAGGTAATTGTTAACTTGTAATAAAGGATTACTCAAACATGTGTGAATGAAACAAAACACAACTCCAGGTCTGTTTTTGGTGAGGTAACAGCATTAGAACACGGCTAAAAGAGTCAGTTTTGGACCTTTAAAAATAATGAGTACTATATTACAAAAATGTCCAGTCTGTATTGTATATTTTAAAGATCTTGAGCGAATTGAAATGAACACTGACTGAGAGATTTAGCTACCCTCAGACACACTGTGGAGATTACTGAACCTTAATGCAGTCAAAAGCAAAAAGAGCTCTATCAATCAATGTTTTTGCATCAAATGAACTCAATAGTTCAGCTGAAATACACATAAGTGTTGTTTAAAAAGTATCTATACAATGAGACCTTTTGCATTTAATACAAAAACTCTATGAGATTTTTATATCTTCTAATCTTTGTTTCGCACATTTTACCTGTAAAATGCAATGACAAAAAAATGAAAATGAAAAAATGTTTTGGCACTATATTTTGGTTAAATTTAAAAGTACACTTTTCAGATTGGGCTACTATGGAGATACTGGTTTGCCAAAAATGTTCCACAATATGGTTTTAAACTTATATAAGATGCATTTATTAAATTATGGGTGTTTTTATTGGTCAAAAATACCTTTAAAAACATGTATTCTAACTTTGAGTGGGGTCACGTCTTCACAGATCTCACCTGTAAATTGGCCTGGTAGCATCTCCTGTTTGTTTCCATGGAGATTTAAAAGTTTAATGCTATACTTTGGAATATTGGAGGTAAAGCAATATCTCCATGGAAACAAGTAGAGAACTGCCAGAAAAGTTACACAGTGCACCTTAAGGTAAGATCTATGTAGGCTATGTGTATGTGTGCATTTTTTAAAATGGGTGC
Organism: Paratrypauchen microcephalus; assembly: GCA_036785185.1. Taxonomy (NCBI): domain Eukaryota; kingdom Metazoa; phylum Chordata; class Actinopteri; order Gobiiformes; family Gobiidae; genus Paratrypauchen; species Paratrypauchen microcephalus. The sequence goes on along the minus strand of JAVJIX010000158.1, from coordinate 2,211,994 downwards.
TTTAAGATCCTTATAGATTAACATATAATATAGTATATTTTCTGACCAAACATGATGTTCCATACTGGGCTTGGTGGATGCTCCTCCTTCCCTATGTTAATACATTTAAAAAGAACAGACATTAAAGCAGTTTTCAAAAACCCATGTTGCAGTTCCTCTGTCTGACCTGTATGTGGGTTTGTACAGGGGCAGTGAGCCAGAGGCTGCGGCCCTGCTTGAAATGGTCCAAAATAATCATATTCCGCGCTCTCCTCCATCTAGTGCGTCGCTGTGGTGATCCTGAGCCGCCCTCTGAGATTTGGGTCACTTTAGATCTATTGACCCTACACACACAGCCGGAGTCAGCCTTGGGGCCACTGTGACAGATGCTGACTGCTGCCTCACTCAGACGAATTATTTTGCTGTGACTCAGTGTCTGTAAAAATGTTTCTTTCTCTCTACAGCTTTTCTCTATTGATATAACACACTATTAAATAAATAAATAGCATTTTCCTAAACATTGCACCTTGCACACAGTTTTGAAAGTAAAATTCTCCAAACACTGCACCCTTTGCCCAAAAGCCTATTTTGTTAAAATAATAATAATAATATTAAAAAAAAAAAAAAAAAAAATGATGATGACTAGGTAACACAATGCACAGCTATACACTAAACACGAATGAATCTGTGTGTTGGTATAATAATAGTAATAATAAAAACTGCAAACACAAACAATGGCAGCTCTCACGAAAAGATCAAATTTAAATAAACGATGATGATTTATAATAAACATGAAATCCACTAAATAATATTTTAAATGTTAAAGAAAAGAATAAAAGGTAAAAGATAGCTATTAACCTCAAAACTACCCCCACATGACTTCACAAGGTGGAACAGAACATTTTGAGCTAAAAAGGGTGTGAATGAAACAAAACACAACTCCAGGTTGAAGAGGTAACATCTTTATAACATGGCTTAAAGCTCACATGAGTCAATTGTGTGTTGCAGTGTGGAAAAAAAACCAAAACATAACTGTCATTTGCAATTTGCCAACTTTCAATAAGCTAAAATTTAAGTGGTCCAGAGGTACAGTTTAAGAAATATGCTCTGATCTAATCTATAAATGAAATTATTATTATAAAATGATTAGAAATATGTAAATGAGCTTGGGAGGGCTAGAGTGCATGCATAATTTCCATAGATAGCATCCATATACACACACACTTACTACTATAAGAGCATCATATGTACATATGTAGTCCAGCTTTTTGCTTGGGGTTAACGCTGCTACGCTGCAGCTGAGCCTTGTTTTTGCTAACACAAGCTAGTAAATAACATCTGGCCGTTTAAGTTTGAAAGTTGCCATTAAGACACTTACTGAATTGTCAAAAGAAAACATAGACAAAAGCTTTATTTGAAGAAATGTAATGAGGCGTAGCTGGCACATCTGACATCGCAGTGCACCAGTAGGGGTATTAGCACCAAACTTCTGCTAGCGTACTGCACAACAACACAGCGCACTAGGCTTAATCATTCAGAGACCTTATGTACACCCAACTCTATGCTGGAGCAATCAAAGCTGAATGCATTTAAGGTGTTATTTTTTATGTTTCCAATACATAACATCACTATATATAAGTATGACACTGATGATTTAGGCGCAAAGACTTTCAGTTCAATCACTCAATGTAATTGAACAGTAATTTCAAATTCAACTTCATCAGGTAATTTAATTAGAGAGGATCTGCATGTACACAGAGAGCTGCTACTACAGGGATGTGGCAGTCCAAAAGTGTGGAGAGGGAGTTGGTGTTGTAAGACAGTACTGGGATTTGTATCTGTGTAAAGTATGATCAAATGTATGACTGTGTGGCCCAGTTTGTGTAAACTTTGGCCTGTATAATGTATCCTATGAATCAAGTTAATTGTGTATATTTGTTTGATGGTAGAGAGAAAATTTTCATCCATATGTTGGTCCAGAGATTGTCATCTGTTATCTGTAGGTCTTGTGCTGCAGCAAGAGTTTACACTCAGTCTTCACCTCAGTCAAAGGTCTCTCAAGGCTGGTGACAAAATGGTCCATTCCCTGAATGCATTTCTTCTGCCGCATTTGCGGCCATATTTGGTGTAAAAAGCCTTCATCATCTCAAATGTCCATAACTAGCTCCTGAGCCTGCTTCTTAACTAGCCTCTTGCACGGTCTCTATGGATACAGGAAAAACAAACTGCAAATATGCTGCACTAGTTGGTTAAAATCTCATATGTTAAAACAGAGCTTAAAGAAATCTGTGATAGAATATTCATTCATTCATTCATTCCTTCCTTCCTTCCTTTTTTTTTAAATTAATGTTTACAATTTTAGCTCTGTGCTCTGTGTGTGTGTTTTTTATACACATAGCCTTTAAGATATTCTCCCATATACATCCTTATAATCTAAATTAAATGATTTATCGACAAATAAAAAGTTTGGTCGACTAAGACCAAAGGACCAAAGGCCTACAGCCCCATTGTTTCTGACCCTTACCTTCGCCGATCCTCTGTACAGTTTTCCAAGGGGCAATGTATATGAGCCGACTCAAGACTTCTCGGGCCAAGTGCAGCATTCATTTGTCTGGGAGCTTCGCCAGTCCTTCCATTAGTCCTTTTGGCCCAGGTGAACGGTAATTAAACAGAAATAAGCTGACTCTGCATTCAGCTAAGCAAGCTCAGTTTTTTTTTTTGCCTCCATCTATATGTCTCTTCTTCTATCCAGCCCATTTGCTGTGATAGAGCGAGTCATATTGAAAAGACAAAGAAATAATGATAGATAATGCAACGAAGATTGAGCCTGGCAACAGACTTCAAGTCAGCCATGTTTAATAACCAGAAATATTTCCACTCAAGGCACAAAAATGGGGAATAATGCAGTGAAGAGAGAATGATAAAGCATGATAAATTTAGTTTGTTTTGTAGTCAGGGCACTTCAAAGAACAATCACGGGCTGACAGTGGTGAGTTGAAGTTTTTGGCTGTTTGTATGAAATACTGTGTAGGTAAAATGCAATAAAATGAATATGCACAGACAAGTACTCCACACTATCCTTCTACTGTGTCTAATTCTGCCCTTCTTATCATGCTACTGTGTCTTCTACTATAGTATTACTACAGTATTATTATGATTATCTAAGTATTTATCATAGACGGTACAGAGATATTATAAAAGCAGCCTCTGTCTTAGAAATGAAACCTCTGTGCCCCCCCTTTGAGAATCAGGAAGTGTATTGTTAGGCTGCTTGTTAGAATTACCATCACCGCAAAACTCTGCCCTGGCCTCATAAACTCATTGGGTGAATCATTAGGATGCTAGGCACAAGTTAGGAAAGTGAGGGGTAAGCTGTTAACTTGAAAACTACTATTTCATGACAGAGTTTCTAAGTAAAGGGTTACTCAGAATGTGTGAATGAAAAAAAAAACAACAACACAACTCCAGGTATGTTTTTTATGAGGTAACAACATGGCCTAAAGCTCACAAGAGTCAATTTTGCGCAATATAGGCTCTATAATTCATGCTTTTGTTTTTGTTTACAACTACAAATGCTTATGATGTCACATAGACATATACAGTGGAGAGTAGATGCCTCTCAGATTGATCAAGTAATACGATTGAAGCAAGTGAATGAAATTTAAATAAAAACAGCTATGCAAAATTATGGATAATAATAATGGATAAGGATGAGGGGCAGTGCTCATCATACCCACGTTGGCCCATTGAGGAGGCAGGCAGAAGACAGACCTGGTGAGATACTGCTGAGGCTGCATTGCAGGGGATTACTGTATTGTAGTCTTTCCATGCACAGTCTTAAGCCCACTGTGCTTTGATCAGACAGAGGATCACACCACCCCACTGTGACTGCTGGAAAACAGATATATACAGTATGGCCTGGGTTCGGTGCTTCTTGGTGATTGAAGAACTCTCTATCACAGAGGTTCCATATCCTTTTTTGTGCTCAGATATTTTCTGTATATCAAAATATATATGAAAATGATTAATATAACATTTTTTTAAAACTAGTTACAGGTTTGAGCGATATTTCAAGACCACCCTAGGATTAGGGTGGTTCAGTCACGTCACCCACCATAATCACCAACACCGGAGCCCCACAGGGGTGTGTACTCAGCCCCTTCCTCTACACCCTGTACACAAATGACTGCACGAGCCCCTCTCCTGTCACCACATATTTCAAATACTCTGACAACACTGCCATCCTCGCACTCCTCAACAACAATAACTCCATAACCGCCTACCACCAGTCTGTCACCCACTTCCCCAAGTGGTGCACAGACTATTTTCTTGAGTTAAATGTCAATAAAACAAAGGAATTACTGATTCACACTCAACAACACACCCCGGACCTGGCACTTACCACTATACACAGTAAAACAGTTGAACGTGTCACTCACTTCAAATATTTGGGACTCACACTAGACAATAAACTCACTTTCGAACAGCATGTCACTGATGTCCATAAACGCGCACAACAAAGACTCCACATTCTCCGCAAACTCCGTGCTCTCTCCGTCACCCCACAACTTCTCTTACTGTTATACACAAGCATCATACAACCCATCCTTCTCTACTGCTCCCCCTGTTACTTCAATATGCTCTCCATCACCAACAGAAACAAACTCACTAAGGTCACTCTCACAGCATCTAAAATCATCAAACGGCCCATCACAGACCTCTCACATTTTAACAACAAATCCATCACAAGTACGGCCCGGACAATTATCAGAGACTCAGATCATCCATTACATCACCACTTCTGCCTGTTGCCCTCTGGCCGCAGGTACAGGACTCTGAGATGGAAGCCGGCACGCTTCAGTAAAAGCTTTGTGTCCTCTGCCACTTATTAATAATATGTAATCATCTTATCCACTCCTCATCTGCATGTGTGATGTCCTTTGTGTAATGTCCATATGTGTTTTTGTTTGTTTTGTTGACAGTGTCTGTGGAAACAAATTTCCCCTCGTGGACAATAAAGGTCTATCTATCTATCTATCTATCTATTATGTATACAGTTTATGTATACAAATTCAGTAGGCCTATATGAGATCAAAACTATGATGTTTCCGTTAGGCAAGTGTGTTAAAGGCAACATATTATATCACATTAACGTTTAGAAGAAGAAGAAGTGACTTTATTGATCTCACACTGGAGAAATTCTTCTCTGCATTTACCCCACCCTGTTATTAGGTAGCAGTGGGCAGCACATTACTGCGCCCGGGGACCATCTCCATGATCTTCTTGCTTCAGTTTGGTCAGGACCTCAGCTGGAGGATGGTGCATGTTTTGGGTTGGTGGGGGAAACCGGAGTGCCCGGAGGAAACCCACCCAGACATGGGGAGAACATGCAAACTCCGCACAGGGGATTGATTGAACCCAGACCATGCATGGAAACTCCACACAGAACACACACAGAAAGGCCTGGGCGACCTGGGGATCGAACCCGGAACCTTCTTGCTGTGAGGCATGAGCGCTAGCCACCGTGCCACCGTGCCGCCATTTATGAGCTTTAAACTACTTAAATACCTATCTCATCTTATAATGGTTTTCCTCATTTCTCCATTGTGAGATCAATAAAGTCACTTCTAACCTTGTGCAGCAAGATGAATTCTCATGTACTGGGGTTATCTATCTCCTATTTCTGCCCATTGCTTACTTACTCCAGGTCATAGAGGTGGGGTTTTAAAATGTCCTGTAATCATCAAATAGAATGACAAATCAGCTGCTTGCTACAGTGAAATGCCACAAAAAAGCTTTTTAGTTGTGCAGTTTTGAATAGGAAGTCAATGGATCTATTTCTATTGTTAAAGTCCTATATTACTCAAAATTTAACCTTGTGAGCTTTAAGCCATGTTAGAATGTTGTTACCTCCTCAAAAACATACCTGAAGTTGTGTTTTGTTTAATTCACACATGTTTGAGTAACCATTTATTATAAGTCTGTCTACATCTCCAAATCTCAACATGCTTTGCTCCACCCTGTGATGTCATGTAGTGGCAGTTTTTCAAGTTAACAGCTCCTTTTACCTTCTGTTCAGTAGAGATTGGCAATTCCAGAGCTGAAATGACCCAAATGATCCTAATGAAGGTATATGAAGTTTAAAAACAAAGTAATGCACTTCATGTATTACCACATGACCTCACAAGGTGGAACAAAGTGTTTTCTGTTTGAAGAACTCTAAATATGCAGGGTTTGGGTGTTAAACATGCGTGAATGAAACAAAACACGAAGCAAAAAAAAACAATTTCCCTTGTGGATCAATAAAATGTGTCTAACTCTAAGTCTAAAACACAACTCCAGTTATGTTTAGATCAGAAAATAGCATAATATTGGCCCTTTAAACGAATTTGAAATCACTAAAACATCATGATACTGCAGTCTCATATTATCCACCTCAGTAAAAGTAAGTGACCCTAAGTGAGTGAATTATCAGTAAACTAAACATACACAGTGTGGCTGCTCAGTGACTCGTGTGTGTAATACCATGAGCTCAGGTGTGCTCTTGTGTTGTTTGTGCAGATGTGGAGCTGTTGGACAAAGGCTGCTTATGAGGTTGGTTTATTTCGCTTTGGTAACGCGAGTAACAAGTTAAGCATGAAACATCAAATCCAAAAGCTGGAAAACGGAGCCAGTGTGATGTGAGAATGGCAATTAAGGTAGAACTGTTATTTTCTGAACTCAGATGACTGCAATGTCCCAACGTCTCATCGGATCTAACAACACAATTTCACAGGTTTGAGTCACATGTAGTAAAACTGAACAGATGCTGAATGTGATTTGTGTGTTGATTGTTCAAACTATTGCAAAAATTTATGTGATCACCACTACTGCTACATTTCATTTCATTTTTTGTTACTACTACTACTGCTCCTGCTGCTACTGCTGCTAGTACTGCTACTACTACTGCTGCTACTGCTACTACTACTACTGCTGCTACTGCTGCTACTACTACTACTACTACTACTGCTACTGCTGCTAGTACTGCTCCTGCTACTACTGCTGCTACTACTGCTGCTACTACTGCTGCTACTACTGCTCCTGCTGCTGCTAGTACTGCTCCTGCTCTTATTACTACTGCTGCAACTGCTGCTACTACTGCTCCTGCTTCTACTACTACTGCTGCTACTACTGCTCCTACTGCTGCTACTGCTCCTGCTCCTACTGCTACTACTGCTCCTGCTCATACTACTACTACTACTGCTCCTGCTGCTGCTACTACTGCTCCTGCTCCTATTACTACTGCTGCAACTGCTGCTACTACTGCACCTGCTTCTACTACTACTGCTGCTACTACTGCTGCTACTGCTCCTGCTCCTCCTGTTACTACTGCTCCTGCTCATACTACTACTACTGCTGCAACTGCTGCTACGACTGCTCCTACTACTGCTGCTCCTGCTTCTACTGCTACTACTACTACTGCTACTACTACTACTACTGCTGCTCCTACTGCTACGACTGCTGCTGCTACTGCTACTACTGCTGCTCCTACTGCTGCAACTGTTACTATTACTGCTCCTGCTACTACTACTACTGCTGCTACTACTGCTGCTACTGCTCCTGCTCCTACTGCTGCAACTGCTGCTACTACTACTGCTCTTGCTAATACTACTGCTCCTGCTACTACTACTACTACTACTGCTGCTACTACAGCTCCTACTACTACTGCTCCTGCTCCTACTGCTACTACTACTGCTACTACTGCTACTACTGCTACTACTGCTCTTACTACTGGTACTACTGCTCCTGCCACTACTGCTACTGCTCCTGCTGCTGCTTCTACTGCTTGTACTACTACTACTGGACACTTTATATCACCAGTCACTTTAATTAAGTCATGTTTGCACTACTGTTTTGATGCTGCTCATCTGAACCTTTTTGTTATTTGGATTGTTTATTATTTTTTACTTTATTATTTTTTACTATATTATAGCTATATTTTAGTTATTATTATTATTATTATTATTATTATTATTATTTAGTGTCTATGTTCTATTATTATTCTGTTATTACTATTATTATTTAGTGTTTTATCATCGAGACAAGTTCCTAATTTTGTGAATTGTGTTCACTTATGGCAATAAAAGTCTTTCTGATTTTCTGATTACTACTCCTCCTACTACTAGCTCACCTACTAATACTGCACTACCACCACCACTACTACTACTACTACTACTACTACTACTACTACTACTACTATGACTACTACTACCAGTACTACTACTGCCACTACCAGTTCTAGCACTACTACTACTACTACTACTATTACTACTACTAATACCAATACTACTACTGCTACTATTACTGCTATTAAGCAGTACTAGTAGTGGTAATAGTAAACATTACTATACATTACTGCACTAATTTGACACCAAGGAATGTTAAATTATATTGCAATATTTACCACAACTACTAGTACGTACAGGAACAGAGAAAATATGAACTCATCTGTAACTTACATTTTATTATACAAACTTGCATAGAGTCATTTGCTGTAATTATGTGTGCAGTGTTGAAACAGCCTGTGATTATGATCAGGGGGGTGTGGGAGAGGCCATCGAGCGTCTCTGTACAGCTGCGTGGGCTGCGTATGGATCATGTATGCACAATTAAACTGGGATGCCCATCACCCTCCTGGTCTCTCGTGGTGAATCAACAGAGTGGAGCAAAGTCATTTAGAGAGAGTTTTAGTACTCCCCAAATGAAAAGAAAAGGACTTTGTATGAAAACATATGAGCAGAGGTGGGCTGTTACATTTACTTTATATTTGACTTTACTTTGTATAGATCCTGTATTATGCAAAATTGACTCTTGTGAGCTTTAATCATGTTAGAAGTGATGTGTTTTGTTTCATTCATACATGTTTGAGTAATCCATTAATATCAGTCTACATCTCCAAAGCTCATAATGCTCTGTTCCACCTTGTGATGTCATGAAGTGGTAGTTTTCAAGTTAGCTACCTAACAGCTACCTTTTACCTTTTGTTCAGTAGACATTGGCAATCCCAGGGCTGGAATGATCCAAATGATTCTAGTTAAGGCGTATGGAGTTTAAAAACACAGTGGCTCAATTTTTGTATCTTTCCTGTATCCTTGTGTATGACATCACAAGGTGGAGCAGTGTTTTCTATTTAAGAGAAGCATGTTCAAATCAGTTCTTCTTTCAAACTGAAAGCACTGATGATGATCTGATGTCATGTGGTAATACAGGAAGTGCTCCACTGTGTTTTTAAACTCCATACACCAACAGCATGGTTTAAAGCTCACAAGAGTCAATTTTGCATAATATAGAAACTTAAACGAAGTACAGTAATCCCTCGTTTATCGCGGGGGTTAGGTTCCAGAAATAACCCGCAATAAGAGAAATCCGCAAAGTAGGACAACTTTATATTTTACAATTATTCTACATGTTTTAAGGCTGTAAATGCCTCACCACACACACATTATATGCTTTTCCCAGACTGGAATTAACCTTTTCTCACATTTCTCTCTCGTTTAAACACTCAAACTTTCATAGATTTTCGACAAAATGTATTAATAGTGAAGCGTGGGGGGGAGACACGGCTCCGGAAGCTCTGCCGGACGCGGAGACAAGCGTCACTGGATCCGCAGGAAGCACCGCACTCATCCAACGGCACTGCCATATCCCGGGACGCGACGCGCACCAACCCCTTGGAGAAGTGCGCAACACGTGCACCCCTCATCGTGGTCAAATCCGTGACAGAGCAGCACGACCGGCGCGAGGCCGCGCGTACACCGGGGCTGCGAGCACGAGATCGAACCGCGGCGCCCGGACCGCGTCCTCTCAGCCCAAGCCACAAATCAGCCGCACAAAACCAGCAAAGAGTGGCATGTGGTGGTTTAATCCTGGTTTAGACCTGGTCTAGTCTCGGTTTAGTCCAGGTCTAGACCTGGTCCAGTCCTGGTTTAGTCCAGGTCCAGTCCAGGTTTATACCTGGTCTAGACCTGGTTTAGTTCTGGTCTAGACCTGGTTTAGGCCACGTTTAGTCCTGGTCTAGTCCTGGTCTAGTCCCGGTCTGGTCCTGGTCTAGTTCCAGTCTCTTAGCCAATCAGGACGCAGAACACAATGTTACACTAGAAAAAAAAGTTACGCTATTAAAAAAAATTGGAAAAAAAAAAAAATCTGCGAAACAGCGAGGCTGCAAACAGTGAACCGCGATAGAGCGAGGGACCACTGTAAAACATTTTTTGCTTACCTTACTTGCCTCAACTTTGGAGCAAGTTTTTGAGAGTTTGACCAGAAATATTTGGATCATAGCCTGATCATTTCTTCCACCTTCATAACAACCCTGGAGCAGAGCTAAAACCCATCCAAACATGTGGCTGTTGTCAGGAGATGCTGTGATATGAAATGATTGAAGTGTTCCAGTCGCTAGGCAAGATTGCTGCTTTGGAGATGATAGCGAGATTTAATAGACCTCAAAGGCACAAGGCAATCCCCCTGCAGAGAGAGACAGAGCCCTTTTGGCCCCTCCCCCTGACCCCACAATGACCCCCCGCCGACCTTTCAACCTTCATCTGGATCTGTCTCTGTGTGTGTGTGAACAAAATCCCCCCACAAGCCTGTTTTAGAGCTTACTGCCTTTTCAATTTTCATCTAAGGTGTTAAAAATCGATGGAATACCCCAACACTGCTGACCTTCGTAGCTTCTGACCTGTAAATATGATTTCTTTCACCTCCTAATCCAACCACAGCTGCTACGTCCCTTCCCCTGTTCCATTGCACTATATTATAGCAAAAATATGACTGTGACTACCATATATTTTAGTATTCGCTTAAGCCACGATTAAAGGTTCATTGTTCTGCTTGAAATGTTACACAATATGGCATTAAACAGATCTTCTTTACATTTATTCAATTACAGGTGGCTTTATTGCTCAAAAATACCTAGAATAACACACGTTCTGACTGGGAGCGGGGTCGACTCTCTGGAGATCTTACCAGTAACTTGGCCTGGTTTTGTCTCCATGATGATAGAAAAGTTTAAAGCCACACTTTGAAACATTTCTGACAAAGCGATAACATCTCTATGGTGAAAAGTAGTAGTAGGACCCTCCACCAGAAAAGTTACACTGTGCACCTTTAATCATTTGACAAGTCCACTAATCAAATAATTATGTCTATTGTACATTGAGACATTTTTAAAACAAAATCAAGGCCTGAAAGTGTCTAAATAAATGTTTATTTTACAAATAAAGTGTACAGTACTATAGTTGGAAATCAGGATTTGTTTTGATATTGTAATTTAAAGGTGCACTGTGTAATAACTTTTCTGGTGGAGGGGGCGCCAACTGCTTATTTCCATGGAGATGTCTTTGATTTCCCTGGAGTTTTCTACAGCACAGCATTAAACATATCCACTTCCAAAAAAAAAAAGCAATAAAAATACCTGTAATTTACATAAAATTACATGAATGAATTAAATTACATGTTGAATGGCCTACTGTGGAACATTCCGGGCAAAGAAATAACATCTCCATAAAGACAATTACAAAAGTTGCATAGTCTTTATAGTCCAGACAACTTTTACAATTATGAAAATAAAGTTATGATTATTTTTATAGTCGACGACTCATGATTAACTGTAGCCCTAAACAAAACAATGATAAAGAAAAAAATACATAATCAAACACGGTTGTGTATTTCTTGGAACCAGTTTGACCATTCTACATGTAGTTATTTGAAGAAAATGGCATGTTAAACTCAATGAACTATTTTCATGAAGGAAAACAGGCCATATCAAAGACAACCAATGCATAGTTTTAAGTTTTTGGTCATAAGCAGGAGAGTCTGTGCTTTTGGTGCGTGACATTTCAGGTATGGAAATGTGGTGACATTTTGGAACTCTTACGGCGTCTCATGAAAAGTAATTGGTTTGAGGTCAATGGGAGGTGTGCACAGGGAGCCAATGCAGGTTTAATGACTTTTAGACAGGAGTAGTTTTTCGCGTGGTGGTTGTGTGTATAGCACTCTTGACTCACAGTAAGAAGGCTCCTGATTCGACCCTGAGCTACCCAGACCTTTCTGTAAGAAGTTGGTATATTTCTCCCTGTGTCAGAGAAGTTTACTCCAGGCACACTGTGGAACATTCATGGCAATGAAAAAACATCTCCATAGAGACAGCAGATGACAAGCTTGCCCCCAGAAAGGTTTGTGGTTAATTGTGATAGAATGCACCGCAGTTTCTTTCAATTAGCCATAGACTGTATAAAGAAGTCGACTAGAATGTGAATGTAACATCACCCATAGAGTTCAGCTCCAGTCAAAAACTCACCGAGGAGCAAATCTGGAGCCATTTCCATAGTACTATTGTTCATATCTTGATTTATAGACAACATAGCAAAATAAAAACACCAGGATCATGTAGAACTGATTAATAATAATAATAATAATAATAATAATAATAATAATAATAATAATAATAATAATAATAATAATAATAATAATAATAATAATAATAATAATAATAATAATTCATAGCATTTATATAGCATCTTTCATGACACCCAAAGCGCTTTACAGTTCATTGTTCATTTTTGTAGCCACAGCTGCCTTGGGGCAGTCTGACAGAAGCAAGGTTGCCAATCTGCACCATCGGGCCCTCCGACCACCACCAACACTCACACACACTCCACTTTCATACTAGGCAATGTGGGTGAAGTGTCTTGCCTAAGGACACAACAACATTTTTTGCAACTGGCGCCCCACTGTGGCACCTGGAATTCCCAGTGGTCTCCCATCCAAGTACTAACCAGGCCCTGCCTTGCTTAGCTTCTGAGATCTGACGAGATCAGGCTTTGACAAGCAGGTATGGCCACTATATGGACATGTGTCCAACCAATACCAAGTCGTTCCTGAGGCTTTTTGAGTTATTCACAGATTCTGAAAGTACAGGTTCTAAGCTTTCCAATGATGTCTTACACGTGAAAATCTGACCATATTTAAAGAAGGTGTCACTATTTGAAAGCAGGTATAGCAGATTTTCAAAAGCCCTCAGAGCAGCTCTCAAAGTTTTGCTCTCTTCAGCCCTCCTTGCCTAATTTGCATGACATTAAGCTAAGCCCTCCCCCATCATGACTATCACTGTGGTGTGGTGTTCAGGCAGGTCAGAATCATTCAATAATTTAATAATACACAGGATAATATGTTAAGTCACAGTTTACTACAAAATGTACTTATAGTCAGGAATTACTAATAGCATAGCAAAGTAACCAATATAATTTTTTTTTTAAGTAATAAAATATGTAATAAAACACCAAGGTACAGGTATTTAAGGAGTATTTCACCGGAGGTAATACTGCTCAAATGAATTTCGTATTATATATATATATATATATATATATATATATATATATATATAGGTGCTCCTCACCTTCCACGGTGATTGGTCTCTCACTCTCATCCAGCTCAGGTCCTCTACCAGAGGCCTGGGAGCATGAGAGTTCTGCGCAGTATCTTTGCTGTTCCTAGTACTGCAGTTCCTAGTACTGCAGTACTGCAGTACTGCAGTACTGCAGTACTGCAGTGGTTACAGCAGATCCTGGGATCTGCTGTAACCACTCCTCCAGTTTGTGGGTTACAGCCCCGAGTGCTCCGATCACCACGGGCACCACTGATGCCTTCACCTTCCAGGCCTTCTCCAGCTCTTCCTTGAGCCCCTGGTATTTCTCTAGTTTCTCGTGTTCCTTTTTCCTGATGTTACCATCGCTTGGTATTGCAATGTCCACCACCACGGCTCTGTTCTGTTGCTTATCCACCACCACTATATCTGGTTGGTTCGCCATCACCATTCTGTCAGTCTATATCTGGAAGTCCCACAGGATCTTGGCTCGGTCATTCTCCGCAACCTTCGGAGGTGTTTCCCACCTTGACCTTGGGGTCTCCAGCCCGTACTCTGCACAGATGTTTCTGTACACTATGCCCGCCACTTGGTTGTGTCGCTCCATGTATGCTTTCCTTGCCAGCATCTTACACCCTGCAGTTATGTGCTGGACTGTCTCAGGAGCCTCTTTGCACAGCCTACACCTTGGGTCTTGTCTGGTGTGGTAGATCTGGGCCTCTATTGCTCGGGTGCTCAAGGCCTGCTCCTGTGCAGCCAGGATGAGGGCCTCTGTGCTGTCCTTCAGACCAGCCCTCTCCAGCCATTGGTAGGATTTTTTGATATCAGCCACTTCAGTTATGTTTCGGTGGTACACCCCATGTAGGGGTTTGTCCTGCCATGATGGTCCCTCCAGCACCTCTTCCTCTGCACTCCACTGTCTGAGGCATTCCTTGAGCACATCATCTGTCGGGGCCTTGTCCTTGATGTAATTATGGATTTTGGATGTTTCATCCTGGACAGTGGTTCCCACACTCACTAGTCCTCGGCCTCCTTCCTTCCGGCTCGTGTACAGGCTCAGGGTGCTAGATTTGGGATGGAACCCTCCATGCATGGTCAGGAGCTTTCGTGTCTTAATGTCTGTGGTCTGTATCTCCTCCTTTGACCAGCTTATGATTCCTGCTGGGTATTTGATCACTGGCAGGGCATAGCTGTTTATTGCATGGGCCTTGTTCTTGCCATTGAGCTGACTTCTTAGGACTTGCCTTACTCGTTGCAGGTATTTGGCCGCTTTCCTTGTTGCCTCTTCAAGGTTGCCATTTGCTTGTGGGATACCAAGGTACTTGTAACTGTCCTCAATGTCTGTTATTGTTCCCTCTGGGAGTGAGACCCCCTCTGTGTGGACTACCTTCCCTCGCTTGGTCACCATCCTACTACATTTCTCAAGCCCGAATGACATTCCAATGTCTGTGCTGTAGATCCTGGTGGTGTGGATCAGCGAGTCGATGTCTCGACTCACTGACGCCAGTTACAGTGAGTCAAAGTATATATATATACTTTGACTCACTGAGTCAAAGTATATATATATATATATATATATATATATATATATATATATATATATATATATATATATATATATATATATATATATATATATATATATATATATATATAAAATTACAAAAAGAAATCATTTAAGGTTCAAATGCTACACGTCCCATAAGAACTTCCATTCAAACCCTCATGGCTTAATAAGTGCGGAGTCAAAAAAAGTTACAATCCGAAACGGATCAAATTGAATCAAAATAAAGTATTACTCTACCACTATAGCCTATGGCAAAACGTTTGGCTTTTATATAAACAAAAATAGAGTGGAAATTAACCTAAAGAGACTCTTCTTGTTCGCACTGATTGCATTGTTTCAATGCTAGCGTTAGCATTAGCTTAGCCACATGAACATTTTAAAACCAAAATGACAGGGCTCTCTGCAGCAGAGAGAGGAGCAACAATTTTTCAATGCAAAGTCAGAGAGCGCCAATACTCACTTCCCATTTGGAACATGGCAAATACTGCGTTAGATATGTCCATTTATATATACAGTCTATACAATTAACAAAATATAAAATGCAAGGAGCAATACATGAAATATTTTCCCATACAAATGTATATTATATAATGTCAAATAAAATTATAAACAGTGAACCTCACTCACATTAATGTAAAGACACAAGATTCATTTTCCTAATCAGATTATACCAAGTCCTCTGAGGGCGACCAAGATAGGTATCTAATGAAGGCTCTCTCCTCTCCTCTCTTTCTTTCCCTCTCATCTTCTCTCTCTCTCTATCTATCTATCTGCATAAGAAAACATGTACAGCTGAGAAAAAAAAAAGAAAGAAAAATAAGTTTAAACTTGTGGGCACACCATGCAGTCACAATACAGCTCCAGCTATCACATTGTTTAATTAACCCTATTGATGTGGACTCGTAGCAAGAGCCAGACATTTTGTAAATTATCTAAAATGGCAGGGGTGCGATATCTTATTAATTAATCTCAACATTACCAAACAGCCTCCAGTCAAACGAATTAAAAAGTGAATAGATGGTGTAGCTGATACATGACTAAATTCTGTTTTCTAAAGAATATTTTGATGCTATTCTGTGCACTGTTCTCAACCAAAACAAATACAAAATCAGCCATGTAAACTATCAAGACCTCGGACGAATACTTGGAAATCAACTGCAAAGGACTCTTAACATGCAATAAAACCCACAGTGTCTCCTTTGTTCATTTTCTAGAAAAAAAATCATAATTTTTAAAAGGCCAGGGTAGCTCAGTAATTAGTCGAATCTTTTGCCCAAAGCTACAGTAAACAAATTGTGACTCTGATGGTGACCTTGTTGAATTTTAATTATCCAACATGAAAAGCACGCATTAAAGAAACAGTCGAGTCATAATGGAATATTCACAAGGACAAATTGATTCACACACAAATAAAATTAACATTGCTTTTATATTTGACCCAGATTTCAGATAACTGTACATTAGAATTACCTTTTACATATGTGTCTGACCACGTGAAAAAACGCTACCACTCGGCATTTGTGAAACTGAGAAAAGGACGTTCATAGTTTGTTTTTGTTTTTTGTTTTTTTTCCCAAAATCTGTGGTTTTCATGTTTTTTGGAGAATGTGCTAGTTGAGATCATGACGAAGCCACTCCATGTTTCAGATTACAACATTTGTTGCATTAAAAGCATATATTTTATATTTTAAATTGGCTTGTTTTTTGTAAAGAAAAGGGGGCGTGTATAAATCACCATAATTACCCACTGATCGAGCTCCCGCCAATCATGATGATTAGCGCTGTTGTGTTTGCGCCTGTTCGCCGATCAGCTGTGAGCGAGCCTCGTGAATATGTAAGCAGCATTTCAAGAGAATAAGCACAGTGAAACTGGAGAAAATCCTTAACTTGCTACGTTAATGCTACGTAAGAAGGAACTCTCGCCTCGGGACACGTTCGGGATTCGTCTGTTTCTCTGGAGCTCTGGATACTTTAGCTACCGAAAGTCCGTGAATATATGCGACACACGCACGTGGATATGCGAACTATCGGACAACACGGCAAACTGTTACAATGGAGCTGATCGCGTTCTTATGGGGTGAGTCATATTATCAGATTATTTCTGCATCAAAGGGACAGATCAGCTGACAGCAGGGGCCTTGTGTCAGCGTGTGTGTACGACTAAACCAGGACTAAACCAGGTCCAAATCAGGACTAAACCAGGACTAAACAGGACTAAACCAGGACTAAACTGGGTCTAAACCAGGTTTAAACCAGGACTAAACTGGGTCTAAACCAGGTTTAAACCAGTACTAAACCAGGACTAAACCAGGAGTAAACCAGGACTAAACCGGGACTAAACCGGGTCTAAACCAGGTTTAAACCAGTACTAAACCAGGACTAAACCAGGAGTAAACCAGGACTAAACCGGGACTAAACCGGGACTAAACCAGGACTAAAGCAGGACTAAACCAGGACTAAACGGGGTCCAAACCAGGAATAACCAGTACTAAACCAGGACTAAACCAGGATTAAACTGGCACTAGACCAGGTCTAAACCAGGGCTAAACCAGGACTAAACCAGGTCTAAACTAGACTAAGGTTTGTGTGTGTCCAGAGTGTGTGTGTGCGTGTGTGTTTGTGTATGATAACATATATCCTGTGTATTATTGAATTATTGAATTATTATATGGACTTTCTGTTATAAAGGCATTTCCATTTTAACAAACTACATTCTAATTCTGCCTGAAACTCCACACCACAGTGATGTCAGTGATGGGAGAAGGTTTAGCTTAATGTCAAGCAAATGAGTTCCTTTCTGTTCCACAAGCAGATCTTTAACGTGGAATTTCTCAGATTGTCGTTTTCAGAATGTACTGCATTCAAGTGGCCACAAATTCTTCAAATGTTCTCAGATTTCCATGTGTAAGGCATCATTGGAAAGCTTAGAATCTACACTTTCAGAATCTGTGAATAACTCAAAACGCCTCTGGGACGACTTGTGTCTGGTTTTGCCAAGGCTGGACACATATGCTGAATGTAAAGTAAAAAAGTTTTAAAGTTTGTTTTAAAGGGCCCATATTACGCTAATTTCTGATCAATATTATGATGTTCTTTTCCTCATCATAAACCTGAATCCAGGGATCCCCATACCTGAAGCCCTGCATATTCAGGCTGAGCTGTCTCTCAAACAGAAAACACTAATTTCCATCTTGTGATGTCATGTGGTGATACAGGAAGCACTCCACTCTGTTTTTAAAATCCATAGACCTTCACTAGAATAATTTGGATTATCTAAACAAAACTAAAGATAAAAGATAGCTGTTAACTTGCAAGTCACTGCTCCATGACATCACAAAGTAAAAAAGAGCATTTTGAGCTTTGGAGATGCAGACAGACTAATAATAAAAGATTTCTCAAATATGTAGTGAATAAACAACATTGTAACATGACTTGAAGCCCACAAGAGTGTAATATAGGACTTGTATTATTGTTTCTATGAACAATTCGTATAGTAATTTGCAAACTCCCCGCCAACGCTATATTTGACCCAGATTTCAGATAACTATATATGAGAATCATCTTTCACAAATGCTGACTGACATGTGACAAATGAGCAAAATGTTGCAGTAAAGTTTGATAGAGTTTGTTTTCACTTTAGGGTTTCAACTGATTAGAATATATTTATTTTATTTGAGCTCTGGTGCAGCCAGTAGCTTAAAAACATTTACATAAGAACAAGCAAGAATTAGAAGGACATAAAAAACAAGGATAACAATATACAGTTAAGGCCATCACACACTACAGGAGATTTAGGGAGCGATTTGCTTCTTCCCAAGTCCAGGGAGGTGTGACTTGACTTTGTGTCTTTGCGTGCGACTTTGAAACTGCTGCTCTGCTTATGTGCGGTGTCTATGTGACTCTGAGCTGCTCTGTCAGATCGTAAACACCAAACAACAGCAACGCTACTGTAACAACCAATAAAACAGGAGTTTTACAAGAGTGATAGACACAGTGGCACAAAATGCAAACAAAAAAAAAGATGTTCTTACTAACCTCTCATAAAGATTTACATTTAACCTGTAGCATCTCATCCACATTAACCATAGAATTTGTCCTCTTCAAATAATGACAGCCAGTCCACAAAACAGTGCTGTTAATCCAGTTTGAAGTGTTCTTTAAAAGTAAAAATGCCAGAGTAGTTCCTCACGTGTGTTTGTTCACATCCACACAGCACTTGGATTGCGGTGAAGCTGCAGATTAGCAATAGTGACGTTACTTCCTGTGTACTTTATCACCAGCCTTCTGTGCATCTGTGCAAGTCATGTATCTGAAATATTGCACCACATTTCTCAAATAATATATTACATCTAAACTACATCTTTTGAACACTTAAGAGTCTCAAAGCAAGTGGTTTTAACCTAGGCAGGAAACAGCTGACACAGGTGCGCTCACTACTTTGTAGCTTGTGTCTGTGGTGTGCACTTTTTGTTGCACGTTTAAAAATCATTTAACACTGAAAAATCATGTAGTGTGTGGCGGCCTTTAAGCAGACCAGTGACCAGTCCTGGCAGTCCTTTAAAGGGGTGGTAACGTTTTTACAATCTGGACTTTATTTTGGTGATAAAACGTTATTTACTCACCCATTGTACTTTGGTGTCATTTGGAGTATTTACGGAGATTTCGGAGTTGGGCTATATCCATTTAACGTGAGTGGTTGGGGCACGATGTTGCAGTCACCAAATAACACAAACTTTATCACTTTTCAAATGACAAAAGTTCAATGTGTTAGTTTACACTTCTGTTTGAGTCAAAAGTGGCCTGTAACCAGAGATCCACTCATGGTTTCCAAATGGATGATCTCATCAACGAGGACCCCGCGCAGGCATTCATTCTTCTACTTTGCTTAGAAGACGCTCAGAACTTCTCTGTTGCAAGTGAGACATGGCTGAAGATTCGGACTTCGAGACTGAAGAGGACTTATTTGAGTATGATGGCCGTCCCTATCGTTTTGATCCTGAGTATACGGATGAGGAGGTATTAGAAAGAAGGAAGCGGAGACAGTTTGAGGAGCAGCACACCAGAGAACAGCAAGCGACGGCCCTTCTACAAAAAGACAGTACCTGGTGGTGTTTATGTGGACATTGTATGTCGATGGCAACAGAGTAAGAATGCCTTTGTTGTCTTGAGCGGGATTTGCGGCCAGGAGATGAACGTGTGGGTGATAATAACAGAAATCTGTGTCTGTCAACTCTGGAGGATATTCGTGCCATGATGAACCGTGGTGTAATAGCAACCTTTTTTCATGTTCCGAAACTCAAACGAAAGTGTAAAGTAACATATTGAACTTTTGTCATTTGAAAAGTGATAAAGTTTGTGTTATTTGGTGGCCGCAACATCGTGCCCCGACCACTCACGTTAAAGATCCCATGACATGATACTTCTTGATGCTTTTATATGGCGCCTTAATGGTTCCCTAATACTGTAAATGAATCCTTCTTCAAAATCAAGACTCAGTGCATGAGAAAGCCTCATGAACACAGTCAGAGTCATAAATATCTCTCTCAAACACTTTATTACGGGCGTTGTTGCTTGAATGCAAATAAGGAGGACAGAGACAGGCCAGTGCAGCAGGTGGGGGTGTGGTAAAATGTGGTAAAATGCTGGCCCCACTTCCGTGTGTGTAAGCACGGAGGAAGATATGAGACGAATTGCATTAAAAAAGCACATTTCCACAGAAAATAAAATTAAACCACTGCTGTTTCAGAGGTTCGGAGGCTCGGATAAAGGACATCCGAGCCTAGAAACACTCTCACGTGCCTCCAGGCAAATAAAAAAACGCATCTCGCATTGCGTAGCTCGTTTGCGGTCCAAACTCTCTGGGCATGACTTCCATAGACGGTGGGTAGACATCCAGACGGGGGGTGGAACTTCATTTGCATTTGTGTGACGTCAGAAATTTCCCTTGTTCAGAATTGCCTGTTTGGGCTGTCTTTTTTTGAAATGCAGAAAAGGATCGCAAATGCTCAGTTTACACATTTCGCAACTTTTAGCCATGGGGGGGGGGGGCTAAACAGGGTAGGGGAGCTCACATTAACGTTCAAAAACCTCAGAAAGTGAAAATTTCATGCCATGGGACCTTTAAATGGATATAGCCCAATTCCAAAATCTCCGGAAATGCTGCAAATGACACTAAAGTACAATGGGTGAGTAAATGACGTTGTTTTATCACCTAAATAAGGTCCAGATTGTAAAAACGTTACCACCCCTTTAAGACAATGCCTCATGATTCAGCACCAAAGACAGCTCCTGACTTTCCTCTGTTAAAAAGATGTGTTGGCCTGTATGTTGGCATCACACAATCAGAGTCATGACACTAACTGTGATGCCACTTGTGATTTGTGATATATGTTTGTGGTTAATTGCAATAGATTCTAGATTACCACAGTTTTTATGCATTATATACATACAATGTAATGGAACAATATACCATAAGTGCTTTCTATACACATTACTTTAAATATTCACACTCTAAATAGCCAACATTTTAACATTTTAATTAATGTAACAGAAAATACAGTGTTATTTCCATTGGGCCTGGTCAAGTAATATTGTTTTGATTGCTTGAACATTATTTTCAGGACTCTTTTGGGCATGAAATTCTTCAGCACCATGAACAGCTCTGGACATTTTTATTTTTCACCAGAATTTTGGCAAAGTAGTCATCTTTTGTTATTATTATTGTTGTCTGATATTAATATTATACATAAACTAAATTGCTCTCTCTATCTTCAGACCCATAACATCACTGTTCAACAGGCCAACACTCTGACATGAAATTGTGTTCCCACAATACACTGCTGACATTTACCGTTCACACCAAGAACCACCACATTTGTTCTAGACCAATACCGATATCATTTCGATTTTTTTTTTATATGTCTGAGAGTTGCCCCAAAGCGATGGCTAACCCATTTTCCTGACAAATAACCCACATGGAGTTAACGCGGGCCAGAAGTGAGCAGCAGAGACTAAGTGTGGAAATGTCAGGTATAGGTCACTGCTGGAGCTGGATAGATTACACAGCATTTTGTTTGTTGACAGGTAACAGCTGAATTGAACTGTCAGAGCTTAAATGTTGCCCATTCGCTTCCATGGCTTCATCAGGAAAAACATGCCTGAGCTGCAGTCTGGAAAGGTGATACGCATTCTCACTTTTCCAGTCGATATCCTAAAAGACTAGTTTTTTTTGGGAATGTGGAGTGGCAATGGAGTATAAGTAACGGTAGAATAAGTGTAAGTAGTAACAGCAATAGTTCTTCAATGTATTTCAGTGTAAATTATTAAATCATTTATTTTATTTATTCTTTATTTAATAGGGACAGTGCTCAGAAGCTCAGCAAGGCAGGGCCTGGTTAGTACTTGGATGGGAGACCGCTGGGAATTCCAGGTGCCACAGTGGGGCGCCAGTTGCAAAAAACTGTCGCTGTGTCCTTAGGCAAGACACTTTACCCACATTTGCCTAGTATGAAAGTGGCGTGTGCATGAGTGTTGGAGGTGGTCGGAGGGGCCGATGGCGCTGATTGGCAGCCTCGCTTCCGTCAGCTAAAGTAGCTTACCACCACCAAGTGTGGAGTGAATGAACAATGAACTGTAAAGCGCTTTGAGTGTCATGAAAGGCGCTATATAAATCCAATGAATTATTATTATTATTATATTAATGAACATCTACAACATTGCAGTGTAAATACGTCAGATTATAGCAAGAATGCTAATTTCCATCTGTAGTCCCTAGGCAGATGACACCACAGCAAAAACAATAAAAACAATGAAAACTGACAATAACACTAACATTAAAACATTAAGTCATAGTTCATTGTCATAGTTTGCTTAATTGTCGAAAAACCATATGTACATGTACATAGAGTAATTCGAAACTGCGTTTCCTCGCTAACCAGGCAGGACAGTGATAGATTGGCTAGGGGAGGGGCTGCTGCGCTTGGACGACTGGGAGATGCAGAGTGGAAAAGATGCAATTATAATACAATTGTACACAACATGTAATGACAGAAAACAATTGAATAGGTAACATACGGTGTTTTTTTCTTTGGCGACAAGGAGGAAGGGTGTGGGGCAAGGGAGTAGATCAGAAATCAATGAAATTGATTGAAAACTGAAGTAGAAGCAGACATCCTATAAATAGACAGGTCAGTATTACTTAATACATGGCAGTGTGAATAGTCCGAATAGTGTGTGCCAATGTTTTTGTAGAGTCCGTGAGATAAGCGGCAGCTGTCGGCCTTGGACGTGTTTGTGCAGAAGATACAGTCAAAACAAAGAGTCCAGTTCAGTTGGATCACATTTTCCAGGAGAATTTATGACAAAAGGGGAATTTAACATAATCGATAGATTTTAGAACCCAGGCAAACAGACAATTTGCCAGAACCCTGGTTTCTGCCAGGTCCCCCACTTCCTGCAGGTCTTTGCGACTCCCCCCCCCTCTGGCGGATCGGGGGCTCTTTTTATCTGCTTGGCTCCAATTAGTGATGGGTCAGAAAACATCCCCCAGGCCAATCCAGATGTCCTGCCATCAAGATTCCAATAGTGAATCGGTCCGTGTCCTCCGGTAACAGCGGTGCCAAGCACACGACGCATCCTTCGTGTATCAGGCAGCATGTTCCCTTAGGACTGACCGGCTCTCCGGACCGGCGCTCCTCCGTGGAAAAAAAAAAAATATATATATATATACAAATTCCGTAGGGACTAGCTCCAATTCATGATTTAGGATTTGAAAAATCTGTTCCAGCAGGAGAAAAATGACGAGACGAGAGAAATAAAACATCACACAGAGCAAAGTTAAGGGAGGAAGAGAAAAGTGTGTCTGCTCCTCACGACAGCTAGTGAAACAAAAAAAACATTAAGCATTAAAACATTAAAACATTAAAAGTGTCCACAAGTCTGGTTTTCTTTTAGCCACTGTTTCAATTGTGATTTGAAAGTGGCCAGTGTTGGAGTCTCTCTTATTGATAATGGGAGAGAGTTCTTGAACTTACTGCCTCTGACTGAGAGCACAGTTTGTCCCAATGTAGTGTGTCTGTGTGGGACCTCACAGTTCCCCTGGGTCGTGGCCCTAGTTCCCATCCCACTGACAGCCTTAGTTTTAATAAAATCCTGTAGCGGAGGAGGAGCAAGTCTATGTAAAACTTTATATATAAAACAACCATATTTAAAATGAAAAAAAATATTACAATTGAGCAAGTTGTACTTGCAGTGGTGGACTGAGAATGGTTTCTTGTTTAATATTTTCACAGCTTTTTAAAAAAGTGATTCAACCGGTTTGAGTGTTGTGCCAGCAGCAAGTGATCATGTGGTTCTGCAGTACTCTATAAGTGACAGAATATATGTGACTCTGCATATAGAGTCATAAAGGATCTTGCTTGCTTGCTCATCATAACTTAATTATAAAAATCCAATTTTTTTTCCCCAACATCTTGCAATTTGTTAAAGGATGGAGGCACCAGCCACTGTTCCTTTATCTGAAATGTCCCAGAGTATGCTATTAAAGGTCCAATATTACAAAAAACAGATATACTTTTAAGGTTGTATGGAGGATTTTTCTTAGTTTCAAATGTCAATGAAAGTTCAAAATAACATTATAGAGATGCAGCAGCCTTGTAATTTGAAGACAAAAAAAAAAAAAAAAGAATGAAAATCCATCACCTGTGGACGTGGTGGGGCCAGATAAACATAACGTGGATTACGTACGCCTCTCATTCCACAGACGCAAGACGCTCTTTACTCAACCAACGGAGCAGTTCTTAGCGACTTTTTCCAACTGTAGCTTCCTTGCAATTTGTTTCAATGGCAAACAAAAATCCACTACCAGTTAGCCACAAAAGAAAATCATTTTTTGAGGTTGCTCAAAGAAGAGGAGAAGGGGAAAAGGAGGAAAAGCCAAACTCTTGGAGATTCCTTCCAGCGATGGTGTGCACTGAAGCAGAGGGTCTAAAGACTGACGTGTTGGTCGCTAAATTACTTCTGGACAATAAACTTCAACAGCAATTTGTTCAGCAATTCTAGCATAAGGAGGAGGCAGGAGGAGGTGTTTCTACTTAGGGAGATGTGGTAGAGGGGTGGTGGTTTCACACATGCGCAACATTTGAAAAAGGACAGTTGCTGGATTTCTCTTTCCTTAGAAAATCCTCTATACAACCTTTAAGCCATATGTCACCAGCTGTGGCAAAACCAGACACAAGTCATCCCAGAGGTGTTTTGAGTTATTCACAGATTCTAAAAGTGTGGATTCTAAGCTTTCCAATGGTGCTTTACACGTGGAAATCTGAGAACATTTGAAGAATCTGTGGCCATTTGAAAGCAGCACATTCTGAAAACGACGAGCTGAGAAATTGCGCGTTAAAGATCTGCTTGTGGAACAGAAAGGAGCTTGTTTGCATGACATTAAGCTAACCCCTCCCTCATCACTGACATTACTGTGGTGTGGCGTTTCCGGACAGGTCAGAATTAGAATGTACTTTGTTAAAGTGGAAATGCTTCTTATAACAAAAAGTCCATATAATCATTCGATAATTCAATAATACACAGGATAATATGTTAAGTTAAAAATCATCTGTATTGTCAATTTAATACAATACAAAATACGTGTCCCACCACGGACTTTGAGCCTTTGAGTCAGCATTACAGATTCTCAGAAAAGTTTTTTTTTTTTTTTTTTTTTTTTTTCAAAATTTGTGATTTTATTTTTTTGCAGAATGTGCTAGTTGAGATCATGAAGAAGCCTCTCGATGTTTCAGATAACAGCATTAGTGAAGTTAAAAACAGATTTTGTCTTGAAGTGCCTTGTTTATCGGGAAGAATGTGGGTGTGTGTAAATTACCATAATTACTACTGGCCAATCACATGTGCAAGTAGTGCTCTTTTGTTTTCCTTCTTCCGCCTATCAGCTGTGAGCTAGACGCAAAATCGTACATATGTACGCTGTGTAGCTGCATGTTATTTCACAGCTTTCGTTTGGCGATCATCTTTGCTCTGTGCGGGACCACGGCTGCTCACTGCATATTGTGGCTCCACAGATCTCCATTCACAATGCGGCTAAGCTAATGCTAACATTAGCATTGAAACAGTGCGATCAACGCGATCACGAACAGTCTCTTTAGGTTAATTTCCACTCTATTTTTGTTTATATAAAAGCCAAACATTTTGCCATAGGCTATAGCGGTAGAGTAATACTTTATTTTGATTCAGTTTGACCCGTTTCGGTACTTTCGTAACTTTTTTTTGACTCGCCGCTTATTTTGCCATGAGGGTTTGAATGGAAGTTCTTATGGGACGCACAACTAATGCTGTTATCTGAAACATGGAGAGGCTTCTTCATGATCTCAACTAGCCTAGCACATTCTGCAAAAAAATGAATCACAAATTTTGAAAAAATAAAAAAAAAAATAAAAAAAAAAATAAAAATAAAAAAAAAAAAAAAAAAAATATATATATATATATATATATATATATATATATATATATATATATATATATGTGTGTGTGTATAAATGTCATTTTCTCAGTTTCACAAATGCTGAGTTGCAGCGGTTTTTCACATGGCGGGACACATAATATTGGAATGTTTTACCTCATCAAAAAGAAACCTGGATTTGTGATTTGTTTTATTCACACATGTTTGAGTAATCCTTAATTATTAGTCTGTCTACATATCCAAAGCTCAAAATGTTTTGTTCCACCTTGTGATGTCAGTGGTAGTTTCCAAATACCTTTTGTTAACTAGAGACTGGAAATTCAAAGGCTGAAATGATTAAAATGATTCTGGTGAAGGTGTATACAGTGGAGCACTTCCTGTATCAGCACATGACTTCACAAGGCGGAACAGCAGTTTTTCTGTTTGAGAAAAGAACCCAAATATGCAGGGTTTGTGTGTTAAACATGTGTGAATGAAACAAAATACAAGTTAGGGTATATTTTTGATAAGGAAGCAAAATTATAACATAGGTCAGAGAATAGTGCAATACGAGCCCTTTAAATGCATCCTTCTCCGTGGACCAGACCAGAAGTTTTGAAGTTTGGTAGGAGTGAGATTTATATTGGGGGTGGTGTGTGTGACTGCGTTTTTTCCGAGGAGCGGGGGGATTTTCTGGGCACAGAAGCGCTGTGAACAGTGGCTAGAATTTTGAATTGCTTAACAAAATTTCAGCATGAGAAATACCATGTGTGGCGTGTGAGCGTGTGAACATGTCGAATTGTGTGTCACACTCTCAAAGCGTGAGACTTGAGAGCCCTGCCGTGGACAACAGCTAACGGGTGCCTTATAGGCTTTTAGCAACAAAAACACCTACGATAGATATGTTAAATAGTATGGAACATTCCAGGAACAGCAATCACCTAGCCAGAAAAGTTACAGAGCACTGAATCATGATACAGACCTTCTCTTTCTCATAGGGCATCTGGCTTAACCTTAACACACGCACACCAAAACATTGTGAAACTTTATTGCAACAAAATACTGTATGACTTCTACTTGTACTTTGTAAGAGTACTTTGACGACAAACTCGGCTGATAGATGGGAGGGACATGGAGATAATTATTCTCATCATGGACTATAATGAAACGGGGCTGAAATATGTATTTGTGTACTCCGGTGTGATCCATGTCCCCGCTCACCTGGGACAAATTAATGAAGTCAAATTGAGGTACCACAATAAATGAGTTTTTCCATGTAAAAAGTTCTCACATCCGGGGCACCTTCTATTCATATTAAAAAAGGCCGTGGACCATGCAGTTTCAATTACCCACAAGAATCAAAACACCAAAAGAGTGTAAATTGATTTTTGCATACATTCCTGCAGTAAAATAGAGGTTGGGACCTTTGTACATAGTAGCATTGTATTGTACAGTTTTGTTCATTTGTAGTTTCATTTTATGGCTGAGGAGTCAAAAAAAAAACAAAAACTGTCATCAACATTCCCTGGGGGTGATGCTAACTGTAGGCACTACTCTGTCTGAGGCTGATCAGAACGGATTTAGCTGGAACTACAACAGGTAAGCTGATTTACAAAATGGATTTCTATGAATCCATTTTGTATTTTGTCTTGACTTTCAGGCTTAAAACTTATTTGGTAGTTGTTGTTAAAGATCCCATGACATGGTACTTCTTCATGCTTTTATATGGCTCCTTAATGGTTCCCTAATACTGTAAATGAATCCTTCTTCAAAATCAACACTCAGTGCATGAGAAACAGAGATAAGATGAGATGAGAAAGAGTCATAAATATCTCTCTCAAACACTTTATTCTGGGCGTTGTTGCTTGAATGCAAATGAGGAGAAAAGAGCTGGCCTATAGTAGAGGGTGGGGGCGTGGCCAAACTCTCCGCTCTCTTCTCTGAGCGCTCAGCTGATCCATTTCCGTGTTTTTGCACGGGGGGAGAGATTTGAAGCGTTCCATTGAAAAATAAACACATTTCCACAGAAAATAAAATTAAACCACTGCTGTTCAAAGGTCCAGAGGCTCAGATAAAGGACTTCCGAGCCTAGAAACACTCGGACGTGCCTCCAGGCAAATAAAAAAACGCATTTTACATTGCCTAGCGCATTCGCAGTCCAAACTCTCTGGGCGTGATTTACAGAGACGCTGAGTACAGACAGACGGGGGGGTGGAACTGCATTTGCAGTTCTTTTTTCGATCTGACGTCAATAAGATGCCTTGATCAAAATCGCCTGTTTGAGCTCCGATTTTTTGTAACGCAGAAAAGGATCGCAAATGCTCAGTTTAGACATTTCACAACTTTTAACCATGGGGGGGGGGCTAAACAGGGTAGGGGAGCTCACATTAACGTTCAAAAACCTCAGAAAGTGAAAATTTCATGCCATGGGACCTTTAAAGTTTGCATTGTGTCTCCATGGTAACTGGTGAACATTCCGCCAATACCCTTACATGTAGAACACCCTCAGCGTGATGTCATGGCTCTTTGACACGAACGGATCCAAAGTTTTGGAGCCCATAAAAGAGCTGAAAGTCACTTTACTATTTACTATTATTATATTTAGTTTTGACAATTGAAGTAGCCAGCAAACACAACTCGTATGGTTCATATGTTTAAAGGAGCTTAAAGGTTATTTTTTCCCTAATGTTTAGTGGTGTGAAAAATATAAGAAATATGTGAAATAAACTGACCATATCTCTGCTTCTGCATTTTCCAAGTCCTCATAAACTCACTATAGTTTTATTTGAATGATGTTAAATGTTGGGTTCTTAATTCTCTCCTCTATCTCTTTCAATCAGTCCGCAGAAGTCAAGAGGCAAGCTGTTGTCCTATATTGTGCAAAATTGACTCCTGTGAGCTTTTAGCCTTGTAAAATGCTGCTACCTCCGTAAAAAAGATACCTGGAGTTGTGTTTTGAGTTATCATTTATTATTAGTCTGTCTACATCCCCAAAGCTCTAAATGTTCTGTTCCACCTTGTGATGTCATGGAGCAGGTAGTTTTCAAGTTAACAACTGCCTTTTATCTTTTGTTCAGTGATAATTGGCAATTAAGGAGCTGAAATGACATTATTTTCGTAAATGTGTATGGAGATTAAAAACACAGTGGTGCACTTCCTGTATTACCACATGGCATCAAGTAGAACAGACTGTTTTCAATTTGAGAGAAGAACTCTCTCTAAATATGCAGGGTTTCTGTGTCAACTGGTAAGTCACTGACTTTCCCCCTGGGGGTTGTGGGTTCAAATCCCCCCCGGGCAATGAGCTAACCAGTGTGGGTCCTTGGGCAAGACCCTTCACGGTACTGCCCCCCGGGCGCCGAAAAAAGATGGCTGCACACTGCTCCTGAAAAAAGGATGGGTCAAATGCAGAAGTCAAATTTCTCCCGTGTGTCACTGTGTGTCATTGTGTGTGAGACCAATAAAGGCCAATAGGCCAAGGCTTAATAGGCCAAGGCTTAAACATGACTGAATGAAACAGAACTCCAGGAATGATTGTGATGAGGAAACAACATTATAACATAGATCAGAAAAAGGCGTAATACTGGCCCTTTAAATGCTCTCTGTTCTCTCAGCCTGTTCAGAGAAAGTGGTGCGTTCAGCTGTAGATTCTCCAAGCGTGTACACACAGACACACGGAGCCAGTCATTTGACATAAGGTGGGGCACACATAATAGATTTATGTGACTGTAAGGAGATTTGGGCGTGCGCTTTACTTAGAGGCAGATCATTCTCCGCGGCTGTAAACAGGCTTTGGAGAAATCAAACCATTAAATGGAAAATATATTTATTAATTCAATCCGCTTAGTTCAGGTTCAGCTCCTTTGCCTCAAATTAAGTTTGCTGGATTTCACAGGATATTAACCAGCGAGGAAGAGGAGCAGGAGGAGGAAGAAAGAGGGCATCGGCATGGTTCTGTTGTGAGGTGCAAACATGATGGCGTATTGTTTTTGATTCAGAACTATATATATATATATATATATATATATATATATATATATATATATACCCCTCCTTGAGCCGCCACCTTAACGTGGTGGAGGGGTTTGAGTGCCTGAATGATCCCGGAAGCTATGTTGTCGGGGGCTTTATCCCCCTGGTAGGGTCACCCAAGGCAAACAGGTCCTGGGGGACGGGTCAGACCAAGAGCGGTTCAAAAGTCCATTATGACGAATACGAGATCAAGGCCAGTTAGGTCGCCCGGATTGGCGTCACCGGGGCCCCACCCTGGAGCCAGGCCTGGGGTGGGTGTTCCACCCGGCCTTCCCCCATGGGGCCCAGCCGGGCTCAGCCCGAAGGAGCGACGTGGGGCCGTCCTCCCGTGGACCCACCACTCGCAGGAGGATCCATAAGGGGCCGGTGCAGAGAGATCTGGGAGGCAGCCGAAGGCAGGGGCCTCGGCGACCAGATCTCCAGACATGGAGACTAGCTCTGGGGACATGGAATGTCACCTCGCTGGGGGGGAAGGAGCCTGAGGTTGTGCGGGAGGTTGAGCGCTATCGACTAGATATAGTTGGCCTCACCTCCACGCACAGCTTGGGCTCTGGAACCCAACTCCTTGAAGGGGGCTGGACTCTCCATTTCTCTGGCGTTGCCTGCGGGGAACAGCGGTGGGCCAGTGTGGGCCTGCTCATTCCTCCATGGCTCAGCCGCTGTGTGTTGGAGTTCACCCCGGTGAACGAGAGGGTCGCGTCCCTGCGCCTTCGGGTCAGGGACAGGTCTCTCACTGTTGTGTCGGCCTACGGGCCAAACAGCAGTGCAGAGTACCCAGCCTTCTTGAAGTGCCTGGGAGGAGTACTGGACAGTGCACCGACCGGGGACTCCGTTGTTCTCCTGGGGGACTTCAACGCCCACGTGGGCAGCGACAGTGACACCTGGAGAGGGGTGATTGGGAGGAACGGCCTCCCTGATCTGAACCCGAGTGGTGTTCTGTTATTGGACTTCTGTGCTAGCCACAGTTTGTCCATAACAAACACCATGTTCAAGCACATATCTCTCTGATCGCAGTCAATTCATCCAATTCAAATCTTGCAAATCCAACACTTTCCCTGTCTCTGCTGGTGTTCCCCAAGGCTCTGTCTTAGGTCCCCTTCTTTTTATCATTTACATCCTTCCACTTGGCTTTCTGTTCCATAAACACAACATTCTTTTTCATTGTTACGCGGATGACACGCAGCTCTACATTTCTACCAAACCTTACTCATCTCTCCCTCCAACCTCTCTTACCCTCTGTCTACAAGAAATCCATTCCTGGTTCTCCTCCAACTTTCTCAAACTTAACAGCTCTAAAACTGAAGTCCTCTTAGTAGGCACCCCCTCCACTATCTCCAAATCCAGCAGTTTCTCTATATCTATCCATGATTCCACTGTCCTTCCTTCCCCTCAGATCAAGAGTCTGGGTGTCATCCTTGACAGCACACTTTCTTTTCAATCCCATATTAATAACATCACCCACTCCGCCTACTTTCACCTCCGCAATATCTCTCGTCTCCGCCCCTCTCTCACTCCTCACACCACTGCCATACTCGTTCACAGCCTTGTTACTTCCCGGATTGACTATTGCAACTCCCTCCTCTTTGGTTTCCCCAATAAATCCCTCCAGAAACTGCAGCTACTCCAAAATTCCGCTACCCGCATCATCACCAGGACCCCCTCCTCCCACCACATCACCCCCATCCTCCAACAACTACACTGGCTTCCCATAAAACAAAGAATTAACTTTAAAATTCTCCTAACCACCTTCAAAGCAATCCATAACCTGGCCCCACCTTACATCACTTGACCTCCTCCACATCTCCATTCCTTCTCACCCCCTCTGCTCCTCCTCCTCTCTCCAGCTCTCTGTCCCCTCTGTTCGTCTCGTCACCATGGGGGGCAGAGCCTTCAGGCGCTCTGCTCCCCTGCTCTGGAACTCACTCCCTCCTGACCTCCGCAATATTGACTCTCTTCCTATTTTCAAATCCAGACTCAAAACACACCTCTTCAGACAATCCTACACCACATAACAGTCACTTTCACCATCTTCCAGTTTTGTATCTCTGTTTTTATGTTTTAACTTTGTTTTGTACAGTGTCCTTGGGTGTCTTGAAAGGCGCTTTTAAATAAAATGTATTATTATTATTATTATTATTATTATTATTATTATTATTATTATTATTATTATTATTATTATTATTATTAAGGGTGTCCATCAGTGCACGTGGCACCAGGACACCCTAGGACAGAGGTCGATGATCGACTTTGTTGTCGTGTCATCTGACCTCCGGCCGCGTGTCTTGGACACTCGGGTAAAGAGAGGGTCAGAGCTGTCAACCGATCACCACCTGGTTGTGAGTTGGGTCCGCTGGCAGGGGAGGAAGCTGGAAAGACCTGGCAGGCCCAAGCGCGTAGTGAAGGTCTGGCAGAGCCCTCTGTCAGGGGCACCTTCAACTCACACCTCTGGGAGAGCTTCTCCCGGATTCCGGGGGAGGCTGGGGACATAGAGTCCGAATGGGCTCTGTTCTCGGCCTCTATTGTTGATGCGGCCGCCCGTAGCTGTGGTCGTAAGATCTGTGGTGCCTGTCGCGGCGGCAATCCCCAAACCCGGTGGTAGACATCGGAAGTAAGGGATGCCGCCAGGCTGAAGAAGGAGTCCTATCGGGCCTTGTTGGCTCGTGGGACTCCGGAGGCAGCCGACAGGTACCGGCGGGCTAAGCGTGCTGCAGCCCGGGCGGTGGCAGAGGCAAAAACTCGGAGTTGGGAGGAGTTCGGAGAGGCCATGGAGGAGGACTATCGAACGGCCTCAAAGAAATTCTGGCAAATCTTCCGGCGCCTTAGGAGGGGGAACACTGTTTACAGTGCGGGTGGGGAGCTGTTGACCTCGACTGGGGATGTTATCGGACGGTGGAAGGAATACTTTGAGGATCTCCTCAATCCCGCCGTCACGTCTTCCGAGGAGGAAGCAGAGGCTGGGGACTCGGGGCAGACTCACTCATCACCCTGGCTGAAGTCACTGAGGTGGTTGGAAAGCTCCTCGGTGGCAAGGCCCCGGGGGTGGATGAGATCCGCTCTGAGTATCTCAGGTCTCTGGATGTTGTAGGGCTATCTTGGCTGACACATCTCTGCAACATCGCGTGGCGGTCGGGGACAGTACCTCTGGACTGGCAGACCGGGGTGGTGGTCCCTCTGTTTAAGAAGGGGGACCGGAGGGTGTGTTCCAACTACCGGGGAATCACACTCCTCAGCCTTCCCGGTAAGGTCTATTCCAGGGTGCTGGAGAGGAGAATTCGACCGATAGTCGAACCTCGGATTCAGGAGGAGCAGTGTGGTTTTCGTCCCGGCCGGGGAACACTGGACCAGCTCTATACTCTCCATCGGGTGCTCGAGGGTGCATGGGAGTTTGCCCAACCAGTCCACATGTGCTTTGTGGATCTGGAGAAGGCATTCAACCGTGTCCCTCGTGGGGTCCTGTGGAGAGTGCTCTGGGAGTACGGGGTTCGGGGCCCTTTGCTAAGGTCTGTTCGGTCCCTGTATGACCGGAGCAGGAGCTGTGTTCGCATTGCCGGCAGTAAGTCGGACCTGTTCCCGGTGCATGTTGGACTCCGCCAGGGCTGCCCTTTGTCACCGGTTCAGTTCATTATATTTATGGACAGAATTTCTAGGCACAGTCAGGGGCTGGAGGGGATCCGGTTTGGGAACCACAGGATCTCATCTCTGCTATTTGCAAATGATGTTGTCCTGATGGCTTCATCGAACCGGGACCTCCAATGTGCACTGGGGCGGTTTGCAGCCGAGTGTGAAGTGGCTGGGATGAGGATCAGCTCTTCCAAATCCGAGGCCATGGTTCTCGACCGGAAAAAGGTGGCTTGCCCTCTCTGGGTGGGTGGGGAGTCCTTGCCTCAAGTGGAGGAGTTCAAGTATCTCGGGGTCTTGTTCACGAGTGAGGGGAGGATGGAGTGTGAGATTGACAGGCGGATTGGTGCAGCGTCGGCAGTGATGTGGTCGTTGTACTGGACCGTTGTGGTGAAGAGGGAGCTGAGCCAAAAGGCGAAGCTCTCAATTTACCGGTCAGTCAACATTCCTACCCTCACCTATGGTCATGAGCTTTGGGTAATGACCGAAAGGACGAGATCGTGGATACAAACGGCCGAAATGAGTTTCCTCCGCAGAGTGGCTGAGCGCACCCTTAGAGATAGGGTGAGGAGCTCAGTCACATGGGAGGGGCTCGGAGTAGAGCTGCTGCTTCTCCACATTGAGAGGAGCCAGCTGAGGTGGCTCAGGCATCTGTTCCGGATGCCTCCTGGTCGCCTCCCTCGGGAGGTGTTCCGGGCATGTCCCACCGGAAGGAGGCCCCGGGGAAGACCCAGGACCCGCTGGAGGGACTATGTCTCCCGGCTGGCCTGGGAACGCCTTGGGGTTCCCCCGGAGGAGCTGGAGGAAGTGTCCGGGGTGAAGGAAGTCTGGGAGTCCCTGCTTAGACTGTTGCCCCCGCAACCTGGCCCCGGATAATGTATGTATGTATATACAGTGAACCCTCGCTGTATCGCGGTTCACTGTTCGCGGCCTCGCTGTTTCGCGGATTTTTTTTTCCATTTTTTTTTTTTTTTTTCCAATTTTTTTTATAGTGTAACTTTTTTTTACAGTGTAACATTCTGTCCTGCGCCCTGATTAGCTAAGAGACTAGACCAGGACTAAACCAGGTCTAAAGCAGGTCTAAACCAGGACTAAACCAGGTCTAAACCAGGACTAAACCAGGTCTAGACCAGGGACAGAGTCTCTGATTTCCTTCACGAGAGCGCCTGGGTGACAGGAGGTGTGGCCTTTGTTTACTTGCACGAGCCATGGAAGAGAGTGCGAGCCGGACCATGGAAGAGCCAAGAATCAACATGGACGGGCCGGGGGAGCCGCAGCGGGGAGAGCCGCATTCGAGGGAGCCCGCAGCGGGGGGAGGACACTCGCGCGCACAGAGGAGACAGTGGCTCTTCCCCGTCACGCCGAGAGGACGAACCCGACCCCGTCCTAGAGAGCTGTGGAGTATTGGCGACGCATTGATAGCGGTCTGATTTTGGAGCCGGGGTGAAATGCAACCAACTCTTGTGAGCGCAGGTTGGTCTTACCTGGTCTTGTGGTGAGGACTGGTGCTCAGAGGCGTCTGTTAGCGGTTTGGCACTGTTAGCAGTGGCTTGAGTCTTGCCCAAAATGATATCCAGGTCGCTTTCCACTCGACTTTCGCACATGGCATGGATATGTGGTACCAAAACAAACACACGTGTCCGCGCGCACGTGTCCGCGTGTCACGTGCCCCCCACTATTAATATATTTTAATGAAAATCTACAAAAGTTTGAGTGTTTAAACAAGAGAAAAATGTGAGAAAATGTTAATACCAGTCTCAGAAAGGTGTATAATGTGTCTGGTGAAGCGTTTTCAGCCTTAAAACATGTAGAATAATTGTAAAATATAAAATTGTCCTACTTCGCGGATTTCACTGATTGCGGGCTATTTCTGGAACCTAACCCCCGCGATAAACGAGGGTTCACTGTATATATATATATATATATATATATATATATATATATATATATATATATATATATATATATAAAACTGACTTTTGTGAGCTGTGTTTTGTTTCATCCACACATGTTTGAGTAACACTTTACTAATATTGTCCATCTACATCTCCAAAGCTTAAAATGCTCTGGTCCACCTAATGCTGTCATGTAACGGTAGTTTGAAGTTAACAGCTCCTTTTACCTTTAATTCAGTAAGACTGGCAACTCCAGGGCTGAAATTATCCAAATGATTCCAGTGAAGGTGGATGAAACTTGAAAACACAGTGGAGCACTTCCTGTGTTAACACATGACATCACAAAATGGAGTTTCTGCTTGAAAGAAGAACACAGCCTAAATATGCAGCATTCATGTGTTGAACATCACAAGATGGAAGAGAGCATTTTAAGATTTGAAGGTGAAGACAGACTAATAATGCAGGATTACTAAAACATGTGAATAAAGAATAAATTTTGCATAATTTAGAAACTTAAATGGAGCTGCTTTCAGTAATGTACACAAAATTGATTGGCTGTGTCTCACATTTAATGAGAAACTGTTTTTTTTTTTATATTATATTCCAACAGGTGCCATGATGAAGAGATAATATTTTTTTTTTTTTAAAAGGAAGAAAGAAAGATAAGGCACCATATGTACATTAAATTACACTATTAATAAACTCACATTCTAGTTCCTGTCCCAATTACATAGTGTCACAGATGAATCTGTTTCATTTGTAATAGGAGAGCACAAAGGGCTCAGCCTGAGAGGAATACTGTTTATTTTTTTCCCCTCCTTTTTCCGTTTGCCTTCGCTATTTAGATTTTAATTAGTTTTTAAATAGATCAAACAGACTGCACAAGATATGAGATTTCACATCTACAAAAGCACAGGATATTTCTAGGCTCTTTCACTATTCATCCACAAGTATCAGCTTAGGCGGACAATCGTGAGCTAAGAGCAAAAAACTACAATTATTACTGATATCTGTAAATAGCGGGAGCCGTTATGGCAACCAATTTGTTTTGGGGTTTTGATAACAATCTCTCAAACCCCATTCAGATACAAAACATAATATTTTGCAAGCATCCATCAATGTTATTTTGACAGTTGAATTTAAAAGCTAAACAAAATAGTCACTTTAGAAATATTCTGAATTTGTTTTGAGTAAATGGAAGTTTTCTTAGTGAGATTATCGAGTTTTAGGCAGGTGCATGGATCTGATTATGTGTTTATTCATTGGGCTCTCTGAAGGCTTGTGTGAATGATTGCTATGCAGCCAATCAATATGGCCTCCACATATTCCATTAGGCTAGCGATTAGCTGTGCCCGGGCTAAGTAATGCATGCATTTTACATGGTCAACACACTCAATGTCATAAATCATTTTTGAGATCTAATTTATATCACAGGGAATATTGTGTTGCATAATTCAAGTATAGGTTAGCTCCTTGGTTGTTGTAAAAAAAAAAAAAAAAAAAAGTCAAATCAAAGGACATTTTTCTTCCAGAGTAAACATGTTCGGTAGCTTATTTATGTGACAGTCTAGCTTGTAAGGTCAGAACAAAGAGAAGGGAAGTACAACCCAAATCTACGTCTTAAAGTGCCCATATTATGCTATTTTCCTATCTATTAAAAGGTTGTTTCATCAACACAAACAAAAGGTAGCTGTTAACATGAAAACTACTGCTTCATGACATCACAAGACGGAAGAGAACATTTTGAGCTTTGGAGATGTAGACCGACTATAATTAATGGTTACAAAACACAACTCCAGGTATGTTTTTGATGAGATAACAGCATTCTAACATGGCTTAAAGGAAAATTAACGTTTTTTTACAATCTGAGCCTTCTTTCGGCAATAAAACAAGTACAGGGAGTCCTCGGGTTACGACGTTGATCCGTTCTTAAGATGCGTCGTAACCCGAATTTCGTCGTAAACCGGATTTTGCCTTTGATCTTCCAACCAAAGCACCAATAACCTTTCCATCTCAATAATTAGACCACTACGCTGCTTGGTTATCACTGCCGCTTTCATAGGAGCAGATCAGAGCCCACATCAGGTACTTCCGCCCACATTGGACACGCACACGAGGCTGTCTTCTTCTCCCTACAACCACAACAAAGCGTATTCTTCCGCCATGCGCCGCGCGCCGTTCGCGTTTGTTTACATCTCCTACCACGCTAAACCCCGTAAGACGGAATGACGCGTAATATATACATATTTTTTTTAATGGGGGCGCGTTCGTAACCACGAAACGTCGTAACCCGAGACCGTCGTAACCCGAGGACCCCCTGTAGTTTTACTCACCCATAGCAGTTTGGTGTCAATTGGAGCAGTATCGCAGAACTTATGTTGAGCCGTTCTGTTCTACCCATGATCCCATATCCGTTAGCGTGAGTGCTCGGGGCTTTACTTTGCGGTGTCCAAATAACACAAACTTTAGCACTTTTCAAATCACAGAAGATCGCTGTGTCAGGGTAGACTTTTAGTGGATTCCAAAATGGCCTGAAACCCGATATCCAGGTATAGTTTCATTTGATGACGTCATCAGAGAGGACAGTGCTCATGCGTGAACTTTACTTTTCTGTTGCGATATCGGGTTTCAGGCCGTTTTGGAATCTACTAAAAGTCTACCCTGACACAGTGATCTTCTGTGATTTGAAAAGTGCTAAAGTTTGTGTTATTTGGACACCACAAATCAGTGCCCCGAGCACTCACGCTAACGGATATGGAATCATTAGTAGAACAGAACGGCTCAACATAAGTTCTGCGATACTGCGCCAATTGACACCAAACTGCTATGGGTGAGTAAAACTACTTGTTTTATTGCTGAAAGAAGGCTCAGATTGTAAAAACAAAAAAACGTTACTTTTCCTTTAAAACTCACAAGAGTTAATTTTGTCTGGGATGGTATTAAACCTTTCTACCTTCATGGAGACCAAATCAGACCAAGTTACAGGTCAGATCTGTGGAGAGGCAACCCTGCTCACAGTTAGAATGCCTGTTTTTGTAGGTATTTTTGAGCATTAACACCACCTGTAATTTAATACATGTAAATTTGACCTGTTTAAAGTCATACTATGGAACATTCCAGGCAGAGCAATGACATATCCATAGAGACAAGCAGGGATGGGCTCCCAACCAAAATGTTACATAGCAAAAATGGTACCAAAAAACTTGCTGCACAATCCTGTTATCGTGCCATTTATTTTTTCACAAATCTGTCTTCATTAAAACTTAAATGTCTCCAAAAATGACCAGCAAAACAACCACTGAATGAATGTTGGCATCAGCGTCATTTCAGAGGCATTCTATTCCCATTTAACCTTTTCAAAGTAAATTGAGACTCACTTAGCACCAAAGCGACTGTTGGATTATTACAGAAATTACTGGTTCATTATCATTTGTAATGCCCTTTCCTTTCTCTCTCCATCTGCAGTGGTCTTTAGAAAACCCCATAAGAGCTGTTCGCTACCGTAATGTCAAGATACCACACGCATCAGCAAGCACAATAATGTAGAGAGGCAGGTGCTGGGGGCCGGGCAGTTAAGGACCCTCCAGTGGTTTGGTTAGGCCCTGGAGAAAGACGATTATGACCACTCGCAATTCACAGTGTGGCCTCTAGGGGGTCTAGGGTGCATTATTTGTCCCAGATGTCTGCATGTACGTACTGTAATGGTGCACAAACTACCAGAGCCATTACGCAGCAAGAATTTGGAAATACTTGGCAGCAGCAGTGTTTTTGCAGTGAATACAAATGGACTGTTTAACAAGGCTAAATGCATAACTGAGGGAAAAGTGATAGATGTAGAAAAGTGGGTTTGAGAGCTATAGAAGAATGACTCTATTATGTGCATTTTGTGACTGGAACATTGATCTGATTATGATGGCTAAATGTATGGTGTGTGAACTGATCCAAGAGACCACTATAGTGAACTATATTGATTGAATGGGATACATTTGGAATTATATCAGTCTGGCAAAGATGATATAGAGCAACCCACTCATAATGGCCAGACTATATCAGTTCCAAATGAGACCTGTATATAAGATTTAGATTTGAAATTCCTTATATAACATGGCTTAACTGTCTCCACACTTGCTCAAATCAAATCTAATATTTTTACCGATAGCAAATGTAATGGTGATTTATTCTTAAAGTTGCACTGTGTAACTTTTGGAGATGGAGGTTCCATCTATTCATTGTCTCATTGCCAGGAATATTCCACAGTGTGGCATTAACCCTCCGGTCGTGTTCGCCTCCAGCCCCCTACTTTAGTGTTCCCGGTCAAAATTGACCGGTCTGTTTTAACTGCTCTTAAATTAGCACAAACATTTTTTTTTCCACACCAATTT
Organism: Paratrypauchen microcephalus; assembly: GCA_036785185.1. NCBI lineage: Eukaryota > Metazoa > Chordata > Actinopteri > Gobiiformes > Gobiidae > Paratrypauchen > Paratrypauchen microcephalus. Next base: position 2,171,676 of record JAVJIX010000158.1, on the reverse strand, counting down.
TTTTATTAAGCATTCTTTAGTTGAGAACAATGTTTCAAAGTAGTGTCTAACAACAATTTATAGAAGTAAACATTAAATAACATCAGTTAAAATACAATTGGGCACTGAAAATGAACTACAAAATGAACATATAATACAAAAAATAAATGGAATACCAAACACCAAACTCAACAGGGTGTGTGTGTGTGTGTGTGTGTGTGTGTGTGTGTTTTCATGCACATGAGTGGCATGTGACACTCAGGTCAGAGTGGGCCTTGCAAACATAAGCATGACATTAGCAGCATGTCAGGCTCGTTTTGATGTCTCTAGGGGCATAGAGGCCACAACGCTTCCTTTTCTGCCCATGTCCTTGTTGGGGGAGAGCAGCCAGGGCTGGGGCTGGGGCTGGAGCTTGCATGCTCCTAACCAGACTGGCGGAGGCTGGTGTGCGGGGAATGTGCTGGCGTTGCTGTATAAGAGAAGTCACCAAAGCGAGGAAAAGTCTCCTCTTGAAACTTTTCCCCTGATTCCAGGTTGGGTCGATTGCTGTCCACACCACATACGCGTTGAAAGCTGACACATCCAGGATGTTGTGGAACAGTGCCACAGGCCAGCAAGCCGTCATCCGCTTACAGGTGTATGTACCAGTAAGCTTCAATAAAGGAACAATAAATAATAAGAGATTAGGAACAATATTCAATCTGTCATACACAAAATGCTGATTCACCTAGATAAAAATAAAATAAAACGCATGATGAGACTTTACATTACCTTATCAAGGCAGTCAACGCCTCCCTTGTTCTTGTTGTAGTCCTGGATCATCAGGGGCTTCCTGTCCTCTGTGGCGTCTTTGTGTACTGTGCTCATCAGGATGACATTTCTGTTCTTCTTGGGAACGTATGACACAAGTGTGAGTGTCAGTGAATGCAAATTGTGATGAGAGTGCCTGTCTTCATCTGGTCGATACCAGCGCAGGGGGAAGTTCGGGCTTGTTCTTCTTCACTGTCCCTACCATGGTGAGCTTTCTTTTCAGTAGCTCCTGACCAAGAGCATGTGATGTGAGGAAGTTGTCACATGTGATATTATGCCCTTGGAGACCGGTTGTCATGTCCAGCACAACACGCATACCCTGGTTTGTATGTGTGTGTATGTGTGTGTGTGTGTGTGTGTGTGTGTGTGTGTGTGTGTGTGTGAGAGCTGGGGCAGTGTGTATGGGGATGTTTTCTGTATGTTGAATGAATTTACTCTGGATACCCATTAATTTCCTATGGCGGTCACTTTTGACCGGGAACACCACAGGTGTAACAAGGTTGATTAAAACACTCAAAATTTAACGAAATAGGTGATCATCACTTTTATATGTTCATGTCCACAGTGTGGAGGATATCATAAGGTCTTGAGGTAATCAGATGAAAAACATAATATTTATGAATATTATAAGTTGTAAAACGGTCAGATTTGACCCGAACACGTCAGGAGGGTTAAACATGTATTATGCATTTTATTTGTATTAGACGTGCTTTTATGCCACAAAAATCCATTGGAAACCATGCATTCTTACTGTGGAAAAATCTGAAATCTGAAGACTGTGGTTGCCTTACAACTTAGAACTCAGCCTGGTAGTGTCACTTGCTTCTTTCCATAGAGACCAGATAAAATCAATGCCATACTGTGGAACATTCCAGCAATAACAAACGTGGCGGACCTTCATCAGAAAAGTTGCACAGTGTACCATTAATTACAAAAACGTTAGACATGATAACCCATTATTGTCCTGTCAGAAGGAAGAGTAAGCCTTAGTCTCTCATTTGGGTTGCCAGTTTCAGTGCTGAAATCCAGTTGGTTTAAAGCTAAAATGCTTCTCTGTTCAGATTTGTCACTACCTAAACTCCAGCAAATGCAGCCAATCATTGACCAGTGGCTCTGCTCCTGTAGTATCTGCTGTCCTTATACTGAGAATAAGAAAAGCTTATGTATGTGTCCTCTATCTGCAGGTTAAGGAACTGGCAACTCTCAGTCTTTGAGAACCAAACACAGAAGCTTCACAGACAGGAAGAAGACAACTTTTATTTCAATTTGATTTATTTAAAATGCAAGTGTTTTTGAGTATATTCGGCTGCTGAAAGATGGAAAAGCAGTCAGGTATTGTAGTGATATCTGTTCTTGTAACTAATTTATTTAAAGCCTATTATTGATATTTACTATATTTACATTATAGTCCTCCAATGCCCAGTGTTGTATAGTAACGAAGTAATAATACTTCATTACTGTACTTAAGTACATTTTGGGAGACTTTGTACTTTACTTGAGTTTTTAAAAAAATGATAACTTTTACTTTTACTTCACTACATTTCCGAATTTAATTGCATACTTTTACTCCGATACATTTTCAATGTGCCGTTTAGTTACTCGTTACCAAAAAAAACCTCTACTGACTGCAAGGAAGTCAGGACGTGCCTGGGCTTGTTCGCTACTTGCGCATGACAATCAGCCTACACCTGTTGGTTTCATGCAGCTAGTTTAATCAATTAACATCCCTGATGGAAGAGGAGACAGCATCCATGTCGGCTACAAATGAAGGGGGACCTGACGATGAGCATCCCTGGCCGTACTTAAACACAATGTTCTCTTACGCTGATATGAAGGATTCGTCCTATCGAATGAAGTGCCTCTTGTGCCTTCCAAGAAACGTGGAAATCCTATCTTACAGAAACTCCCCGTCCAACCTCAAGAAACACATCGAGCTAAGTTCTAGATTAATGAAATTGTTAGCGTCTATATTCCAATTGCAGTAACCATAGCAGGGCTCTCAGTTACGCAATTCAAGCGCAGCGCACAGCGCTTCTGTGCCCAGAAAATCGGTTAGTTAATGCAGGCACAGCACGTTTTCAGCGAAAAAAAAGTCACTCGCCCCCCCACGCACCACCCAGCTCAAAACTTGAGAACCCTGCATAGCATGGACATTCTAGACACCGTTGTGCAGGGATCTCAAGTCTCACGCATTGAGAGTGTGACACACGCAATTCGACGCCCCCCCCCCCGCTCCTCAGGAAAAATTGTTCACTCGTACCCCCCCCACCCCCCACCCCCTCCTCGGAAATTACGCAGTCTCACGCACGACCCCGCTCAAAACTTGAGAGCCCTGCCGTTGTGAAACCCCTTGAGCATAACATGTAGAAATTAACTTTGTGTGACATTGTTTCGGTTACACAAAGCGTATTTGACGATGTTGGAGCTAACAGGCTACCTAGCTTTTTCGGCTCAAGGGAAGGCATAGCTGTAGGCGAAGTGTAACGAATGAGAAAGGGCACACGAGTTCAAAAGGACAAAAAATAACATTAACATGTGCCTACTTTTAAAAATTTAAACAAGCGCTGTGTGCTTGTGCTATCTAAGTAAAAAAGCGAGGGTTAGCTTCAGACTGCCTTTGCTTGATACTTTTACTAGTACTTTTAATTACATTACTTGAGTACATTTATGTTTACATTACTTGTCATACTTAAGTACAAGAAGTTCCAGATACTTTAAGACTTTTACTCAAGTAACATTTCAGTCAGTGACTTTGACTTTTACCAAAGTCATTTTTGGGAGGGGTACCTATACTTTTACTTGAGTTTGATTTTCCAGTACTTTATACAATACTGCCAATGCCTATGTATTAAATGAACACTATATAACATGCGCTTTTAAATCCAGTGGTGGAAGAAGTACTCAATTGTGTTACTTAAGTAAAAAAGTATTAAGGTAAAAAGTAAAAATATTTGACTGATTTGTGCTGAATTTTGTTCAGTGGAGACAATTAAATCGATGATTGTCCTGCTTTTGTCCTGCTTTTTTCTCAGGAGGAAAGCTTATGTATGTGTCCTCTATGTGCAGGTTAAGGAACTGGAAACTCAGGTTCAGTTGTGATAGCAGCAGTGCTGGAACATAACAAAGTAAAAGTAGTGAAGTACTGTTCTTAAGTATAATTTAGGTATCTGTACTTCACATATTTTTTACTTTTACTTCACTAAATTTGAGAGCAGGTATGTGTACTTTTTACTCCACTACATTTTTGAACATGACTGAAAAGAACAAGTATATTTGTATTATTGTTTGAGACCTGCTGAAAAGGCTGTGTGTTTATTTTTAACACATTGATAATATGAGCAAACAAAAATACTAATAAAAACAGCAAGGGAAAAAAACAGCAATCATCGATTCAGTTGTCTCCACTGAACATTATAAAACCTCAAAACATGAGCAAAATAATTTTACTTTTTACTTTAATACTTCTACTTCTTCTTTCTTAAGTAGATTTTTCATGTGATACATTTATTTTTACTGGAGTATTTTTTGTGGATTTAAAAGCGCAGGCTATATATTTATTTAATACATAGGCATGGGAGGACTATAATGTAAATATAGTAAATAACAATAATAGGCTGTAAATAAATTAGTTACAAGAACAGATATCACTACACTACCTGACTGCTGCTTTTCCATCTTTGGGCAACCGAATATACTCAAAAACATTTGCGTTTGAAATAAATCAAATCGAAATAAAAGTTGTCTTCTTCCTGTCCGTGAAGCTTCTGTGTTTGGTTCTCAAAGACTTGCCGCAGGTTGGCGAAGGTTAGTTTCCCAAATAGCAAGCCTAATTAAAACTCAATCTCTTGTACTATCATCTCACGTTGCACATGACAAGTGATCACAGAGCCTTTTGGGTAATTATCGTCAGTCTTTGAGATGTTTTCCAGCTTGTCTCGTCACACTTTAGCTCCACTCTTCCTCCGGTCTGATCTCCGTCGTAATTGGCCTTTCTTGGTTCTCAAACACATCTCGCCTGAGTTCTTTGCTGTTACCATTTGACCCTTGGAAGGAAAAATGATTGATCTGTCAGTTTTAGTTTGCGATTACAATTTTAGCGTCATCTTTTAAAAGGCTTATATTAGTCTATCTTCTGATCTATGTTATAATGTTCTTTCCTCATCACAAATATACCTGGAGTTGTGTTCACACATGCACAAACCCTGCATATTTAGGCTCTCAACCTTGTGATGTCATGTGGTAATATGAGAAATGCTCCACTTTGTTTTTAAACTCCATACACCTTCTCTAGGATTTTGGATCATTTCAGCCCTGGAATTACCAATCGCGACAGAACAAAAAGTAAAAGGTAGCTTTTAACTTGAAAACTACAGCTTCCTGACATCACAAGGTGGAACTGAACTCTTTGAGCTTTGGAGATGTAGACAGATAATAATAAAGAGCTACTCAAACATGTGTGAATGAAACAAACAAACTCCAGGTATGGTTTTCTTTCCATAGACTCTATTGTATTATGTACCTCCATAGAACAAAAGTTTGTGGAAGTTCTATTTATTTCCCCAACTATTTAGTATGCCAGGAGAGACCCTTGCACCCATATTTGAATTCAGTTTTCCATCTTCACCTTCTGCTTCTTGAAACAGTCAGTAAAACAGCGCTGGGTGGTTTTGCCAAAACAGCAATCTGCCCAGGCCGTAGGTCGGAATTTGCCATCTGGTGTTCAATTAAATGAGTAGAGCTTGTGTTTGGCATTGTTTTGGGTTTTTGCCTCTGCCCTCAATACACTTCCACATAAGGCAAGACAGACAATGCACTGAGGTGGGATAAACCACAAATAAGATAAGATAAACCATGGACATAAGATAGACTGATTATTCGCTTTGCCAATATTTTCACTTTTCATCCTATCAGCTATCAATTTAAAATATCCACCATCGGCCTATATTTCGTTTTGGCCGCCCTGCTGCCTAAATAATCCAGAGAAAGCTTAATTTTGATACATACATGCAATGAGACAAATGCACAAAATGTAACTGCACAGCCCTATTAAAGGTATGTGTAATAAAAAGGCTGTGGTGAGTTTGTAGTAAATGGGAATTAATTAAATATTGGCAGACCTTGTTGACCATTTATTTCTCTGGATTCCAAACAATCTGTATTGGCATTGGTCATGGAAAAAATTATCTAATACAAAAGGCCAATTATTTTTATTTGGATGGGGATATGCTTTGCTTCAATATTAATCACTCAAGTAGAAGAAAATGGAGAAAATAAAAGCACATATTAGTATAAACATGGGTTCCCATATTAAAAGGAGTACTATGTAACTTTTCTGGTGGAAGATCCACCACCAGCTTCTTTGCTGTTTTGCCTGGCATGTACCACAGTATGGCATTAAACATATATCTATTTCTATCTCTATGGAGAAGAGCAGGTCACACCACCAGGCCAAGTTACATGTCAGGTCTGTGGAGAGATGAGCACACAGCAAGTGGTATATTCATTTAGGTAACTTCAGCTTTGTCTGAGGCAGAAAAAGTCAAAATAGTGCCTCAGTTTTCATTCTTTATGTGCAGTGCATACAGGGGTAGTGTGGACATTCTGACACAGCTTGAGTTTTCTATTTTAAACACATTTAATCAAATATGTTACCAAAGTTACCCCAGCAAATGTAACTTATTTTTGCCCTCCTCTGTTTGCTAGAGCGTAAAAAAACTGGAGCCGAAAAGGACAGGCAAGTAGCTGTAACCTGGATGCCAACCAGAGTTCACTTGGTGTTTGTGTGTCACATTAGTTGGCATCTTTGCTGGCACACAGGCACATGCACCTCTGCACGCTCTTCTCCCAGTCTCATTTTGTCCCCATTATGAGACCTTGGCCGGACAGTACAGTTCCTCTCAGTGAATGCCATAGGACGGGGCAGTTAGAAAGGTGTCCTCTGCCAGAAAGGGAGCTGCTTCGTGAATGCACCTCCTGTACATTTTGTTCATCATTTGGAGGCAGTGGGGAGAGAGAGAGAGAGAGAGAAAAGGAGTGAGAAAGAGAGAGAGAGAGGGAGGGGGGGCTTGAGTGAGAAAACAGAGAAAGAGAGAAATAAACAGAGACAGAGAGAGGGGGAGAGAGACAGATAGACATGGAGATTAAGTGAGAGAGATAGCTAGAGAGAGAGACAGACAGACACAGAGAAAGAGATAAAGACAGTGAGAAAGAGGGAGACAGAGCAAGAGAGAGGGGGAGAGAGACAGATAGACATAAAGAGATTAAGTGAGAGAGACAGCTAGAGAGAGAGAGAGAGAGAGAGACAGACAGACATACCGAGAGAGATAGAAAGAGATAAAGACAGTGAGAAAGAGGAAGACAGAGAGAGAGAGAGAGAGAGAGAGAGAAACAGACAGACAGATACAAAGAGTCAGCAAGAGAGAGTGAGAAAGACATAGAAAGAAAAAGAGAAGGACAGAGAGAGAAAAACAGACAGAGAGTGAGGCAAAGAGAGACAGAAAGATAAAGAGAGAGAAAGACAGAGCGAGAAACAGACAAAGCGAGTGTGAGACAGAGAGAGACAGAAAGATAAAGAGAGAGAAAGACAGAGAAACAGACAGAGAGAGAGTGAGACAGAAAGATAAAGAGAGAGAAAGACAGAGAAACAGACAGAGAGAGTGAGACTGAAAGATAAAGAGAGAGAAAGACAGAGAAACTGACAGAGAGAGAGTGAGACAGAAAGATAAAGAGAGAAAGACAGAGAGAGAAACAGAGAGAGTGAGACATAGAGAGACAGAAAGATAAAGAGAGAGAGAGCGAGAGAGAGAAACAAAGAGAGAGAGCAGCAGCAGTGAGTCAGGGACAGAACTAGACAGTGTCATACCCCAAGGCCATGTCTGATATGGGGCAGGTCCATTGCTCAAACCACATAGTTATTCCATACCAGCCTCCAAAAATGGCCGCCTTATTCAGGCTGGCACACACATATACCTGGAAGGCCACAGGTTGAATTTTCAATCACTCAAAACGAAAACCTATATATTTCAATGCTTAGCGTAAGAGTCATTTGACATCTAAAATAAACTATAATTAAATATAAATATTGTATGTAAAACACTTTCTACTGTGGTCAGATCTCTTACAGAAATATACATGGGGTGAAAGATGGTAATAAATCTGAAATTCTGACCTGACTCTATTCTAGTTTGACCTTTACTAGTTTTGACCTTTACTTTTTGTACTACCTCTTTGTTTGTACACTTATATATTCACATTTTGCACTCTAGACATGTGTAAATAGTAGATGTGCTATTCCATTGCTTTCAGAGGAAACAGAATAACTTGAAGCCATTGCAACTTAGAAAACCACTTTTCCATAGACTTTAGCTATTGAATTGAGAAATCAAGCTTGGCACAGAAACAGAACTGGGACATGGCTGTGTTCAGAGTTAAGAAACAAATAGAGCATCTTATATTATGTGGCATTGACTTTGTGTCTGCTGTATAGTTATAATTTATGGTACCTGTGGATCATTAGGTTGTAATTTGCACATTTTAAATTGCAATATTGATCTAAAATGACTCAATAAAGGAAACATGTCTACTGATTTCCGCATTAGAAAACTGAAGTGCCTAATGGGAGCTGATGTCACCATAGACATTATCACAACAAAGAGCTGTGAAGTTGTTCCCATCTCCAATGAATAGCTCTGCCAAAACACTGGTGTAAGTACAGAGAAGTGGGTGTGTGCCGGTGGTGATGAAAACGGGGGTTGATCAGGAACCTGGAGTATCTTCTAAAATAAGCGATTGCTCAAACATACATGAATCAGTCAATCACTCAAGTACAACCTGAGAGAGGAAATGAGAAGGGGAAACAATTACAGTGGTACCTCACCTTACGAAATTAATTTGTTCCAGAAGTGGTTTCGTAATGTGAAAAATTCGTAAGTTGAGTAGCTATTTCAATGGAAAAAGCCTGATTCGTTCCAAGGCCCCGATCCAAGTTGTTTTACTCACCCATAGTAATTTGGTGTCATATGGAGCACTTCCGGAGATGTTTTAGATTTGCGATCTCCATCATGTGAGTTCTTGGGGCACTTGTTTGCGGTCTCTCGTTTTACACTCAAACTTTCATAGATTTTTAACAAAATTATTAATAGTGAAGCGTGTGGGGGGGGGGGGGGGGGGGGAGAAGAGTGCGCTCTGACACGTGTGTGATAGCACACATGACCCGGCGCGGAGCTGACAGCAGGTCTAGACCAAGGTCTAAACCAGGACTAAACCAGGACTAAACCAGGACTAGACCAGGTGGATTAAAGCGCCGCACGTGGGTCTATTCCCTGGTTCCGGCGCGGAGCTGACAGCAGGTCTAGACCAAGGTCTAAACCAGGACTAAACCAGGACTAGACCAGGTGGATTAAAGCGCCGCGCGTGGGTCTATTTCCTGGTTTCGTTTCGAGTCACAGCTGAGGCGAGCCGCTGCTCTAGACCTGCCCGCGTAAGGTGCTCACAGAGCGGCATAGACAGAACCGTGAGGTCGGCCTCTTCAAGACCTCCAGGCCGGTGACCGGGACAATCCCCGGACCCATGCCCGCTTAGGGAGCTCTTAAGGCGGGCTGGCAGTGTCCCCCTGGGTCCCTGGATGTCTGGGGCTCTGTGCCTGGAGTGGCCCTGGAGAGCAGGTCTAGACCGCGGCTCTTGCATGCGAGCAGCGGCTCGCCTCAGCTGTGACTCGAAACAAAACCAGGAAATAGACCCACGCGCGGCGCTTTAATCCACCTGGTCTAGTCCTGGTTTAGTCCTGGTTTAGTCCAGGTTTAGTCCAGGTTTAGTCCAGGTTTAGACCTTGGTCTAGACCTGCTGTCAGCTCCGCGCCGGGTCATGTGCGCTATCACACACGTGTCAGAGCGCACACTTCTCCCCCCTCCCCCCACACACTTCACTATTATTAATTTTGTTGAAAATCTATGAAAGTTTGAGTGTTTAAACAAGAGACAAATGTGAGAAAAGTTTAAATCCAGTCTGAGAAAAGCGTATAATGTGTGTGGCTGAGCGCGCATTATTTGAATTTTTGAGGTTTCGCGTTTCGTAACTTGAAATTTCATTCGTATCTAGAGACCAAAATTTACCGTGAAGGCGTTTCGTAACTTGAAATTTTCGTTTGTTGGGTCATTTGTAAGGTGAGGTACCACTGTATAACATGGTTAAAAGTTCTGAAAGTCAATTTTGCTTAATTAGTCCATACTATACCTTTGTTCCCTCACTGAAAATATACCTGGAGATGTCTTGAGCACTCAAAAAACACATTCATTCATTCATTCATTCGTCTTCTGCTTTTTCCATTTTCTGGGTCACGGGGGCTGCAGTTCAAGCAGGTCTGCTGCTCAGAACACAATGCACCAGCCCTCAAAAACACACACAACTTTTGCATTCCCCAGGATTGTTAGAAAACTGAAGTGCCTAATGGGAGCTGATGTCATGCAGGGCTCTCAAGTCTCACGCATTGAGAGTGTGACACACGCAATTCGACGTATTCACCCGCGCACACGCCACACATGGCATTTCTCACGCTGATTAGTGTTGTTTTTTTTTTCTTATTTTTGTGCCCAGAAAATCGGTCTGTGTGGCTTAGTTTATGCAGGCTCCGCGCGTTTTCAGCGCCGCCCCCTCCCCCTGCTCCCCCGAGCAGGGGGAACAGGGGGAGGGGGGGGCGGCGCGTCTGCTCGCCGTCCCCCTGGCACGTCCTGAGCCTCAGTCCCGGTGCCACGTCTCCTCTGAGGCACACCGACTCCGGTCCCGGTGTCTCCGTCTGTGCGTAACGTGTCCCCCCCGACGGCTTACGCGCGGAATACGCGCGGCCCAGAGCCGAACTGCCCGTGGTGAGTCGCGGTGAGACGCGATGAGACGCGGTGAGACGCGGGCCCGGTGCATTGACCAGATTCTTACATGAATCCGTTAAAAATGTCCCGCTCCCTCCTCCCCGCCCCTCTCAGTGCGGTGATGATAAAACAAACTGAGAACCATCAGGTAATAACTTCATTTATATAACTCTCATTAGTTGCTTTGTAGTTTAAGTTTGCTCTTTAGACAAACAGGGCTCTCAACACGCAATTCGACGTGTTCACACGCTCACACGGCATTTCTCACGCAATTCAAGCGCCAAAAATTGTTCACTCGATCCCCCCCCCCGGTCCTCCGAAATTACAGTCACACGCACGACCCCGCTCAAAACTTGAGAGCCCTGTGTCATGGGAGCTGATGTCATCACATCACAGATAAAAGTTCAATAACAGTACAAACAAAAATAGGTATACTATCTGCTCTTTCCAAACAAAACAAAATATTTCTCAAAATAGATGCATCGACTTATGCTGTAACTTTTATATTACAGAAAAATGAAGTACAGAGGTCTGCCGTGTGTGTTATCTAGACATATTATTCATAATCCCACTTTAACTTACACAGCACTGTTACAACTGACTTTCTCTGCTCTTGTAATAATTAGTCCAACCAGTGACCCATTGAATCGTGACATTTACCCAGTATTTTGCATGAAGAAAAGTGCCGTTCTGCAGAGTATTTGCTGTGTCTTTGGCTGGAGCTCTTCTCATTACTTTTTCATTTGATTTCTATTTCCAATTATGGGCTGGCCTCAGTGGACAGAGTGCGCCAAACAAACAAAGAATTAGCCAAAGGTGAAGCTAATACACCTGCCAGGACATGCCTCATTGCGTCACGTTGCTTAGTGCCAAATCTGTTGTATTTTCTCTGCATGTCAAATTTCTATTTATTTATTTATTTATTTATTTTTTCCGACAAAAGAATCACAGACAACCCTGGCAATTATTCTGTGTCTTCCATTCTGATTCAAGCTGCACAAACAGACTCACACTTGCACAAAATGATATTTTTTTTTACCAGTTTTCTTTAAATGCTGACTGTCCATGCCAGATAATAGTGGCCCATATAAGGCTAATTATTAGTCCAAAACACAGATTGCAGCGTTGGGCTCTCCTAATTGGAAACTGTTACCTGATTTCTTGCTTATCAGTGCTAGCAGCTGGTCCCCCTATGACAAGGCCTAATTGCTTTCCACATGTGGTTAATGCAGGTTCACATGGTCACTAATGGGAACTGTCATAAAGAAGACATCCAAACCTAAGAATTTCAGTATTAAAATAATTTCTGTACTTGCCAGTGAGCATTTTATATACACACACATGTATACATACACACATGTAGTTTCTCTACTATTCTGCCTGGCATGTACCGTAGTACAAATGTATCTCTTGCTCTGTAAAATGTTTTTGAGTGTCCACAAAAGCTCTGATGCATTATTATTATTATTATTATTATTATTATTATTATTATTATTATTATTATTATTATTATTATTATTATTATTATTATTATTATTATCATCTCCATGAAGATTTCCATGTTAGATCTGCAGAGCGGTGAGCACATTCACATTTCCGTATTAAAATGATTTCTGTACTTGCCAATTAGTATTTTATATACACACATATACATACATACATGCATACACACACACACACACACACACACACACACACACACACACACACACACACACACACACTGTCCTGCCTGGTTAGTGGGGAAACGGAATTTTGAATTACTCTATGTACATGTACATGTGGTTTTTTCGACAATAAAGCAAACTATGACTATGACTGACTACACACATATATATACACACACACGCACACACACACATATATATATATATATATATATATGTCTGGATTTTAACTTTTTCACCGTTGCTATGTGCGTTGCTATGTGCGCTGCGCGGCGCAGTGTGCGCCGGAGGAGCTGCCACGGAGGACGCGCAGAGGCTGACGTTACTTTTTTGTGCTGTTCTTGATCTGTGCGTTGCAACACTGGAATTTCCCCACTGAGGGACTAATAAAGGCATATCTTATCTTATCTTATCTTATATATGCATACATACATACACGTGTCCAACCATGTGAAAAACCGCTACAATTCGGCATTTGTGAAACTGAGAAAATGACGTTTATAGGTTTTTTGTTTTTTTTTTCAAAAAATTTTTATTTTAGTTTTTTTGCAGAATGCGCTAGTTGAGATCATGAAGAATTTGCGTTAAAAGCATACAGTATTTTAAATTGGGTTGTTTTTCCAAAAGAAAAGGGGGCGTGTATAAATCACCATAATTACCCACCGGTCGAGCTCCCGCCAGTCATGACGATTAGCGCTGTTGTGTTTGCGTCTGTTTGCCAATCAGCTGTGAGCGAGCCTCGTGAATATGTATGCTTCATTTCAAGAGAATAAGGACAGTGACACTGGAGAAAATCCTTAACTTGCTACGTTAATGCTATGTAAGAAGGAACTCTCGCCTCGGGACACGTTCGGGATACGTCCGTTTCTCCGGATACTTTAGCTGCCGAAAGACCGTGGATATACGCGATACGCGCATACACATGGATACGCAAATTATCGGACAACATGGCAAACTGTTACAGCGGAGCTAACCACGTTCTTTTGGGGATATATTATCAGATTATTTCTGCATCAAAGGGACATATTAGCTGAAAGCAGGGGCCTTGTGTCAGTGTGTGTGTACAGGACTAAACCGGGTCTAAACCAGGACTAAACTGGGACTAAACCAGGACTAAACCAGGTCTAAACTAGGACTAAACCAGGACTAAACCAGGATTAACCTGGGACTAAACCAGGACTAAACCAGGTCTAAACCGGGACTAAATCAGGACTAAACCGGGACTAAAACAGGTCTAAACCAGGTCTAAACCAGGACTAAACCAAGACTAAACCAGGACTAAACCAGGTCTAATCCAGGACTAAGGTGTGTGTGTGTGTGTGTGTGTCCAGAGTGTGTGTGTGTGTGCATGTGTGATAACATATATCCTGTGTATTGTTGAATTATTGAATGATTATATGGACTTTCTGTTATAAAAGCATTTCCATTTTAACAAAGTACCTTCTAATTCTACCTGAAACTCCACACCACAGTGATGTCAGTGATGGGGGAGGGCTTAGCTTTATGTCATGCAAATGAGTTCCTTTCTATTCCACAAGCAGATCTTTAACGTGGAATTTCTCAGATTGTTGTCTTCAGAATGTGCTGATTTCAAATGGCCACAAATTCTTCAAATGTTCTCAGATTGCCATGTGTAAGGCATCATTGGAAAGCTTAGAATCTGCACTTTCAGAATCTGTGAATAACTCAAGACACCTCCAGGACAACTTGTGTCTGGTTTTGCCACGGCTGGTTACATCCCGTACTTTTCAGACTATAAGCTGCTACTTTTTTCTCACACTTCAGACCCTGCGGCTTATAGTCAGGTGCGGCTTATGTATGGATTAATTCTTTAGAAGAAGAAGCGACTTTATTGATCTCACACTGGAGACACACACTCTTTATCAAGACAGCGAATGTAGCGTGTAACCCTAGCTCCACTGCACGCGTCAGGTATCATCAGTTCCGTGAGATTGAGTTCAGGGGGTTTACCCTTAAAGTTAAATTTGAAACCTTATTTTAAGGCTTCCAGAGGCTACAGGCTGGCCATTTTACAGTTGTTTTACTGCCATAGCGCTGTTCGAAAAAAGCACATACCAGTATTTATGTTAATTAAATTTTAAAAAATCCTTTTGTGTACCATCTTTCTGTGTAAACATCTCAAGTTACAACGTGGACACCTGCGGCTTATAGTCAGGTGTGGCTTATATATGTACAAATCTTAATTGGGGCCAAACAGCGAAGCTGCGAGGCACCCATAGTGTTTCTACTGATTCTGCTTATTATTATTATAAAATATTCTTCCGCCTCTGGGAGGCTATGGCAACCCCTAGAACCGTCTGGTAAAAAGTTGTGAAATTTTGCATGCACATTCCAGCCAGTCTCCTCATTACCCACAGCAATTTATAGGCGACCACCCCCAACCCTCTAGCGCCACGAGCAGGTCAAAGTTGCAGGTTTGATTGGCTGTCACGACAAAACGATAAGAGATATAAAAAAATCCAGACATATTTCTGATGAGGCTCAGTCCAAAGATGCTATGTACCAAATTTGAGCAAAATTGGTCCAAAATTGAGGGAGGCGTGTTGAGTGTCATAGGGTGACGTTATATGGTGCGTTGGATTCGGCTTGGCCCAAGGAGTCCAGGGATGCCAAGTTTTTGAAAATTGGACATACGGTTCAGAAATGTACCTGAAAATCCCTTTGCAAAAACTTGGAATCCCTAGAATCCTTGGGCCAAGACGAATCCAACGCATTATATGACGCCATGTCCGCCGGAATAGAATGTCTCAAAATGCTTCTCCTCCCCCATTTCTGCTTGTAACTTTTGAACCGTAAGTCCGATTTTCAAAAACCTGGTATCCCTGGGATCCTTGGGCGAAGACTGATCCAACGCATGTCATCAAATTGACGTGCATTGACGTGCGTTTCAGCTCTCTCAATGAAACTTGGTGCGCAATGTACCATCCATACAGAATTAGCCATACCAAATTTGGTGCACATTGGCCACTAGGGGGCGATACAACATGCAAAAATGTGTTTTGGGCGAAGACAGATTTAACGCACGTCATCAAATTAGGCTGGGTCACTGCTTGGCCCCACATTGCTGCTTGCAGCTATATATATATTTTTTTTTTATTTGGTTGGTGCAGCTTATAGTCAGGTGCACTCTATAGTACAAAAAGTACGATATATACATACACACATACATACATACATACATACATACATACATACATACATACATACATACATACATAAGGCTATACTGATGAATCTAAATGAATGAGTCTAAAATAGTAAAACATGTTTAGAGTTGATTAACTTTTTTAATTAGAAAAAATACATCTGCATACATTTGATGACTTCAGTAGGTATAACATAGAATGTAGTAAACAAAAAAGAAAATACATTAAATGATCAATAAAAAAATGTGTCCAAACGTTTGACTGCTAATGTGTGTCATGTCTTATCAACATTCCCTGTGGGTGTGATGCTAACTTTGAGCACTGCTGTATCTGATACTTATTAGACTTTACCCTGAGCTTTATTTTAAATCATTCTGACTAGAAAGATTTTATTTGGTTGGAACTGCAACAGGTGTTGATTTGTACTTTTAAACAAGACTGTCACACTTGCGATTACAGTCACAGGCTAGCTAGCATTAGCCAACACTTTTTCAGGTACTCACTCTCACCTTTTGTTGAAAATCAAACCACCAAACCATAAAGGATCATATTGACAACAACTCCTGAAAATGTGTTGTTTAAATCCATTTTGAGTTTTGAGATCATTTAAAAAAAAATGTTGACATTGTTTGCAAATGTGTGTATTGTGTCACCATGGTAACCACTGAACATTCCACCATATGGATACACGTATGATGTTACTGCAAAGTAACAATATCCATGCCTATACAGTTCATGTGGTATTTAGGTTAACACATGTATACCCATCCATACACTGGGAAACTACACTCACTACACTCTGGCATCACACAACACAGTAAAAAGAACCTGGAACAATGTTGTTGTGATTCAGAAATACAAACCTCCACTGTGCCACCGAACATATTTTTACAGTGTTCTAAATATTTGAAACAATAAATCACTCATCTGTCTCTAATAATGCAAATGGGCTGACTCTCTGGCAGCGCTGCCTATTTAAGCATCTGGCCCAGCAAATTTATTTTCCAAAAAAACATTATGATTGAGTCAAAATTGTGCTAAAATGCCAGAGCTTGAAATGAGAAAGAACGCACAAAGTGGTGTATTTAAAACTGTTTTAATGAGGGACTACCCAACAAACTGCACACAAAATAAGGACCCCTGTGACAGCCTCATTAAGCATTCATTCTTTACTTTGCCTCATTTTTTGTTTGCTTTCTGCCATGTTTGTCACGCAATTATTATCAGCACAGGTAAATTAGAATGCATCAGTGTACTTCCAATGTTATTCACGCTTGCTTATGTTCAGATCCAGTGGGATTTGTTATTGTCATTCAACACAAAATGAACATTATACATTTAAGTTAGCAATAAAAACTAATAAAATTTAGAAGGTCATATGCATAAAAATTGATCATAAAAGCATAATAAAAGATTATTATATTACGCAAATATGACTCCTGTGAGCATTAAGTCATGTAATGTTATAGTGTTTTTACCTCATAAAAAACATACTTGGAATTGTGTTTTCTTTTCGTTCACACATTCACAAGTAATCCTTTATTATTAGTCTGTCACATCTCAAAAGCTCAAAATGCTCTGTTCCACCTTGTGATGTCATGAAGAGGTAACTTTCAAGTTACTTTTTACCTTTTGTTCTGTAAAGATTCCTGGATTAGAATTATTAATAATTCTAGTGATGGTGTATGGAGTTTAAAAGCACAGTAGAGCACTTCCTGTATTACTACATGACATCACAAGGTGGACTAGGTCAAGTGTTTTCTGTTTGAGAGAAGAACTCAGCCTAAACATGCTGGATTTTTGTGTTAAATATGTGAATGAAATAAAACACAACTCCAGGTATGTTTGTGATGAGGAAACATTATAACATATACTCAACAAAAATATAAACGCAACACTTTTGTTTTTGCTCCCATTTTTCCTGAGATGGACCCAAAGATCTAAAATTCACTCCAGATACACAACACTACCATTTCTCTCAAACATTGTTCACAAATCTGTCCAAATGTGTGACAGCGAGCACCTCTGCCCCGCCGAGACAATCCACCCCACCTCACAGGTGCGCCACATCAAGATGCCGATCCGACATCATGACCAGTGCACAGGTGCGCCCCAGACTGCCCACAATAAAAGGCCACCCCGAAATGTGCATTTTTTTTTTTCTTTATTGGGGGTCTGGGGACTCAGAACCAGTCAGTATCTGGTGTGACCACCATTTGCCTCATGCAGTGCAACACATCTTCTTCGCAGTTTATCAGATTGTCAATTGTGGCCTGTGGAATGTTGGTCCACTCCTCTTCAAAGGCTGTGCGAAGTTGCTGGATATTAGAGCTGGTACACGCTGTTGTATACGCCGGTCAAGCACATCCCAAACATGCTCAATGGGTGACATGTCCGGTGAGTATGCTGGCCATGCAAGAACTGGGACATTTTCAGCTTCCAAGAATTGTGTACAGATCCTTGCAACATGGGGCCGTGCATTATCTTGCTGAAACATGAGGTGATGTTCATGGATGTATGGCATAACAATGGGCCTCAGGATCTCATCACGGTATCTCTGTGCATTCAAAATGCCAGCAATAAAATGCACCTGTGTTCTTTGTCCATAACAGCCTTTGAAGAGGAGTGGACCAACATTCCACAGGCCACAATTGACAATCTGATCAACTCTATGCGAAGAAGATGTGTTGCACTGCATGAGGCAAATGGTGGTCACACCAGATACTGACTGGTTCTGAGTCCCCAGACCCCATCCCCCCAAAAAAAAATAAAAATAAAAATGCACATTTCGGGGTGGCCTTTTATTGTGGGCAGTCTGGGGCGCACCTGTGCACTGGTCATGATGTCGGATCGGTATCTTGATGTGGCGCACCTGTGAGGTGGGGTGGATTGTCTCGGCGGGGCAGAGGTGCTCGCTGTCACACATTTGGACAGATTTGTGAACAATGTTTGAGAGAAATGGTAGTGTTGTGTATCTGGAGTGAATTTTGGATCTTTGGGTCCATCTCAGGAAAAATGGAAGCAAAAACAAAAGTGTTGCGTTTATATTTTTGTTGAGTGTAGATCAGAAAATAGTGTAATATGGACCCTTACACTATGTAGTATGTAAGTTAGATGTGTACCATCATTGCATATATGAGACGGTATTGTGTTCCAAAACTGGACATTTTGCAGTGAAAAAGATGGATTTTTCTGAAGGGACAATTAGATCATTTGAGGTAGCAAATCTGACTATACTCAGCAACTTAGAGTGCCAACTGGCATTTGTGCATGCCCCATAAACTGTATAAAGTAGTAGACTAAGGGATTATGGTGTCACCTATAGCATTCGGCTCCAGTCAAATGAAGGTTATGAGGCTATCCTTTATAGGACCGAATTTGGAGCCAGGTCCATGTTACGAATAGGAATTTATTTACGAACAAAATAGCGAAATAAAAACAACAGGATGTAGAGAACATTTTAAGACCAAAATGATAAGGCTCAAAGCAGTTATACCGAGAGAGGAGACAATATTTCAATGTAAAGTCAATTGGAAACGGAGTCGATGGAGCCAGAAGTGTCCCCATCAACACTTCCTATTCAAAACACGGCTGCTAGCCGGTATGTACATTAAGGGTACCCCCGTCTAAGGCCCGTAATTGTTGAAAAAAATATTCATCTCACACAAAGCCCAAAGGAAATACATTGTAAAAGATGAAGGGATGACCCAACATAGAATAACCAAATTGAATAAAGCGCCTCACTAAATACATTATATATTATATTTTATTGTTATCATATAGGCCATCATGAATACACTGTAGGAACATTAGTGCACCGATCCCTATAGATGCACGGTGCCTCAGAGATATTTGCACTGACAACAAAAATACAAATCAAATGGTGCATAGGCCAATTTGAAGTGAATCATGTTTAGGAAGATTAGCTTAAGAGGGCAGGGTCATTACAGTGACAATGACACCAGCAATTTTGTTAAAACGACAGAAAATGAAGTGAAATTGCAGTCTACGCAGTTCCGTCTGTCATGACTCATACTGAGACGAACAGGGAGACTCGCTACACATTTCCTATAACAAGGTCACCGAGCAATGACTTACAAATGCCTTCACTTTGTACCGAAGCATTTTATCTTTTCAGCTGACTGTCAAAGCCTTTCTATTTTGAACCAGCAAAAGAATACTCCTTTAAAGGTCCAAATGACTCTTGTGAGCTTTGCGCCATGCTAGAATGTTGTTACCTCATAAAAACATCCTAAATATACAGGTGTTGTGCGCTAAATATGTGTGAATGAAACAAAGCACAACTTGTATGTTTTTGATGTGGAAACAACATTATAACATAGATCAGAAAATAGTGAAATATGGGCCCTTTAGAATCAGAATCAGAAAGGTTTTATTGCCATATGTTTGAACATGTTCACAACATTAGGAAATTGCTTCGGTACTTGGAGCGGAATAAAATATAATAAAATAAAATAGCAGAAAACTTAAATTAACAAATTTATAAGAATACAAGAATATAACAGTGCAGGTGCAGGTAATGGTCAGGTGCAAAAAGAAAAACCAGCACAGGGTCCTGTGACTGACACAGAGCGGGTGGGTGGGAAGAGTCCTAGTGTTATTATTGTTCAAAAGTCCGACAGCAGAGGGGAAGAAGCTGTTTTTATGGCGGGAGGTTCTGGTCCGAATGGACCGTAGCCTCCTGCCTGAGGGGAGCAGGTCAAAAAGTCCATTTCCAGGGTGAGAAGGATCGGATGCAATCCGACCTGCACGTGTCCGTGTCCTGGAGGTGTACAGGTCCTGCAGAGATGGAAGGCTGCAACCAATCACCTTCTCAGCAGAGCGCACAACACGTTGCAGTCTCTGTTTGTCCCTGGTTGTGGCTCCAGCATACCACACGGTGATGGAGGAGGTGAGGATGGACTCGATGATGGCAGTGTAGAACTGCACCATTGTCCGTGCTGGCAGGTTGAATCTCTTCAGCTGCCTCAGGAAGTACATCCTCTGCTGGGCCTTCTTTATAACTGAGGTGATGGTGGGCTCCCATTTGAGGTCCTGGGTGATGGTGGTCCCCAGGAAGCGGAATGAGTCCACAGTGGTGATGGGGGTGTCGGTCAGGATAGTGGGGGGGAGTGGGGCTGTGTGCTTCCTAAAGTCCACAATGAGCTCCACTGTCTTCTGGGTGTTCAGCACCAGGTTGTTCTGGCTGCACCAGGACGCCAGACGGTCAACCTCCGTCCTGTAGGCAGACTCATCCCCGTCCAAGATGAGTCCAATGACCGTGGTGTCATCTGCAAACTTGATGAGCTTGACAGACTGGTGGGAGGAGGTACAGCAGTTAGTAAACACATCTATCTAGATTTATTCATTATAGTGTGTTTCTATTTCTCCAAATACAATAATTCTCTCTGTGAACAGGGTTTTCTTGCCACAGATCTGACCTATAATGTAGCCTTTCATTGTCCTCCTTGAGATAGATAGGTTTAATCTCTACTATGGAACATATAGACAAAGGAATAACATCTCCATAGAGACGAGCAATAATATAGAGTCTGGATTTATTCATTTATTTTTATTGTTTTATTTTATTGTAACAGAAAGCATGTGGGTGCAGCAGTTCATGACCTCTGTGCATGACCGAGGTCTCGACATGAACATAGTCATAGGTCGGGCCTGGGGGCGTTGGCATGTTTTAACCTTTTGTCTGCATCAGCTTCATGATCCCAGACGTGTCAAAAGCTGTCAATCTCAAATGGGTGTTTTTTTTTGTTTTTTTTTACTTTACAGGATTGAAACTGGAAAAACGTGTTCAGAAAGTGATATAGAAAGAGATAAAGCTAGGCTAAAATGCAAACATGCTGATATCCAAACAGCTGCATATAAGGAGGTAAATACAGTAAAGGGCAAGCACTGTGTGTTAGGGCTGGGAAAGACAGGGTCCCTCACAATTCAATATGATATTTGATACATGGCTCACGATACGACATTATTACTATAATGATAATATTTCTTTGTCAAACCACTACTTGTGCAATGTTCATACGAAATACATCTATTTTATTCATCAAACCAGTGAATATGTCAAGTGTATTAACAAGTTTCCTTCCTTTAAATAAGCAACTACATTGTAGTGCGGCTGCAAAAAAAAAAAAGCTAAAAGATACCAAAAATCTAATATTGGCGATACAGCAGTATCTATCACCAAAAAATATATAGGTACTTTTGCATGCCCCTACTGTGTGCCATTTCTGTTTCTGTCTGCTTGTTTCTATGGAGATGTGATGTGAATTACTTTCCCTGAAATGTTCCACAATATTGCATCAAACTTAATTATCTGGCTTTTATTCTACAAGTGTCTACAACTGTTTTGATGCAAAAAAAATAAATAAAATAAAATAAAATAAAATAATAAATAAATTTAAATAAATAAATAAATACATACATAAATAAATAAAAAAGCTTTGGAAAACATGCCTTTTTACTTGAGGTGGTCTCGGCTCTCCACAAATGTAACTTGGCCTGCTTGTCTGTAACAATTCAGGCAAAGAAATAACAAGCTTAGACTTAGACAAACTTTTTGATCCACAAGGGAAATTACTTGGACACAGCAGTTCACACGTCACCATATAGGTTTATTATAATGACAAATACAAAAAATATTAATGACAATAATAAATAAATTACCCTCCACCAGAAAAATTACATAGTGCTCTTTTAATAAATAATGAAAATACAAATATTAAAGGAAAATTAACGTTTTTTTTTACAATCTGAGCCTTCTTTCGGCAATAAAACAAGTAGTTTTACTCACCCATAGCAGTTTGGTGTCAATTGGAGTGGTATCGCAGAACTTATGTTGAGCCGTTCTGTTCTACTAATGATCCCGTATCCGTTAGCGTGAGTGCTCGGGGCACTGATTTGCGGTGTCCAAATAACACAAACTTTAGCACTTTTCAAATCACAGAAGATCGCTGTGTCAGGGTAGACTTTTAGTGGATTCCAAAACGGCCTGAAACCCGATATCGCAACAGAAAAGTAAAGTTCAGAGCGGTGTTAGCTTCTTTCGGACTAGCGGTGTTTACAAAACAGCTGAGTTCACACATGCGCACTGTCCTCTCTGATGACGTCATCAAATGAAACTATAGCTGGATATCAGGTTTCAGGCCGTTTTGGAATCCACTAAAAGTCTACCCTGACACAGCGATCTTCTGTGATTTGAAAAGTGCTAAAGTTTGTGTTATTTGGACACCGCAAAGTAATGCCCCGAGCACTCACGCTAACGGATACGGGATCATTGGTAGAACAGAACGGCTCAACATAAGTTCTGCGATACTGCTCCAATTGACACCAAACTGCTATGGGTGAGTAAAACTACTTGTTTTATTGCCGAAAGAAGGCTCAGATTGTAAAAAAAATGTAAATTTTCCTTTAAGTAACATTTTACACTCCGTTTTTGCATCTCATTTTCATTTTCTCTCACACAGATACAACTAAACATTCCCATTGTGAGACTGTGAATGTTTGTTCTCCAGGTCGGCTGTGTTCTTGATGCTGATATAAGGCTGTCAGGAGAGCCTTTGGGGACCGCTAGTGTAAATACCTGTCCTCTTCTCTCTCCATGTTCAAACTAAGGTGAGCCTGTGATCGCTACGACATAAGTGAATGAAATAGAGCAAAAGCAATTGGGACAAATGGCTTCGAAAATGGAACATGACAAGTCTCTGATTGTAATCTCCATGTGGACTTTTGGGGATGGAGTGTCTGGAGTGAATATGGATGAATATGGAAATCATTTGGGGAAAAATGAAATGCAGAAATTACCTAAAAGTGCACATTTGGTTTCATGTCATATGCAATTTTCAGTTCCTTCCATATGGGAAATAATAGAAAAGTAAGTTTATCTAAGTTTGTTAATGAATGTATTTATTGCTTGAAAAAATTTCAACATTGTGTATAGCCTTTGTAATAAGAAAGACACAGATCTTAGATGATAGATGAAACCTTACAAAGAACCTGAAAGTTCACAGAAATGGAATGGGGAGTGTCAGAAAACATTGTCTGTGACATTTATGGGGAATTTAAAACTGTTTTTTAAGTTTAAAAAAATATTTTGATAATAGAGGATATACAGTGACCAATCACAAAAGGACACATTCAATTTGACAAATTTACTTACCTGGACAACTTTGCCATGGATTATACCTCGATGACTGAGGGATTCTACACACATCTTAAAGATCCCATGACATGGTACTTCTTGATGCTTTTATATGGCTCCTTAATGGTTCCCTAATACTGTAAATGAATCCTTCTTCAAAATCAACACTCAGTGCATGAGAAACAGAGATAAGATGAGAAAGAGTCATAAATATCTCTCTCAAACACTTTATTCTGGGCGTTGTTGCTTGAATGCAAATGAGGAGAAAAGAGCTGGCCTATGGTAGAGGGTGGGGGCGTGGCCAAACTCTCCGCTCACAGCTCTGAGCCCTCAGCTGATCCATTTCCTTGTTTTTGCACGGGGGGAGAGCTTTGAAGCGTTCCATTGAAAAATAAACACATTTCCACATAAAATAAAATCAAACCACTGCTGTTCAAAGGTCCAGAGGCTCAGATAAAGGACTTCCGAGCCTAGAAACACTCGGACGTGCCTCCAGGCAAATAAAAAAACGCATTTCGCATTGCCTAGCGCATTCGCAGTCCAAACTCTCTGGGCGTGATTTACAGAGACGCTGAGCACAGACAGACGGGGGTGGAACTGCATTTGCATTTCTTTTTTCGATCTGACGTCAATAAGGTGCCTTGTTCAAAATCGCCCGTTTGAGCTCCGATTTTTTGTAACGCAGAAAAGGATTGCAAATGCTCAGTGTAGACATTTTGCAACTTTTAACCATGGGGGGGGCCTAAACAGGGTAGGGGAGCTCACATTAACGTTCAAAAACCTCAGAAAGTGAAAATTTCATGCCATGGGACCTTTAAGATATAGGCAATCCATCTGTAATTTAAAGGTGCATTGTGTAACTTTTTCTGGTGCTGGATCGGTCCCCTGCTTGTTCCTGTGGAAATGTCATCGCTCTGCCTGGAATGTTCCACAGTGTAACATTAAACAGCTCTACTTTACATGTATTCAATTACAGGCGGTTTTATAGCTCAAAAATACCTAGAAAAACAGGCCTTCTGACTGTGAGCAGAGTTCTCTCTCCACAGATTTGAGCTGTAACTTGGTCTGGTTTGCTCTCCATGAAGATAGAAAGGTTTAATGCCATACTGTGAAACATTCCAGACAAACCTTAATATTTCCATGGACAAAAGCGTTTGACGGAACCTTCACCGGAAATGTTAAGAATAAGAATAAGATAAGAGTTTATTGATCTCACACAGGAGAAATTTACTTGCCACAGTAGCTCCAGGCAGGGACAGTTTGATCAAGAAATTAAAGTGCAGGCAGGCAAGAATAGAATAAAATAAGTAATAATAATAAAACAGTAGCTAGGAGGTATGGAACAAAAAAAAAATGCATGTTTGGCCTATATAGTAGAATTATACAGTCTGATGGTTACACAATATTACACAATGCAACTTTAAGAGACTGTGGGACATTGTAAAAACATTGATAGACATGAGTATTTTTTTCTAACACTGAGCAGGTAACAGCTTTTATTTATTCTTCACCTGCTTGAATGAAGTTGCTGAATGTAGAGGGCGGTATCCGCACCCTTGGCTGTAAATGGTAAATTGTCATATTTATATATCGCACTTTTCCACCTTCACAGCAATCAAGGAACCACTCACCCATTCACCCACCAATGTGCGCAGACACTGGGGGTGAGACGTGTTAAGTGTCTTGCCCAAGGACACAACAACACCATTAATCTAGTCCATCTGACCTCTCAACCAATGACGTTTATGTCAAGAGCAGGAGTCAAATTGCCAACCTTCGGACACTCTATCAACTGAGCTACTGGTACTGGTACTTATATTGTTGTGATAATAATTTGTAAACTTTTTGAAAAATGACCTTCCTTAACGTAATATATTTCTCAGTTACGTTTTTGTATCTGTGTTTATGCTCCATAAAATAGAGCGTTATGAGCATTCAAATACTGTACAGAAAAAAAAAAAAAAAAAGATCTATTAACTGATATTTTTCATTTCATTTTCGTACATCCTGATTACTTGGCGTTACTTTATCTTCTTGCCCTCTAGTGTATCTCCTTGCTTTATGGTTAATCACAAACACAGACCTTGCTCTTTATAATTGCCTGATCGTACATGTGACAATTACCCAACGCACTACTCCTACCCACCCACCCACCCCCTTCCACTTCTCCCATCCACCCTCAGCTTCAATGACACCTCAACTTATACTCATTAGACTAAAGCACATTAAAGACCATTATATTTATGATTTCAATATAAAAAAAAGAAGAAAAAGAAGAAGAAGACACTGCCTTAGGTTAAAAAATCTTTCTTCTTGGTTAAAAATTATGACATCACACTGGGGAATTCTTAGTCTGGTTAACACCTGACCATATCACAAGTGGGATATGGGTCTGGAAACTCGCTTCGAAAAATCCCGTAGCGGAGGTGTGGTTAGCGATCGCCAACGGCCGTTTATTGGGCGTTATGAATGTCTATCATTGAGCGTATACGTAAGTCCATAGCCAATCATGTCAGTTGTCAGTTCAAACTACAAGCTTCCGTTTGTCATGTAGTACGCGTCACCGTCTTGCCACACCTCCCCCGCTCTCTGATTGGGGCCCTAAATCTGGGACTCTCGCTTGGACGAGTTTCCAGGCCGCCTTCCAGTTCGAAACGAACGGAAGCGGCCTGGGAATTCCCAGGCTAGGGAATTCTATTACTGTTACTGTTACTTAGGGGCCAAAACTCCAGTAATTATTCAGACATTATTATTGGACAAATAAAAATATAAGAAAACACATTTATTTAGTTGAAATGTTTGAAATATTTGTAATATTTCCTGTAATTTTCAACAATTTTTTTCAACTTTTTTTGTGCAAATTGCTTCTTGATTTGTGTAAAACCGTAATTTATATTTAAGTTTTATCCCACAAAATTGGAGAATCATCAGGACCTGTCATATATGCACTTTAGGCAGTAGTGTATGTGGTTACCAGCTGCTCTGTGCTTTGTTTGTAACTACATGTTTATACTGCCGTTTATTTACCCCATGTTGATAGGGAGGCTGGCTGTTTTTGGGAAGAACTGCATGCCAAGTATTTCATTATACAAGTTACGCAGCAATTTAAGCAAAACAAGCATGCGCGCACATCTAAAAGAATGGATTTTACTAACAGCTCAACTGATTCTAATCAACACGCTCCAGTTTTATTTGTTTACTTTTTTACTTTTCTTTGTTTTTGCTTTCCGTCTGCTGATAAAACTTGACGGTTGAGTTTTTGAAGTTTAGAAAAAGAAAAAAAAAAATCATTCAAAGGCTAATTTCTCCAAATATAAATAAGCAGGATTTAGATGATGATTTCAAAGATGGGGAGAAAAAAAAAAAAAAAAGGAACGCTAACTTTTTCATTTTGATAGCGCCTGGGGAGACTTTGCTTTTTGACTGTTAGAATTTCCATGTTTAAATTTATTTTCTAACATTTGAAAGAAGGAAAATTGTCAAATTACTGCAGTTTGCTTGTGTTTTTTGGGCAACTTTAATTATTATAATCTTTTAAAAGTAGCTTGTGATGGTAGTCCCCTAATAAAAAGCCCGATTAAGGCTAGCGTGAAATCTGTAACTGAAATCTGTAAAAAACAGGCCCACTTAACAGTCACATTCCCTTTATGCACTGACCCATGGCGTGACTTGTGGTAAAGTGGTTTAGCCCATTGAAGCACAAGGCAACATTAATACAATAAAATTAGAGCACAAACACACACACACACACACGCACACACACATACACATTCACACACACACACTCTTAGTGCCCACTGTGGTTTTTCCCATCACAGATAACTGGGAGTCGCTCAGTCAATCGTGTACAGCCTTTAAAGGGCACGATTGTATTTTGTATATTATTATTTTATATTTTTACATTTATTATGTATTTTTTATTTTTATAATCATGTCTCATTTGGCACTGGATTATTGCTCTTTGGTTGCCATTTCATCTATTTTTTGTAACCCTCTGTTATTTATTATATTTTATGTTTGAGCTACTCAAACACCCAAACAATATCCGTTGTGGATCAACAAAGTTTGTCTAAGTCTAAGTCTAATTACGCTATTTTCTGATCAATGTTTTAAAGCCCCAGTGTGTAGGATTCATGGCGCATAGGTGGATGGTGCTATTGCACTTTCTGTTTTAGCTACGGCAGACCTCGAGGGTCACCCAGGCGCGCGCACGAGCCGCGCCGCTACTGTATAAATAAAACGCGGTCCCGTTTTTTTTTTTTTTTTCTTTTCTTTTCTCATGAAAACACACATTCCCGATCATGTACCATGACACTCTACACATCAAATGAAACCTTACAGTCTCCTCTTTTTGACTATGCAATTCATTTCCCTGCAAAACAATCACTCCCCGAGCACATGGGGCTTTTATACGGAAAAGCACAAAATGAGGTTAGCTTACCTTAGAATGCTTTGCACAGGTCAAACTCAGCATTTCACCATAAACTTGCTCTCAATTTGTCCGTAAGGATCCAGCGAATAAAATCCAGTAAAACAATTTAGTCCAAAACACGTGTTAGATCCATTACGACGTCTGATCCGGCAGCATGCTTGTGTTGTTTACCCAAAACCACGAGCCTTGCCGAAGGCGAAGGCGGAGCCCAAATGTCCTTCTGCGGCTCTCGTATTCAAAATGGCTGCCTCTGCACGGGGAAGATCCCCCTTTTATGTGACTATATCTAAGTCCAAAAGAATACTTTGATTTCATGATGGAAGTGAAAAGGCTTGGAAAACAATGTATTTTTGAATGGGTATCTTCAATTTCAGTAATTAACGGGTAAAAATCTTACACACTGTCCCTTTAACGTTGTTTCCTCATCACAAACATACCCGGAGTTGTGTTTTGTTTGTTTAACACACAACCCCTGCGTTTTTAGGATGAGTTCGTCTATCAAACAGAAAACACTCTTCCACTTCCACTGTTCCACCTTGTGATGTCATGTGGTAATACGCGAAGTATATTTTTAAACTCCATACACCTTTCCTTGAATTATTAGGATGATTTCAGCCCTGGAATTGCCAATCTCTACTGAACTATAGGTTAAAAGTAGCTGTTAACTTGAAAACTGCAGCTAAATGACATCAAAAGGTAGAACAGAGGGTTTCCCACATTGGAGATATAGACAGATCAATAAAAAAGAGTTACTCAAATGTGTGAATGAAACAAAACACACCTCTAGGTATGTTTTGAGGAGGTAACAACATTCTAACATGGCTTAAAGCTCACAAAAGTCAGTTTTGATGTTGGAAATTCGTAGCTCTCTGGCATTTTTATTTGGTAAAGGAAACTCACCTGAGAAAAAAACCTTGGAGAACCCTAGACTAAACCAATCAATACTTTTGAATCTGTCTACCTGCTCAAACACATTGTTAATAAAATGTATAATTTCTGCCCGCGTGCCATTAAGTAATTTCGTATCCTCATTCAGTTCCTCCGTTGCCCTGTCGCTTGGCCAGCTGACGCAAGCCGCTGTGATAACTACCATTAGCATGCCACTAGTCGCGCGCTAATATGCACTCTCCCCAGTATGGCATTTTCCACTGTGTTATTACCTCTGTCCAGATGTCAGGAAAGGGGTCGGGGATGGCTTGCCTGTGCAGTTTGCTTATATGCCTGTGTTAGCATCTTTTTTTCTTTCTCCGTCTTTATAATCCACCCATAATTACACACACGTAGCGTATATTTCCAGAACGTAAGCATCCAGATACAAGTCCCCAATATATTCACCATCATCATTAGGCTGCAGCTGAGATGTTTGTCTATTAACAAAACGCCGCTCCTGGGCTAATCTGAACGCTAATTGGCTACACAGAGCGGGAGAGGTCCAAGATCTCCATTTGGTCAGTCCATTTCATACGGGCCAGTTTCCCCGTCATTTAGCAGGTGAAGAACATTACACATCTGTTCTGGATGAGAGGAGGAGGCAAGATCGCAGGCAGAGTATGTGATTATGATGACATTGTCTTCCAAATGACTTTACCACAATGTTAAAAAGGTTGTTAGGGCATTTGCTCAAAACCACTGGTGGAAAAAGTACTCCGTTTTGTTACTTAAAGGGACAGTGTGTAAGATTTTTACCCGTTAATTACTGAAATTGAAGATACCCATTCAAAAATACAGTGTTTTCCAAGCCTTTTCACTTCCATCATGAAATCAAAGTATTCTTTTGGACTTAGATATCAATCAATCAATCAATCAATCAAACATTTATAAGGCGCTTTTCATACAAAAGATATAGTCACATAAAAGGGGGATCTTCCCCATGCAGAGGCAGCCATTTTGAATACGAGAGCCGCAAAAGGACATTTGGGCTCCGCCTTCGGCAAGGCTCGTGGTTTTGGGTAAACAACACAAGCATGCTGCCGGATCAGACGTCGTAATGGATCTAACACGTGTTTTGGACTAAATTGTTTTACTGGATTTTATTCGCTGGATCCTTACGGACAAATTGAGAGCAAGTTTATGGTGAAATTGAGAGTTTGACCTGTGCAAAGCATTCTAAGGTAAGCTAACCTCGTTTTGTGCTTTTCCGTATAAAAGCCCCATGTGCTCGGGGAGTGATTGTTTTGCAGGGAAATGAATTGCATAGTCAAAAAGAGGAGATTGTAAGGTTTCATTTGATGTGTAGAGTGTCATGGTACATGATCGGGAATGTGTGTTTTCATGAGAGAAAAAAAAAATAAAAAAAAAACGGGACCGCGTTTTATTTATACAGTAGCGGCGCGCGGACCTCGAGGTCTGCCGTAGCTAAAACAGAAAGTGCAATAGCACCATCCACCTATGCGCCACGAATCCTACACACTGGGGCTTTAAGTAAAAGTACAGGTACCAGAGCAAAAAATAAATAAATAAATATTCAAGTAAAAGTAAAATCATCATCTACTTAAAGGTGCAATGGATTGTGATAATATTTTCCTCCAACCTCCTCCCAACTTTCCAACCTCCGCTCAAGGATTAGCAGGATTTTTTGGGGTTAAAGGTCAACATTGTCGTGACCTCATAGTGATCTCTTCCATGTGTACACAGTATCTTGGAGAGGCTGAATCAAATAACTCTCTTCACTCTTTCCTTAGTAGGTGAAATTTATTATGGAGGAATCGAATCATAGGATCGTATAAAGAAGCGGTCACCCATAGCGTCCGGCTCCAGTCAAATGAAGCTCACGATGCCGGCAGCGATAGGAGCGAATTTAGACCCAAGTTGCATTTTAAGAATAGGAATTTATAAACAGACAAATAAAACCCACAGGATCATGTAGAGCGGGTTAATAAAAAGATTTTAAAGGTGCACTGTGTAACTTTTCTGGTGGAGAGTCCATCAAATGCTTTTCTCCATAGAGATGTTATTGCTTTGTCTAAAATGTTTCACAGTAAATCTGTCTATCTTCATGGAGCTCAAACCAGACCTAGTTACAGGTCAGATCTGTTGAGAGGTGACACCGTTTTCAGTCAGAATGCCTGTTTTTTTTGTTGTTGTTTTTTTTTTTTTTTAGGTATTTTTGAACCATAAAACCACTTTTTAAGATTAAGCCTTTATTTGGTCCCACACACCAAATAAGTGACTTACCAGTTGAGCTAACCAGCCACTATTTAATAAATATAAGGTAGAGTTGTTCACTGTCATACTGTGGAACATCCGGGAAGAGCAATCAAACCCCAACCAAAAAGTTACATAGTGCAACTTTAAGACCAAAATGGCAAAGCTCACTGCAGAGGGGTGACTATTTCTCAATATAAAGTCAATTGGAAACCGAGTCAATGGAGCAACAAGCACCCCCATGCCCACTTCCTGTTTGGAACTCGGCGGTTTGTGGATTAGCTATGTCCATTTATATACAGTCTATAGCAGGGGTCATCAACCTTTTCAAAGCCGAGGGCTACCTTAAGGTCATCAAATAATACGAGGGCTACCAGCTCAGTTAAGATAATTCAAAAGTCTAAATAATGCACTTTTATGCTGTATTATTATTTATTTGATCACAATGTATGCATACATGCATTAGTTATGTGTAAATGACCACATTTGTGTTTCACTGTCAAAGCGACATTTATTTTGTGCAAATGAACATGTCACAATTAGATTAGCAAAAATATACTAGTAATGTGGTAATGTAGTAATAAATTTAACATTATTTCAACTCCCTTTTTTGTTTTAAACAAATCAAACTCTTATAATTTCAACATTGAAGCAGGCTGAATGATTTCAAATAATAATAATAATAATAAACACCATTAGCTGAGCCGTACTGCTGTTGTCCACGGACTCGTCGCTCTGGATGCTGAACCACCTGCATTCACGTAAGTCCTTGTCCAGCTGCTCATTCAAGTTTTCGGAAATAGCAGACACCCGTCTTGTCACTGTACTCGCACCAAGTTGTACATCGGCCAGAGTTGAGATGACATCTGATCCATTTTTCTCGTCTTTAAAAATAGTCTCAGCAATTATCATCATCGCTCCTTTTACAGTTTCTCCAACTGAAAATGTCTTTTTGTTTTTTATCAAATAATTTGTTGCCTTGAAAGAAGCCTCGGCTGCCTTTTTAGCCTTTTTCAGTGGTCTAGTGAAGAAAGACTGCTGCTTGGCTAAAGCAGCCTTTAACTCTCGTGCTTTCTGAGCTCGAAGTGCACTCTTAAGGGGAAAGTTTGTGTTGAAGCTGCCGTGATTCGTAGCGACTTTCCACATTGTGCCGTTTTGAAATCGCCACTGTAGCTCCACAAATGAGACATACACACTTCTCTCTTTTCCATGTAAAAAAGAACTCTTCTTTCCAGTCGGTGTTAAAAACATACGATTTCTTTCTCTTCTCCGCCATGCTGTCTCGTCTTTTTTTTTTTTTTTTTTGATGAGCAGCTGCATCAAACAGGTTAATTGTCATGCGCAGATAACGCAGAGAACTTTGAACTCGGACAACATATTTTAAATTTTAAAATCTGTAAGTGTTTTTATTATTAGCCTACTTTAAAATATGTGCATATAAAGGCGCAGCATTTTTGTAAAACATTATTATTTATATAAGTACGAGGGCGACCTGTTCTATTTTTAGAACCTGCTCTGCGGGCGACTGAAATGGGGCTCACGGGCGACCGGGTGCCCGCGGGCATAGGGTTGGTGACCCCTGGTCTATAGGATGGGCCCACAACAATATATTCTTCAAGTCCAATAAGATTGTTTATATATAAATATATTTTGGTAGGAACACATGCAAGATTTCAGTGTGTCAGTATGCAGGTTGAAAAATTAAATACATAACCAAATAAATACAAATGTACAGAAGAATGCCGTTAGCTCCTTTGTTTGCACATTCTTGTATCACCCCAAGTTAAGTTTCAGGCCTCACTTTCATCTTGGATCACTTGTCTCTTTCATTAAAAACGCCAAAACACAAACTCAGACAGATCTCAATACGAAGCGCGACCAACAAACACAGCTGCCATTTTTTCCTGGGGCGCTTCTTCTTGACACCATCAGCCCTCCAGAAAGCTGGAGAAATAAAGAGGCAGACTGTGTAACAGGAGTTGACGCGACATTCTTGGAGGCACCCTTGGGTGAGTTCCCCCCCTTTCTGCAGAGTACACTAATGAGGAGAAAACATGCATTTGTTTGCTGGCATGTTCGGTGGCTGTCTGAGGGATTTGGACTGGCGGCTGGTGATGTCTTCAGGCGGCCATGTCTGAAGCATAAAACTGGAGCATCGTGGTACTTGGCTAGCCCTGTACTGCTACTTGTACTACAAACTATCTCTGCAGACCATCTTCGACAAGCGATACAGAGGGATAAACTTGACCTAATTTCCAACTTCACATTTTGTAATAGGTTTCAGTTTTATTTCAAGGTCCTATATTATGGTATTTTCTAATCTATGTTATAATGTTGTTTCCTCATCACAAATGTAATTGGAGTTGTGTTTTGTTTCATGCACACAAGTTTAGGCTCAAAACAGAAAACACTCATATAAAGCATAAAACTCACAAGAGTCAAGTTTGTGTAATATAGGACCTTTTAAAGTACCCGTTTGGATCAGTTTCACTTTTGTTGCTTAATTCTTCTTTGAAATAAAATAATAAAAATACGTTATTATTAATTGCTGGCAATGCACAACAGAAACATTTTTGGAGACATTATAAAAAACAATTCACAAAAAAACTAAAGATAATCATTTACAATGAAAAAAAAAAAAAAACACCAAAAAAAATCAGAAACCACATAATTACAAGGAAACAGATTGTTACTTAATTAGATCTTTTTTTCTTCCTGGAGACAGAATGAAACACACTGCTTTATGACAGTTGCGTGGGATGCATTTAACACTTGTGGGCTGAACTTAAATTGTATCCAATTTTATGTAGACAAAATTCACACCTCATTTATGTGCAATGTTTTTTATTATGTAGAGCACTATGAATGAAAACGAATGCTCAAAATATGTCCTCCATGTTGATTAAAAATATGTTAATTCAGGCATGATTTTACTTTTAAAGAGCCCATATTATAGTTTCTGATCTTCATGTTATAATGTTTTTTCCTCATCACTAACATACCTGGAGTTATTTTGCTTCGCTCACACATTTTTAACACACAAACACTACATACATTGGAGGAAATACAATAAGTATTTGATCCCTTGTTGATTTTGTAGGTTTGCCTACTGACAAAGAAATGAACAGTTTATCATTTTAATGGTAGGTTTATTTTAACATCGAGAGATATCATATCAAAAAGAAAATCCAGAAAATATAGAAATTGAATTGCATTTCATTTAGTGAACTACATATTTGAACCCTCTAGCCAAAAGACTTAGTACTTGGTGGCAAAACCCTTGTTTGCAAACACAGAGGTCAGACATTTCTTGTAGTTGATTATCAGGTTTGTGCACATATCAGAGGGAATTTTGGTCCACGCTTCTTTGCAGATCATCTTGAAATCATTAAGGTTTCGTGGCTGTCGCTTGGCACCTCGGAGCTTCAGCTCCCTCCATAGGTTTTCCATAGGGTTAAGGTCCAGAGACTGACTGGGCCACTCCATGACCTTCAACGATTCAAAGATTCAAAGCTTTTATTGTCATATGCACAGTAAAGAAACACGTTTCCCTGTACAATGAAATTCTTACTTTGCTGCCCACACTGGATGCCAAGAGCATGCAATTTTTTTTTTTTAATAGACTAATAAGATAAAGAGAAGCATGTAAGAAAATATAATCAAATAGAAACAATTTTTACAGAATAGACACTATGAAAAATATAGGCTAGGTGCTATGTACATATTTACAGATAATGTGCAACATTAGATTTATGTGCAACTGTCAGTAGTAAAACGGTGTGCAAACATGGTTGATATAGTGCAAACAGGAAGTCTAAACATTCGAGCAGTTACATGTGCAGCTGTAATCTGACAGATTATCTTAACAGTTGGTCAATAATAGTGCAAATGTGCAACGTATAGGTCAATCAATGTCCAGGAGAGGGGGCTATTGCACAGCAGTTCAAGAGTCTGATACAGTAGCAGTTGGGAAGAAAGAGTTCTTAAGTCTGGTAGTCCTGCTTTTCACACTTCGGCACCTCCGGCCTGAATAGGAGTGTGAATAGTCCATCTTGGGGGTGGATGGGGTCTTTGATGATGGAGGCAGCTCTCTTGTCGACTCGGTGATAGATGCTCTGCAGAGATGGTTGAGGAGTCCTGGTGATCTTTGTGGCCATCTTCACCACTCTCTGCAGGCATTTGCGGTCCTTCACAGTAGTGCTGCCGTACCACACAGTGATGCAGCTGGTCAGGATGGACTCAATGATGCAGCTGTAGAAGTTGCTGAGGATTTTGGGCGGCATGCCAAATTTGCTCAGCCTCCTCAGGAAGTACAGCCGCTGTTGAGCCTTCTTCACCACCTGTGATTTGTTGAGTGTCCAGGTGACATCATCACTGATGTGGACCCCCAGGTATTTAAAGGTGCTCACCCTCTCCACCTCAAGGTCCCAGATAAACAGTGGCTGATGAGGTCTCCTATC
This sequence comes from Paratrypauchen microcephalus, assembly GCA_036785185.1. Taxonomy (NCBI): domain Eukaryota; kingdom Metazoa; phylum Chordata; class Actinopteri; order Gobiiformes; family Gobiidae; genus Paratrypauchen; species Paratrypauchen microcephalus. The sequence goes on along the minus strand of JAVJIX010000158.1, from coordinate 2,135,999 downwards.
CTCATGTCCACTATCACCTCCTTAGTCTTGTCTGTGTTGAGAATGTGGGTGTTTTCTGCGCACCATGTCACCAGACTGTCCACCTCCCTCCTGTAGGCCACCTCGTCTCCGCCTGTGATACGACCTATCACAGTGGTGTCGTCAACAAACTTTAGGATGATGTTCTCGGGGTGGGATGCGACGCAGTCATGGGTGAACAGGGTGTAGAGGATGGGGCTGAGGACGCAGCCCTGGATGCAGCCCTGCGGGGTACCGATGTTAGTGGTGATGCTGGCTGAAGTTCTGTTTCCAATACTGACAGACTGGGGCATGCCAGTCACAGAGGGCAGGGTGTAGTCCAAGTGATGCCAGTTTGTGGGTGAGTCTGTGGGGGATGACCGTGTTGAAGGCGGAGCTGTAGTCAATGAAGAGTCTTTATTTTCCAGGTGGGAGAGTGAGACATGGAGGGCAGCGGCGATGGCGTCAGAGGTGGACCTTTTGGGCCTGTAGGCATATTGTAGGTGGTCAATAGAGTACCACTTTCTCATAGCACTTCATAATGATTGAAATGTGTGCTACAGGGCTTTGTGTACCTGGGCTGATGAGACAATCGGTGGGGTGTGGGGGGTGGGGTAGAAGAGTAGAAGCCCTCCGTCTTCTCTCTGTGTTGCCTCTTGGCCGCTCTTATGGCCTTCTGCAGTCAGTACTGCGCAGCTTTGTACTCAGCCTCATCGCCACATCTAAATGCAGCAGAGCGAGTGTGCAGCAGATGCAGTACTTCACTGTTTACCCAGGGCTTCTGGTTGGGGAACTTCCTGACTTGTATAGTGGGTACGATGTTCTCAACACAAGTGCTAATATACCCACTCACATACTCAGCATAGTCACCTACAATGACAGAAGAGTCATGTGCTTCTTCTTCATTGTCATTGTCATTGTCGTGTTGGAACCCATTTTCAGTTTCCTGGAAGAGGGAAGGAGGTTGTCACTCAGGATTTTAACGGTACATGGCTCGTCCATCCTCCCGTTGAAGCAGTGAAGTTGTCCTCTGCCCTTGGCAGAAAAACACCCCCAAAGCATAATGTTTCAACTTAACGGTGCTTGACAGTGGGGATGGTGTTCTTGGGGTCATAGGCAGCATTTCTCTTCCTCCAAACACACCGAGTTGAGTTAATGCCAAAGAGCTCAATTCTGGTCTCATCTGACCACAGCACCTTCTCCCAATCACTCTCTAAATCATTCAGGTGTTCATTGTCAAACTTCTGGCAGGCCTGCACATGTTCCTCCTTAAGCAGGGGGACCTTGCGAGCACTGCAGGATTTTAATAAATTACGGCTGCCTAGAGATCATTGACTAGCTCCTCTAGTGTAGTTCTAGGCTGATTTCTCACTGTTCTCATGATCACTGAAACCCCACGAGGTGAGATCTTGTGTGGAGCCCCGGACCGTGGTCGGTTGATGGTCATTTTGTTTTTCTTACATTTTCAAACAATTGGACCAACAGTTGTCTCATTAACACCCAGCTTCTTGTTTATGGTTTTGTAGCCCATTCCAGCTTTGTGCAGGTCTACAATCTTGTCCCTGACATCCTTTGCAGCTCTTTGGTCCCATGTTGGAGAGTTTGGAGTCTGATTGACTGATTCTGTGAACAGGTGTCTTTTATACATGTGACTAGTTAAAACAGGAGTCTAATTCAGGTGACGAGTTGATTAGGAGTGTCTAACTGGTCTGTGGGAACCAGAACTCTTAATGTTTAGTAGGGGATCAAATACTTATTTCACACAATGAAATGCAAATCAATTAAAATATCAATTACAATATATTACAATATAACTCGTATTATACAATAATAGTTACAATCAATTTCTATAATGATTTTCTTTGTACAGTGGTACCTCACCTTACGAAATTCATTCGTTCCAGAAGTGGTTTCGTAACATGAATTTTTCGTAGGTTGAGTAGCTATTTCAATGGAAAAGGCCTGATTCGTTCCAAGGTTTTTTTTTTATAGTGTAACTTTTTTTTTTTAAATAGTGTAACATTGGTTCTGCATCCTGATTGGCTAAGAGACTAGACAGGACTAAACGTGGACTAAACCAGGTCTAGACCAGAACTAAACCAGGTCTAGACCAGGTCTAAACCTGGACTGGACCTGGACTAAACCAGAACTGGACCAGGATTAAGCTACCACGTGCCGCTCTTTGCTGGTTTCGTGCGGCTGGTTTGTGGCTCGGGCTCCAGAGAACGCGGTCCGGGCGCCATGGTTCTATCTTGTTCTCGCAGCCCCGGTGCCGGTCGTGCAGACCAGGACTAGGGGTGCTCCTCGCCGCGCAGTGCCGTGCTCCTCGCCGCGCGGTGCCGTGCTCCACACCGCACGGTGCAGCGCGGTGCCGTGCTCCTCGCCGCGCGGTGCCGTGCTCCACACCGCACGGTGCAGCGCGGTGCCGTGCTCCTCGCTGCGCTGCTTCCGGAGTCGTGTCTCCCCCCACACTTCACTATTTAATACATTTTGTTGAAAATCTTGCGTGTTCGGCGCTAGAGCTAAGAGGCCGAGAAAGGTGCTCTTTGAGCGGGGATAACAGCGGGGCGTGCATCTGAGCGCGCATTATTCGAATTTTTGAGATTTCGCGTTTCGTAACTTGAATTTTCTTTCGTATGTAGGGTCTTTCGTAAGGTGAGGTACCACTGTATTGTATATTGTATATTCTCTCTCTCAATGTTAAAATAGTCCTACCATTAAAATTATAGGCCGTTCATTTCTTTGTCAGTAGGAAAACCTACAAAACCAGCAAAACTCGATAGACCTTCACTAGAATCATTTGGATTATTTCAGCCATGGAATTGCCTATCTCCTCTGAACAAAAGGTAAAAGGGGCTGTTGACATGAAAACTGGAACAGAGCATTTTGAGCTTTGGAGATATACACAGACTAATAATGTGTGTGAATAAAACAAAACACAACTCCAGGTATGTTTTTGAGTTGGTAACAGCATTATAACATGGCTTAAAGGCAAAGTAACGTTATTTTACAATCTGAGCCTTCTTTCGGTAATAAAACAAGTAGTTTTACTCACCCATAGCATTTTTCTGTCAATTGGAGCAGTATCGCAGAACTTATGTTGAGCCGTTCTGTTCTAGTAATGATCCCGTATCTTTTAACATGGTGCTGTATCATTTGCTCGGGGCATTACTTTGCGGTCTCCAAATAACACAAACTTTAGCACTTTTCAAATCATAGAAGCCCGATGTCTTAATGAAAAATTTCGTTTGAAGCAAAAGTGGCTTGTAATCCGAGATTTAGCCATAGTTTCGAGTAGATGAGGACGCCAGTGCGCATGCGCGGACTGCTCCGGGGACCCAAATAGGAAACGCAAAGCTGAAAACTATGGATAAACCTCGGATTACAGGCCACTTTTGCTTCAAATGAAATTTTTCATTAAGACATCGGGCTTCTATGATTTGAAAAGTGCTAAAGTTTGTGTTATTTGGAGACCGCAAAGTAATGCCCCGAATACAAATGCTAACAAATGCTAACAGAAACGCCACAACGTAACTTTCTTCAAACAGCTCCAAATGACACGAACGTGATATGGGTGAGTCAAACGACTTGTTTTATTACCGAAAGAAGGCTCAGATTGTAAAATAACGTTACTTTTCCTTTAAGGCTCAAAATATCAGACCTTTACATTTTATTGTACATTAAATCAAAATATCAAAAGCTACAGACATGGAAAACGTATAGCTAGATTACATATCAGTGCCTATTATGTTGTATAATATTACACTTGAATACTCATTTACTCATTACTAATACTAATTTAATAATATAGACGACCAATATAATAATAGAGAGTACACAGTACTGTAAATCCCTTAGTCCATGCCTGACACAGTTCTAGTTTCCTCCTATTCAAAGTCACCTAATTACATACACCAGACAGTGGACAGTCCATGTCTTCATTAGCCTCCTACTGTGCTCATCTGAAACTAGCACACACGTACAATGGAGATGTTCTATACTGGGAATTAAAAACTTCAAAGCATCATAAAGCTATGTATTCTCAGTGTAGTTATTATATCTCAAATTATACTACTACACTATTGGTTGTGCTTTCTTCAAAGTATTTAAAACTATTTAATATTCTAGATACAAGGCTGTACAGTTATGAAATTCTTATGGAGCAAGAGAGCCTTGTTTGTCTTTAAAGGGCACATATTATGCTATTTTCTGATCAGTTAGAATTGTTTCCTCATCACAAACATACCTGGCGTTGTGTTTTGTTTTGTTCATTTCTAGTCAAACAGAAAACATTCCACCTTGTGATGTTATGTGGTAATACAGGAAGGAAGGAATACGCCTTGACTAGAAGCAGTTGGATGATTTCAGCCCTGGAATTGCCAATCTCTACTGAACTAAAGGTAAAAGGCAGCTGTTAACCTGAAAACTACCGCTCATGACATCACGAAGTCGACCAGAGCATTTGTAGCTTTGGCGATGTAGACAGACTAATAATAAAAGGTTACTCAAACATGTGTGAATGAAACAAAACACAACATCAAACACAAGGTATGTTTTTGAGGCGATAACAACATTGCAACACAAGTAAAAGCTTACACGAGTCATTTTTGCGTAATATAGGACCTTTAATAAGAGAATGGATGCATGTTCCACCATATAAAAAAATATAAAGGAAACATATATCACAGGAGACTGAAAAACATTGCGTATTCCTGCAGAATCAATGAGTGAAGTACTAAAAAAAGAGAAATTTGATTTCAATTAACTCTTCATTTCAAATATGCCACAGAAAAAAAAAAACGACGATCACATTTGACCATGCTTAAGGGTTTGTAGAAAGCATGGAGAGCAGAGTGATATTGTTGTGTATTAGAGATGCGCCGATGGGCTTTTTTTTCCATCCGCAACCGCATGAAAAAAACGTCATCCGTCCGCTATCCATTTGCACGCACGTTTTTTCAGGAATTTTCAAAACCGCACTCGTCCGTCATCCGCCAACTTATGATAATTCCAAAATTCTTTGCACTACACAGCCCAATAACGTTCAACCGCCACCCGCCCGAATTTAATAAAAATATTATTTTTCGTCACGTCATCCACCCGCTCCACGGATTAGCCTCGGTGCCCGCGGCTGTAACCGCCATCCGCGCATCTCTATTGTGTATTAAAAAAAACAAAAAAAAAACAGATAAAATTCTGGATTTCCAAGCAAGTGGTACGTGATAGAGGACTGTCAAAAGCATAATTAGGCACATGACCCCCTAGTGGTTGAAGTACTCAAACTGACAATTACATCTGAACACAACTTTTCTTGAGATCCGAAGCATACTTTCACATCACTTATATTCAGCGTAGGCTTTACTGTACTGTACGTCCACTCATGGCACTCGTCAAATAAACCAACACTGTCAAAACATGACATATTCCATTTGACCCCGGGATTTTCTCAGACCATCAAAATCTGTCAAAACAGTGTCTTCATCCCCTGTCGCACTAACATCACTCGACCAGACACCCCCACCCGGTCCCCTGAGGTCCTGCTCGGCCATCAACCAGACGTGTACTTTCTGATGTACATGACGTAGCACCGTCATGAGAGGAAAGCAAATAAGGCTCAATGGTGGGATGGAAACTGCCTGAGTGCTAAAATATGAGCTACAATTTATTCAGGAGAATTCACTGCACAGAGTTGTAGACCGTACAGCACAGATGGGGTGGTACAGGGTCATGGTGCATAAACCTATTGACTTGGTTTTTGCCCTCTGGAGGAGACAGAAATTGCTGTAAACAAACTCTGTTTTGTCCTGATGCACATGAACTTGAATTTATTACATGAATGAGGAACAGAATGGAAATGGACTGTGCTGAAATACAGTATTTGGAGGCCAAACACTGATACAATAAAAATTAATAGCAAAGGTTACTATAGTTCAGTGCTTCTCAAATAGTGGGGCGGGCCCCCCTGGGGAGGCGTGGCGTGATGCCAGGGGGGGCGCGTATGACCCTGGGAAACATGTTTTTTTGCTGTACTGTACTAGAACTAAGTGTAATTGCACATCAACAACAGTAGTTGGCAGTGGCGTTCTCACATGCGATTTACGCACAGTCTCACCATTAACAGAACATCCTCTGTCACATAAAAAACACGTATATTCCACTGAGTCGTGTCCTTTAGTCCGACAGAAGCTGACGCATCAGTGGCACAAGGAGAGAGCGTTTTTTTTCCAGTGCTTTTAGCTTATGCAAATGTGGTTTGCATAAGTGGTTTTAAGTTTCATTTCTGTTAAACGTAAACAAATGTGCGCAAAGCTGCATTAAAAACACATTCATATTTGAGTCCTCAGTGCAGTCTTTGTTGTAAGTTTCTTTCTTTTTTTGTTTATAATGTTAATAAAAGGATACAATGGTGTTCTAATAACAATTTTCTAGACAAATAATACTATTTATAGTCGCACGCAGGAAGGGGGGCGTGAAATTTTTTCTTCTTCCTAGGGGGGGCGTCACAGAAAATAATTGAGAAGCACTGCTATAGTTGAAGAGAGACGTAAAACTTTTAAATAACTTTGGTGACTAATTCATGGAACTCCTCATCAAAAACAAACCTGGAGCTGTGTTTTGTTTCATTTCGTTCACACTCTGTTCCACCCTGTGAGGTCATGTGGCAATGCACAAAGCGCTCCACTGTGTTTTTAAACTCCATACACCTTCACTAAAATCATTTGGGTAATTTCAGCCCTTGAGTTGCCATAATGCAGGATTACTCAAATATGTGTGAATGAAACAAAACACAACTCCAGGTATGTTTTTGATGAGGTACATGGCTATAGCTTGTATTACATGACATCGCGAGGTGGAATGAAGCGTTCTGTTTGAGACAAGAACTCAGGATTTGTGTGTTAAACAAGCATAAATGAAACAAAACACAACTTTTGACGAGGAAACAACATTATAGCATAGATCAGAAAATAGCGTAATATAGGCCCTTTAACACCATCAAGAGTGGTGTGAAATAATAATGACTCACAACAAACAACATTGGACTGAATCACTGTATAATTACAGTAGAGATAGTAGCAGCAGTTGTACACATAGTTGGACTCATTTTCAAGTAAATCTCAATATAGTGTAATAGCTCTGATATTCTCTGATAGGGATTTATTGAGGCCGCCGGGCTTGTATACATCATAATAATGTTCAAACCAAGCTAATTATTACAGAACTCAATATCATCTCTTCCTCTGCTTTGAATCATCACGGAGATCAAACTGAAAAAACATCAACAGCTAAGAGGCATTTAACTGGCAAACATAATTGAAAAAACACCATGGTGCATTGTCTGTTATATCTTCTACAGCTGGGCAATGTTGTTTTATTATTATTATCTTTATGTTCTTTCTTTCGTTTTGTCATCGTTAATGCTAAGTGCTCACCGCCGACCAATTTGAATAACAAGACTCCTCTGATATTATTTTCTGTCTTTGTGAAGTTAACTTTTTGGTACGTTTCATTTAGCCAATTAGAGTGCTGCTGTACCGTGCACCATTTTATCTCCGGGGGGAACAGTTAACACAAAGATGAAGAGATGTGAGACTTAAAGAGGCAACAAAATCGCATTTGGATTTCGATCGTTTTGCAAAAGTAGGTGGTAAAAGTGGAGCATCCTGAATATTGTATAAATGAATAAATGCTCACGCCAGGTTGTAAATTTATAGCTTAAATATGGTCTAAAATACACTGTACATTAACATAAAAGTGTAGCGGTGGCTGAGGCAGCTGAGGAAAGTTGGTAGAATGCTTCCATTGATCTGAAGGTTGGCGGTGCAATTCCAGCTCCTACAGTTGGGTCCATGGGCAAGACCATGAACCCATCTTGCCCCCAGTGTTTGCGTACAGTGGTGAATGAATGTGTGTGTGAATGGTTGAGTCATCAGATATTTATTTTTAATTTTTTTAATATTTTTTTTATTTATTTTTTTTGTAATATATAATACATGTTGACAGTTGACACAAATGTTGACATTATGGTTCATATTTTTCTCATCAGCCATGACTCATGTCTAAAAGTGGGTCAAGAACTCATGCTTACAACTCAATATAAAGAAAACTGTCTGCATGATGTTGAGTAAAAAAACAACTGAGCTACAGCGGCCCAATGTCCTTCTGGACAGAATGGAACTCAGTCTCGTCAAAGAGTTTAAATACCTTAAATACCTGACACTGACATTTAAGAAACACATTAAGCGCCTCACAAAAAAATTTAATTAAGTTAAAAAAGCTGTGAAAATATTGGACGAGACACCATTCTCAGTTCACCACTGCACTACTTTAGACAAGTGCAACTTGCTTAATTTTAATAATTTTGTTCATTTCAAATATGAAATGAACAAAATTGGCCCGTGGAACTGTGAGGTCCCACACAGACACGTTACGTTCGGACAAAGTGTTCTCTCCCATTACCAACAAGAGAGACTCCAACACTGGCCACTTTCAGATCACACTTGGAACGGTGGCTAAGGAAAACCAGACTTGTGGACACTTTTAGCGTATGTTGCTAATGTCACTTGTCATTGTTTTTATTGTTTTTGCTGTGGTGTCACCTGCCTAGGGACTACAGATGGAAATGAGCATTTTTGCTATAATCTGGCATATTTACACTGCAATGGTGTAGATGTTCATGAATATGCACTGTCCCTATTAAATAAAAATAAAAATAATAATAATAATAAAAATAAACTGCATCACTTTTGAAGTGGAGGAGCAGGGGCTCTACTCCAAGCTGCTCATGGAAATACTGTTTTGTTTTGTTTTTTACTATGTCTTAGTATATTAGATTGTGCCATAAATAAATCATCCTTTCATATTTTGTTCATTGTAAACCACAATATTGGTCAAAAACAACAAATTAAAAACTGTTAAAACTGCAAAACTGGCTCCACCTTTTAATTGTAAAATTTCACCATGAATGACAAGCAACAAATTTTCATTTACTTTTTTTTTATAGTTGAAACATTTTTCAACCCTATATGTAGGATCTAGACTTGGTATTTTTTGTGGTTGTTTTCACACCAGGAAAGTCCGATAGTTCACTTGCTTTGGTCCGGACCAATTTTTTAAATTTTTTTATTTTATTTTAGTGCGGTTCGCTTTCACACTGCAGTTTTTCCCCAAGTGGACCAACGTCTATAAACAAAACCATGTGTGCTGAGATCGCTCAGCCACTGGACAGAAATGAGCCGTGTTAAAGCGCCGTGTCCAAACCCGTAAGGAGGAGAATAATGGTGTTACGTGCTGTTTTCAATCTAGCCTTAGTGATATGGTTTGCTCAGTTTTTACAGTTCACACAAATGTTTGAGCAGCATCGTGACTAGGTTTAGACTATTTTACAATCAATTTCCAAACGACGGTGTCACAGGGCAAGACGGCTACGAAGGACAGCGCTCGTGCGCGCACATCAAGTTCTGACTCTTGCTCTTCATGCAAAACGTAGGTAAGCCTCTCGGATGAGTGGTGAAACGTTTTCGACCAAACAAACTTTGTCCAGTTGACAAATTGAATTTCTCCTTTTATCATGGATTCTACCTGGACGACTGAGGGACTCTTCACACATTGTAAGCCTCGTAAGTTTCGTTTTGTTTCGTTTACTTTCGTTTCGTCAGCCTCGGTTTCCATAATGCTCGACATACAACTGGAGCTCGTTAAGTACAAAAAGCCAACTTGTGTCTGCATTCTCACCTCAAACGAACCGCACCAGAGTTCGAATGGAACCGTGCCAAGAGCGACCTTTTTAGGTGGTCTCGGTTCGTTTGTTTGCTCCGGATCGAGATTTTTGTTTTTTATTCACACCAGCCCAAAAGGTCCGAGTCAAAGGAACAAACGAACTCTGGTTCGTTTTAAACGAACCAAACAAGGCAGGTGTGAAAACGACCTGAATGATCACAAGTATGTACAAGGGTAAGTGAAAACTGAACATTTCTGTGCATTCAAAACTTAAAGCAGGACAACTTTGAGCAAGCTATGAGGAAACACCATTATAATATGGTTAATAGCTTGTAAAAGTAGATTTGACATAATATGCACCCATTCATATTTGAGTTTCTCTATAACTATATTTCCTTCTAAAAGCTTTTACTCCCAACAAATCCACTTTCTCTAATTCTAATGTCTTTCACGGCCAATCGCATTTCTTTTCTTCCTTCATTCTCTCCAAAAGATTGCGATCTTCTTCTGGGAATGCTGCCAAGTGGAGAACTGATCACTCCATCCTGTACATCTCCAGAGCATCTCATAAAGCGCATGTATCTGTGTGTCTCTCCGGTCTCCTGTGTGAATGTGGAGACTTTGCTCTATTCTTCTCTCATCTGATCTCCCCTCTCTGCACTCAGCCCCTCTGCTTCTGCTAATCCTGCTTTTCATCAGGCGCTCTGGGACCTCTCAGATGATAGCGTGGTATCAGTCAACACACATATAGATGGTCAACATGGCCGTGTGGACAGGAGGCCTGTGTAACTGTATATATATATATATATATATATATATATATATATATATATATATATATATATATATATTAGGACTGGGAATATTAACGCGTTAATCGCGATTAATCGCACAATTTTTTTAATCGCGATCAGAGTTTGCCAGCATTTTCCGCAATTCTACCATCCATATGCAGCTCATTTGGTTGTATTAATTAAACTCATTGTTGGTTAAACGCGCTATTTTGAGTTTGCTAGTATTTTGTTCCTTCTACGCATCCGTAGGCAGCTCGAGCGGGCTTCAATCATTTATTTACAATTTCTCAAAGTAAGCACTATTACTGGTTCATTGTTACTTTTTCCTTTCTCTGCACTTTTTTGAAATAAAAAAAATGGTGAGAAATACTTTGCATTGTGAGTTTAACTTTAGATTCGAACGGTCTTACTGCAAGATATCAATTTTAAACATGCTAAATAAATCACGATTAATCGCGATTAACTATGACATTTCTGAGATTAGTTGCGATCAAGAAAATTTATTGTTTGACAGCCCTAATATATATATATATATATATATATATATATATATATATATATATATATATATATATATATATATATATATATATATCAAGAATATCACTGATTATTGGTTTTAGTCAGTGGTGGATGGAGTACTCAATTTTGGTACATACGTAGAAGTACAGATCAGGGGCAAAAGATTACTCAAGTAAAAGTATCACATGAAAAAAACTACTAAGTAAAAATCTTGAAGTACGTGGTTAAAAATGTACTTAAAGAGTAAAAAGTAAAAGAATTTCTATAGAGATTTTTGGCACAATTAAAGCATATACAGCTCTGGAAAAAAATAAGAGACCACTGCATTTTTTTCTGAAATCAGCATCTCTACATGTATTACAGCCATTCCATCCCAGCGTCTGTTGAATTCCAACACAAACACAAAGCTGAGCTACTTCAGTTCTTGCACCAGGAGTGGAATAAAGTCACCCAAGAACAATGTGAAAGACTTGTGGAGAGCATGCCAAGACGTATGAAAGCTGTGATTAAAATAGAGGTTAATGCACCAAATATTGATTTCTGAACTCTTTTTCAGTTCACACTAATACACTAATACAATTAGTATTATGTTGTTTTAAAATTAATTTGATCTTGTTTCTTTGCATTGTTTGAGGTCTGAAAAATATATATTTTGTTATTATTAATGATAATCATTGATATTTTATGATAATTTATGATCATTATTATCATCATTTGTCATTTTCTGCAAATAAATGCTCTAAATGATCATATTTTGGGGGAAATGTTGTCAGTAATTTATAGTCTTTTGCCCAAACACATACCTATGAGTAGTAAAATAAGAAAAAGCTATATGTAGTGATTCTAGTAAAAGCTGATTAAGCTGATTTTTAATGATTCAGTCCATTCTTAATTGTACTTTTATTTTCACTTTTGTACTTTGTTACCTTCCAACAGCAATGTTTTCAAAATCCAAATGTACTTTAGGACTCAATCAAAATAGTACTGGTCCCTCCTAAATGAAATCCACAACATCAGTCGAGGATAATAAAAAGAAAACAAAATATTCTTCAGCTTAAACAGTTTGAGTTGGATATTAAAGGACCTATATTTTGTGATCTACACTATTTTATAATGTTGTTTTGTCATCACAAACATACCTGTTATGTTTTCATTCACCCATGTTTAACACACACTCTGCATATTTAGGCTGAGTTTTTCTCTCACACTGGAAACACCGTGTTCCACATTGTGATGTCATGTGGTAATACAGAAAGTGCTCCACTGTATTTTAAAACTCCATACACCTTCACAAGAATAATTTTGATAATTTCTTAATTAATTTTGAAGATGTAGACAGACTAATAATAAAGGATTACTAAAGGACATAAAGGACATGTAGGAATGAAAAAAAAAAAACACAACTTCAGGCATGTTTATGAGGAGATAACATTATGACATGACTTAAAGCTCGCAAGTCTAATATAGAACCTTCAATCAAAAGTGTTAGGGGCAGATAGTGAAGAAGAAAAAACAACAACAGTGTTTTATTTTATTTTTCTTATCTTCCAAGAACCTCTTTGCACATCTGTCCCATAAACAGCTGCAGGATGCGTTCTCTGTGGCATTCGGGAATCCGCCTGCTATGATTGTTTACATTCACAAATAATTCAGCATTGAGCACTTTGAATATTCTCTGAGATCAGCGGAGTTACATAGACCACTGTCGAGAGAGGATTTTCACTTCAAATGGAGCATTTGTCATTTTGTAGTCCTTTACTCTTGGGCTCTCTGCGCTTCTCCAGAGCTCCAGATGGTATTTTTCCTCATTATTAGCATCGCTCTCACTTCCAAACGAAGCATTTCTGTGTGGCCATTTTGAATTCTCTTGTATATTACAGAATGTCGGTTTATCTAGGTATATTTGAGCTACAAAACCACCTGTAAATGAATGGTACAGCTGTTTAATGCCATACTGTGAAACATTACAGGCAGAACAGTGACATATAAATCATTATTGTGCTCTTCCCTTTTAAGTCTTTAAGTCTTTCAGTCTTTCACTCGATCTCTTTCTCTCAGCGCACGTTACCTCCGCTGTAACCAAGACAAGACTGCTGGCAGACCTGCAGAGTGCACCTATATACCCCCATTCCCCCTCCCACATTACATAACATTCATTCGAAAGCTCATTTGCACCATTCCACTATTAAATGGTGAATATTTCTGTTGCCAAAAGATGAGCACGTTCAGTAGCTTTCATGCAAAGTCAATAAATAATATACACAGCTTCAAATATACAGAGAATACAAATAATTGCCTGTGCAAATTACTCACGGCTCACATGACCCCCAGAACCTGCGAAACTGGAGGATTTAAACTCCCGGCGCGGATGTGTCCGGGTTTGCCAGATCGGGAGGAGGGAGAAGGCGGCAGCGCGCAGGTGATTGAATGATCAGGTTTAGCACGATTTGGATGGGCAAAACTGGTGCTTCTGTGTGTGCACCTTTAGTCGCAGCAGTACACGCTGGTGAGGTTATGGGGAGTTAGTTTATGGTTGATAATCAAAAGGGTTCGGCGCATAGAGGGCAACAGATACGGAAACGGGCGCGTCTTCACGTGCTCTCCCCGGGGACAATGCTCCGTCACATTTTTTATAAACTTGCCGTTCAAAGGCCCTGCACGCCAAATTTAAAATGTGCACACATTGAATTGCCGCTAATAATTAATTGCCTTAATTTTTATAACGTGTTCATTTGCAGTGTAATTAATTATCTAATTAACACGTTTTACACACACACACACACACATATATATATATATATATATATATATATATATATATATATATATATATATATATATATATATTATGGCATGCCGTTTAGGAAATTAAAGAATATATTGAATGGATATGTCTGAATATATAGAATGAAGCCTGAATATATAGAATGAACGCTTGAATATATAAAATGAAGTCTGAATATATAGAATGAAGCCTGAATATATAGAATGAACGCTTGAATATATAAAATGAAGCCTGAATATATAGAATGAAGCCTGAATATATAGAATGAACGCTTGAATATATAAAATGAAGCCTGAATATATAGAATGAACGCTTGAATATATAAAATGAAGCCTGAATATATAGAATGAAGCCTGAATATATAGAATGAACGCTTGAATATATAAAATGAAGTCTGAATATATAGAATGAAGCCTGAATATATAGAATGAACGCTTGAATATATAAAATGAAGCCTGAATATATAGAATGAAGCCTGAATATATAGAATGAACGCTTGAATATATAAAATGAAGCCTGAATATATAGAATGAACGCTTGAATATATAAAATGAAGCCTGAATATATAGAATGAAGCCTGAATATATAGAATGAACGCTTGAATATATAAAATGAAGCCTGAATATATAGAATGAAGCCTGAATATATAGAATGAACGCTTGAATATATAGAATGGATATGTCTGAATATATAGAATGAAGCCTGAATATATAGAATGAACGCTTGAATATATAAAATGAAACCTGAATATATAGAATGAAGCCTGAATATATAGAATGAACGCATGAATATATAAAATGAAACCTGAATATATAGAATGAACGTTTGAATATATAAAATGAAACTTGAATATATTGAATGGATGCTTGAACGCGAGGCGGGTGCACCACCGGCATGAAACAGGAAAGGAGGACACTTGTGTCCAAAAAGGAGTACAAAGGCCCTAAAGTGAGGACACCTTGTTTTTTTTTTTTTTTTTTCCTCGGGGAAAACAAAGAATGTGCGCTGAGAATGTGCACTGCTCGCACATTCTGCATTTCGGATGTCGCGCACAGGAATTCCAAGCATTACTAGTTGCAATAGAATAATATTTTGTCTTTAGGGAACAAGGAGCAGACCACCCGGCTCACTGAGCTGAGGCGGGACTTGTTCCATCTCGCAGATGGCCATGCGGTCCACGGACTGCACTCAGGGCTGAGCGAGTATGCACCGCCTCGACTGCAGACTGAGACCACACTCAGAACAGTGCACTCGCTGAAATGGGAAACGGCGAACATTGCAGAGTAGCAAGTGTAAATAATGGGTGGGGATTTATGACGATTTATGCAACGAAAGGAGGACAAAACGTAAAAACGGAGGACACGTGACAGACGGCCGGACAGACAGCTCTAAAACCGGACTGTCCGGACGAATGGTCACCCTATGCACTAAAGCCGTGTCCCAGTTCGAGGGCTGCAGCCTCCGTTGGCTCCATTTTTGGCCGCACGACGGCATGACACGGCCTGTCCTATTTCATACAGCCCAAAACACGGAGCGAAAACATGGAGCAAAAAGCCCGTCCGGAGAGCGGAGAAAACATGTGAGTATACGCTTTTAACTTTAGGAAATCATTACTAACGCAACCGTAAATGTAAAATACGGCTACACAACACAAAACTGTCAAATAAGTTTGTTTTTTTTAACTGCGTGAACCTCGGAGCTTTGAGGGAAAGTTTAGCTAGTAATCTGCTAACTCGATGGAAAGTCAGTTCAAACTTTCTTATTTGGACAGATGTCCATCAAACACTTTTTATATTTTTACTGTCAGGGGAAAAAGACTACAGAGGCATTAATGAAGCTACGAGGAGAAAACTCCTTCGCCTCGTTTTCACGGACAGGGGACTAAACACTTGGCCAGTGTAGCTCGTATGATAAAACCCACATTATTTCATGCAGTAAACTTAAAAGACACAGTTTGACTATATCAAAGTTTATTTTTTACTTGTAAATAACGTAATATAAGCCTCCATTGTATGCATTTAATTCTGGGAATGCATTACTTGTTTTTTTACAATCTGTGCATGTTTGTAAAGTGAAGAGTAAATACCACTGCCTGGACAGGTCAGTTTTAAGATGGACATTAGGCTCATTTAACAGGTGCAGACACTGGTGTAGATACTAGACACCTGTGTCTGTTATGTTCATCACATCTAATGTAACAATGAGAAAACTGTTTGAAATGTTTTATATGAATTTTCTTTTCTCCTCTGCAGCCTCCTATATGAGGACACAACACTGCTGGGGCCACAGAACTGTTGGCTGAGGAGATGCTCATGGGTCATGAAATTGGTCAAATGCAGAAGACAAGGTAAAGCTACTAAACTGCCCTGGAGGTGTGCTGACCCAGACGTCTGCCAGACGTCATGCTCATATTGAAACCATTATTTAAATAGTAAAAATACACATTACTCATATTTGTGGGATTCCTCTATTAATTTAGCTGTTTCGATTATTTAAACTAGCTTTGGATCTTGATGTACATGTACTGTGAACCTAATTTTCCTGTAATAGTTTTCTTAATGTGTGTGTAATTATGTTTTTACATTGCAGGACAGGACTTTGAACCAATCAGACATAAGACACATTCTGCTCTTCCTCCTCCAGAAGACAAGAGATGCAGCTTAGTGGCCCGAGTACATTGGATCATGTCTCCACTGTTTTGTGTCCAGACTCACTGAGGAGGAGGTCCAGACTTAATTAACAGACAGTTAATGATGTTAACACCCTTTTCCATACATGTTGTTACCATTAGACAATGACACGATTTATCTATAATAATCAGCATTGGGGATATGATTAAATGACTAAATGGGTAAGGCAAATAACAGTAACATAACATAGTAACATAGCATAACGGCTCAACTCAGACATTTCCTACATAACTATGTCCTGTGTCCTTGCCTTTGACTAGGAAGAACTTTGGATTTTAGCACACAAAACTCTGAATCTATGTCATGGTATTTCACGTCCTGTACATGACCACAGACAACATATTCGTAGGCGTCCAGTGACTTATAGGCTTGCAATTTCTCCCTCGTGTACACACTGGGTTTCTCTATTAAATAAGTATAAATATCTGGCCTCTGTATATTAGGCCACTTGCCAACATCATCCACCCACTCACTGATCGCATTAGGATCTGGCAGTCGGACCCCATTTGCCAAAGTCAGCTTGTTGAGGTAACATTCGCGATCTTTTGACGAAAGTCCCTTTGCATACACTGACGAGTTGCGGAGTTCTGCCATGCTTCCGTTGCCAGCTGCGTGCGCAACCGCGCCTTTGTTTACTAACAGAAAAAGGGTCTATAAATGGCTTATCTGTGGACATTGTAAATATAAGTTATATAGTAAAACCGGATAAATGTGACGAAGATGGTTCAGAGGAAACCGGACATTATTAATGTTTAAGTGACTGTAAGGGGCGGGATTCAAAAAGTTAACACTTCTTCCCATAACCCTTTGAGATATGTTTACTTCTGTAAAGAAATTATATTAATATGCCTAGATGTACATGTATACGTGTAATGTATTATGTACTGTATATTGACTTTGTGACATACTCAATAAAAATTCATCATTCATTCATTACAAATAAATGAGATACTGTACAGTTTATTACAAGTCATTACATTTTAAGTACTGTACAGCGGTGTAGGAAAATATAGATTTTTGCAGCTCCTCTTTTATCTTTAAATTTTCAGCTCGTAGTGTGTCACACTCCTGTCGCAGGTTGACATAGTCTGCCTGAAGTTGACTCTGTCTCAGGTTCAGATCATCATACACTGTCTTTGGAATTGGAAGATCCTCTTCACCTTTAAGATAGAAAAGTGAATAATTAGTACGTGGATGTATAAATGTGTAATGTTTTTTTTTCCCTCTGTTGGCGGCACGGTGGCTGAGTAACTAGCACTCATGCCTCACAGCAAGAAGGTTCAGGTCGCCCGGGCCTTTCTGTGTGGAGTTTGTATGATCTCCCTGTGTCTGGGTGGGTTTCCTCCAGGCACTCCGGTTTCCCCTACCAACCCAAACATGCTCCATAGTTGTTGTTTTTTTAATAAATTAAAATACTAATGTTTTTTTTATTTGTAATTTGAGTACATGTGTGTAAAAGCTTACTCAAGTATATATTCAAACGTTCATTCAATATATTCAAGTTTCATCTTATATATTCAAGCGTTCGTTCAATATATTCAAGTTTCATCTTATATATTCAAGCGTTCACCCTTTTATGGGGGCGGTGACAAAAAAGCTGCGCGCGCATTTGGCAATGGACGTGCCATTACTCCATATTCATTTAGAGACACGAACTTTTCCAGCACATTCCAGCTTCCAATTTCAGCAAAATGTCTGGTTGTTGTGTGTATGGTTGCCAAAATCGATATTCTACCAGCGGACTAAAGTTTTACCGGATTCCAAGAGGATCACGACCATTTCAAAGCAACAGGCGCCGTCTGTGGCTGCAGGCGATCAAACGCGTTGACTGGAATGAAAACATATTCAGAAATGCTCGCGTCTGCAGCGCCCACTTTATATCAGGTAAGGTTGTTTATTTAGCTGGAAAGCCCAGTTTACATTAGTGATTGTCTGAATGATGTAAATTAATAATGAAATGTAGCTGAATTTTGATAAGCTAGTGTTAGGCTTGGTTAGCAGCTAGCAGGCTAGGCTAGTAAATAAACATGTACACAGGGCTCTCAAGGCTCACGCATTGAGAGTGTGACACACGCAATTCGACGTATTCACACGCGCACACGCCACACATGGCATTTCTCACGCTGATTAGTGTTTTTATTTTTTTATTTTTTATTTTTGTGCCCAGAAAATCGGTCTGTGTGGCTTAGTTTATGAAGGCTCCGCGCGTTTTCAGCGCCGCCCCCTGAACAGGGGGAGGGGGGGACGGCGCGTCTGCTCGCCGTCCCCCGGGCACGTCCTGAGCCTCAGTCCCGGTGCCACGTCTCCTCTGAGACGCACCGACTCCGGTCCCGGTGTCTCCGTCTGTGCGTAACGTGTCCCCCCCCGACGGCTTACGCGCGGAATACGCGCGGCCCAGAGCCGAACTGCCCATGGTGAGACGCGGTGAGACGCGATGAGACGCGGTGAGACGCGGGCCCGGTGCATTGACCAGATTCTTACATGAATCCGTTAAAAATGTCCCGCTCCCTCCTCCCCGCCCCTCTCAGCGCGCACTGACGGTGCGGCGCGGTGATGATAAAACAAACTGAGAACCATCAGGTAATAACTTCATTTGTATAACACTCATTAGTTGCTTTGTAGTTTAAGTTTGCTCTTTAGACACCCAGGGCTCTCAATTCGACGTGTTCACACGCTCACACGGCATTTCTCACGCAATTCAAGCGCCAAAAATTGTTCTGTACTGTACTGTTCATTTATTTATTTATGGTTATTTAATGGTTAGGTATGAATCTGCTTGTGCATATAAATGTTGTCCTGTGTTGCACTTTAATGTTTGCTAATTTAATTTCCGATATTTTGTTTGTTAGGTACCATAGGAACATGAAGTGAGCAGACAGAGCTAACACTTCAGCAAGTTCTGTTTCTTCTAAACCAAGAAGAAGAACAAGAATGCAGCCTGGATCATTGTCCCGGTATGAATATATTTCATCTTACAATCAACTTATTGATTGTAAGATGAAATTCTTGAAAACCCATCCCTTCCAAGAATGTTCTTTCTTTGCTTAAATCGTATAACTACCTGGAATGCACTTACAACTTAAACTTACTGCACTGGTTGCACCACTTACTAATTATTCACTTTTCTATCTTAAAGGTGAAGAGGATCTTCCAATTCCAAAGACAGTGTATGATGATCTGAACCTGAGACAGAGTCAACTTCAGGCAGACTATGTCAACCTGCGACAGGAGTGTGACACACTACGAGCTGAAAATTTAAAGATAAAAGAGGAGCTGCAAAAATCTATATTTTCCTACACCGCTGTACAGTACTTAAAATGTAATGACTTGTAATAAACTGTACAGTATCTCATTTATTTGTAATGAATGAATGATGAATTTTTATTGAGTATGTCACAAAGTCAATATACAGTACATAATACATTACACGTATACATGTACATCTAGGCATATTAATATAATTTCTTTACAGAAGTAAACATATCTCAAAGGGTTATGGGAAGAAGTGTTAACTTTTTGAATCCCGCCCCTTACAGTCACTTAAACATTAATAATGTCCGGTTTCCTCTGAACCATCTTCGTCACATTTATCCGGTTTTACTATATAACTTATATTTACAATGTCCACAGATAAGCCATTTATAGACCCTTTTTCTGTTAGTAAACAAAGGCGCGGTTGCGCACGCAGCTGGCAACGGAAGCATGGCAGAACTCCGCAACTCGTCAGTGTATGCAAAGGGACTTTCGTCAAAAGATCGCGAATGTTACCTCAACAAGCTGACTTTGGCAAATGGGGTCCGACTGCCAGATCCTAATGCGATCAGTGAGTGGGTGGATGATGTTGGCAAGTGGCCTAATATACAGAGGCCAGATATTTATACTTATTTAATAGAGAAACCCAGTGTGTACACGAGGGAGAAATTGCAAGCCTATAAGTCACTGGACGCCTACGAATATGTTGTCTGTGGTCATGTACAGGACGTGAAATACCATGACATAGATTCAGAGTTTTGTGTGCTAAAATCCAAAGTTCTTCCTAGTCAAAGGCAAGGACACAGGACATAGTTATGTAGGAAATGTCTGAGTTGAGCCGTTATGCTATGTTACTATGTTATGTTACTGTTATTTGCCTTACCCATTTAGTCATTTAATCATATCCCCAATGCTGATTATTATAGATAAATCGTGTCATTGTCTAATGGTAACAACATGTATGGAAAAGGGTGTTAACATCATTAACTGTCTGTTAATTAAGTCTGGACCTCCTCCTCAGTGAGTCTGGACACAAAACAGTGGAGACATGATCCAATGTACTCGGGCCACTAAGCTGCATCTCTTGTCTTCTGGAGGAGGAAGAGCAGAATGTGTCTTATGTCTGATTGGTTCAAAGTCCTGTCCTGCAATGTAAAAACATAATTACACACACATTAAGAAAACTATTACAGGAAAATTAGGTTCACAGTACATGTACATCAAGATCCAAAGCTAGTTTAAATAATCGAAACAGCTAAATTAATAGAGGAATCCCACAAATATGAGTAATGTGTATTTTTACTATTTAAATAATGGTTTCAATATGAGCATGACGTCTGGCAGACGTCTGGGTCGACACACCTCCAGGGCAGTTTAGTAGCTTTACCTTGTCTTCTGCATTTGACCAATTTCATGACCCATGAGCATCTCCTCAGCCAACAGTTCTGTGGCCCCAGCAGTGTTGTGTCCTCATATAGGAGGCTGCAGAGGAGAAAAGAAAATTCATATAAAACATTTCAAACAGTTTTCTCATTGTTACATTAGATGTGATGAACATAACAGACACAGGTGTCTAGTATCTACACCAGTGTCTGCACCTGTTAAATGAGCCTAATGTCCATCTTAAAACTGACCTGTCCAGGCAGTGGTATTTACTCTTCACTTTACAAACATGCACAGATTGTAAAACAAGTAATGCATTCCCAGAATTAAATGCATACAATGGAGGCTTATATTACGTTATTTACAAGTAAAAAATAAACTTTGATATAGTCAAACTGTGTCTTTTAAGTTTACTGCATGAAATAATGTGGGTTTTATCATACGAGCTACACTGGCCAAGTGTTTAGTCCCCTGTCCGTGAAAACGAGGCGAAGGAGTTTTCTCCTCGTAGCTTCATTAATGCCTCTGTAGTCTTTTTCCCCTGACAGTAAAAATATAAAAAGTGTTTGATGGACATCTGTCCAAATAAGAAAGTTTGAACTGACTTTCCATCGAGTTAGCAGATTACTAGCTAAACTTTCCCTCAAAGCTCCGAGGTTCACGCAGTTAAAAAAAACAAACTTATTTGACAGTTTTGTGTTGTGTGGCCGTATTTTACATTTACGGTTGCGTTAGTAATGATTTCCTAAAGTTAAAAGCGTATACTCACATGTTTTCTCCGCTCTCCGGACGGGCTTTTTGCTCCATGTTTTCGCTCCGTGTTTTGGGCTGTATGAAATAGGACAGGCCGTGTCATGCCGTCGTGCGGCCAAAAATGGAGCCAACGGAGGCTGCAGCCCTCGAACTGGGACACGGCTTTAGTGCATAGGGTGACCATTCGTTCGGACAGTCCGGTTTTAGAGCTGTCTGTCCGGCCGTCTGTCACGTGTCCTCCGTTTTTACGTTTTGTCCTCCTTTCGTTGCATAAATCGTCATAAATCCCCACCCATTATTTACACTTGCTACTCTGCAATGTTCGCCGTTTCCCATTTCAGCGAGTGCACGGTTCTGAGTGTGGTCTCAGTCTGCAGTCGAGGCGGTGCATACTCGCTCAGCCCTGAGTGCAGTCCGTGGACCGCATGGCCATCTGCGAGATGGAACAAGTCCCGCCTCAGCTCAGTGAGCCGGGTGGTCTGCTCCTTGTTCCCTAAAGACAAAATATTATTCTATTGCAACTAGTAATGCTTGGAATTCCTGTGCGCGACATCCGAAATGCAGAATGTGCGAGCAGTGCACATTCTCAGCGCACATTCTTTGTTTTCCCCGAGGGAAAAAAACAAAACAAAAAAAACAAGGTGTCCTCACTTTAGGGCCTTTGTACTCCTTTTTGGACACAAGTGTCCTCCTTTCCTGTTTCATGCCGGTGGTGCACCCGCCTCGCGTTCAAGCATCCATTCAATATATTCAAGTTTCATTTTATATATTCAAACGTTCATTCTATATATTCAGGTTTCATTTTATATATTCAAGCGTTCATTCTATATATTCAGGCTTCATTCTATATATTCAGGCTTCATTTTATATATTCAAGCGTTCATTCTATATATTCAGGCTTCATTCTATATATTCAGGCTTCATTTTATATATTCAAGCGTTCATTCTATATATTCAGGCTTCATTCTATATATTCAGGCTTCATTTTATATATTCAAGCGTTCATTCTATATATTCAGGCTTCATTTTATATATTCAAGCGTTCATTCTATATATTCAGGCTTCATTCTATATATTCAAGCGTTCATTCTATATATTCAGGCTTCATTCTATATATTCAGGCTTCATTTTATATATTCAAGCGTTCATTCTATATATTCAGGCTTCATTCTATATATTCAAGCGTTCATTCTATATATTCAGGCTTCATTCTATATATTCAGGCTTCATTTTATATATTCAAGCGTTCATTCTATATATTCAGGCTTCATTCTATATATTCAAGCGTTCATTCTATATATTCAGGCTTCATTCTATATATTCAGGCTTCATTTTATATATTCAAGCGTTCATTCTATATATTCAGGCTTCATTCTATATATTCAGACTTCATTTTATATATTCAAGCGTTCATTCTATATATTCAGGCTTCATTCTATATATTCAGACATATCCATTCAATATATTCTTTAATTTCCTAAACGGCATGCCATAATATATATATATATATATATATATGCTACAAACTGAGCAGTTATAAAACATTCTGGTCGCTAGAGCTACACAAAGCATGTCCTGTCATGTTGCATCAGGGTTTGTATGACTGGGAAAGGCTAACAAGGGTGAGAGCTGCACCGTACACAACTGTAGCTGTGGTCTGTGTGCACTGACGTCTGCAGCCTTCACATGGCATAAGTGTCATAAAGACGCTGCCTGGAATTGAAAGGTTTATCCTGGAGACATAGAAAAACAGGCAGGAGCAGAAAATATCAGCCAGCACTGAGCACCACAGTGGGTATAGCAAAGCAGAGTTTACGGAGGGGAGACAGTGATACTATAAATTGGAGCTTTAGTGTAATTTAAGTTTTATTTATTGTTGATATTTAGTATTTGTTTAATATTTGAACTCATTGTAAATTAGACTACAAAAAGTTCTGAATAATCTTTTCTCATAAAAAGTTGTCTAAGGCAAGTATGGAGATAGTGATTCAAAGCTGATTTCAATGAGTCACACCACCCTGATCAGATAACATAATTCAATATTTGTGTAGTTGTAGAACTAAAATATAAACAAATTTAAGCTTATTTTCCAAAAATACATACAAAAAACATAATACAAAACTATTCACTACGACTTCACAAACCTGATGTGATGTGTAGTAGTTTCATTAGTGAAATGTACGACGATTATAATATGATCGTACTCTGAAACACAGAGAGCAAAGGGAAGGGAAACTTAAAGAGAGAGTTTAAAAAAACCCAACATTTTACATAGTTTTTGTTGAATCGTATAAAAAGAATAGTGAATAGTATAAAATTGAATAGTATAAAATTGAATAGTATTAAAAAAATAATAGAAAAGGTTACATGTTGGTCTAAATATTTTATATGTTAGCAGTTAATACCTCATAATGTAATAAGTGTAATATTCCTCTCTTTCAGAATAGCAGCCCTTACTTAATTGCGTGCCAAATATATACTGACTGTCTGGAATGGAGTTTTGCTCTAAATTTGGAACTACAAGGACTCTAATTTGGCCATCCAAAGGTTGCTGAAAGAAAAATCTGTTTATATTTAATTTTGCACTGAAAAGAGTGTTGGGAAATGATGAATGAAGCCCATACTCATTTATCTTCCTAAAAATCACAATAATTAAACACAATTTAATCATCAATATCAATCTAAAACATTAATAGGCCCTCGGTGTGCTAATACATTTTCATTTTGCCCCGCCAAGGGAAAGTTTGGACATCCATGCATTAGATAAACACAATAATATTGCAATAATAACATGTGGACCTAAGATATATTTTGTGATGGTCATGCTGCTTTTTTATTACAAACAAAAAATACCATCAATCATTTTTTGGTCCCAAATCATATAACTCTGCAGCCCCGATCTTCTCAAATAAACACAGATTAAAACCATCCCAAACCCTGACTAAAATCCATGTTTAAATGAATCAAACTATGACACAAGCACATGTAAACAGGCCCCAAACCATGTCCACAATTTTCGCTTCTCTGATCCAGTGAACACAGGATCAAACACACAGCCTCAAACATACATGTACGGGCACATGCTAATTCCTCTGGACAGCACATACGCACACACGCACAAACACACACAAGCACACACACAGCATCATGTCCCCAGTGCAGTCCTGGCTCAAACAGACTATCCACAATACACTTGGTCTGTTTGCAGCTTGGATGTACAGACTGCCGAAATAAATTTACTGTTGGCACGGGTAAAAACACAAAGGTGGGCTCCCGACTACAGTATAAAAAATGAACATGGCGTTATACTGAATGGCATATTGGACACTCAGGATTATGAGGTTAGACCGTTACCAGCTGCCACGTGGACTAGGCCCTGTACAGTTGTAATAAGGCCAGTTTGGACTGTCATTCAAAGAGTTGGATTGTTTCCTGTAGAGGATTAGAGTCTGCGCTGTTTTAACCTCTTCCATGTATTCTGTTCTTCACCAGTCCATGGATTTTCTGTTCAAATTTATTGAAATGATGTGTTTTGATTTCAGGGACAACCAAATGGTGAGCTGTGCATTAAAGAATGGGTCAAATGCAGAGTGCAAAGTATGCCTCACATTATTATTATTAAATATATTAAGACTCCCTAAATATTGTGTAAAATATTACTGTTGAAGGGGGGTTTGGGAGTCCATCCCCAGGAAGTTTTTAGAGAAAATTATGTAATTTCAAGTCATCTGAGTTATATATTTAAAAAGTCATATTTTTGAATAAAAACTATAGTAGTAAAATGATAAGCACATAGCCTGCATTGTCATTTCCAATATTAATAATAGACCATTACTTAACAGCAACACTTCTGATATATTTGTCTTTAATAACTTGTGGTTTCTGTCAGGCCTCTGTGCAGTTAAAACTCGAATGGAGCTGCATCCTCTGGACGCTCAGAAAACTCAATGGCCTAAAACTATAGCTGCAAAGACATGGGTGTGACATCACACATTTGTATGTGTTTTTATAAGAATTAAACCAAAATATAAAAAGAAAAGCATTATGTTTCCATTATTGAGTAGACGTATTATGACTACTGTTGTTTAAAAGCTTTAAAGGTTAAAGGAAAAGTAAAGTTTTTTACAATTTGAGCCTTATTTCGGTAATAAAACAAGTTGTTTTACTCACCCATAGCATTTTGGTGTCATATGGAGCATTTCCGGAGATGTTTTAGATTAGCGTTAGGCTAACGCCGTTAGGCTAACGCCGTTAGCCTAGTGCGACTTATAGCCATAGCTCGGGGCATTCCCCGAGCATGTAATATGCCCCGTGCGGGCTCCAAATAACACAAACTTTAGCACTTTTCAAATCATAGAAGCTCGATGTCTTTAGTCTACGATTTCGTATGGTCAAAAGTGGCCTGTAATCCGAGATTTATCCATAGTTTCGAGTAGATGAGGACGCCAGTGCGCATGCGCGGACTGTGCTCTCAGCTCCCGGGACCCAAACATGGAACGCAAAGCTGTAAACTATGGATAAATCTCGGATTACAGGCCACTTTTGATTCAAACGAAATCGTAGAGTAAGACATCGAGCTTCTATGATTTGAAAAGTGCTAAAGTTTGTGTTATTTGGAGCCCGCACGGGGCATATTACATGCTCGGGGAATGCCCCGAGCTATGGGTATAAGTCGCGCTAGACTAACGGCGTTAGCCTAACGCTAATCTAAAACATCTCCGGAAATGCTCCATATGACACTAAAGTGCTATGGGTGAGTAAAACAACTTGTTTTATTACCGAAATAAGGCTCAAATTGTAAAAAAAAACTTTTCCTTTAAGCTTTAAAAGTTTGTTATTAAGAAGTGTATTGTCAAAAATTAAAAAGTAACTAAAAGCTAGTGTGGTGTAGGACATTTTTATGAGCCCCTAACTGTCCCTAAAATCTTTGATTTCTCAGTACATGCTGTTAATGAAAGATACAGTCTTTTGCACCCTGTCCTCTTCACTAATGGGGTCTCTCCACAATGTGTCCTATCACACACAGAAAAGCTCGCATCGCAAAAGATCGCATACACACAAAAATAATCCACTTGCACAAGCAAATATAATAATAAATTGCTGGGCTGTTCATTAGGGGAAGCTGGTGTGTAAAATACAGCGGTCCAGACGTCACAGACCTGAGAGCTGACTACGCCATGGCTGCATGGTTCAGTTATGATTGCATTAGTTATTAGTTATTAGTTATTGTATTAGTTATTAGTTCCAAAGATCAACAGATTCCTGAATTCCATTTTCCATTAATAAATTATGAAGTAAATAAATGAAAAATTAAGCATAGGCATTCTTGTGTCTTTAATTTCTTTTTAAACATGCTTTTGGTCACCTTGGGATATGAATTTCATATTTTCTAATATCAAATAATATCTATATTTGGAGAAAAAAAAATACAAATAAAGTCCTTAGACCCTGTGAATGCCATGCTAATAGAGCCATGCATTTGACTGCAGAACGAGTCAGTTGATGGTCTATGAACTATGATGAACTGAGCAAGAGACATCTGGATTTTTTTTATATCTGTGATGAAACTATTGCTAGTATTGCTACTACTACTACTACTACTACTGTTGCCTATTGTTGCTAATACTGCTCTTACTACAACTACTACTGCTGCTGCTACTACTACTGCTACTATTGCAGCTAATACTGCTACACTACAACTACTACTGCAGCTAATGCTGCTGCTACTACTACTACTACTACTACTACTACTAAAACTCCTGCTAATACTGCTACTGCTACTATTACTACTACTGCTACTACTAGTACGAGTGCTACTACTACAACTGCTATTACTACCTCTACTACTACTACTGCAACTACTGCCACTACTGCTACTAATACTACTACCACTTTCCATCTCTGGTGTGGTCCCATGCAGGCTCAGTGGCTGAGGGAGGCAGACATTACTTTTGGAGGGGAATCGTGAAAAGGTCAGCCATTTTCTACAGTCAGTCCGTCCTAATGAAGTCCCCCGCTGGTGCCGTGAGGACTCTAATTATCTCGGAGCCTGTGGTAAACGCACAAGTTCATTATATTCCAATACGAGGCCATAATGGCACAAATTAAGAGAAACATCTTTTCAGCTTTGGACTTGATTATGGTGTGGACAGAGTGACTTTCGGCATATTTGGTTGATAAAGAATTAGACCAAGCAAACATTCCATTAGCCCTGAAATGAAGGACAGCATGCAGGCATTGGCTAACACAAGTTAAAATTTAAAAAGCTTTTTAAAAGGTCCTATGGCATAAAATTGACTCTTGTGAGCTGTAAGTCATGTTATAATGTAGTTAACTCCTCAAAACGATACCCTGAGTTGTGTTTTGTTTCATTCCCACATGTTTGAGTAATTCTTTATTATTCTATATTATATTATTTCTTTATTATTAGTCTGTCTACATCTCCAAAGGAAAACTCTGTTGTGACAACTCTGTGTTGTGACGTCATGAAGTGGTAGTTTTCAAGTTAGCGGCAACCTTCCTTTCACCTTTAGGTCAGTAGAGATAGCCAATTCCAGGTCTGTAATTATCCAAATGATTCTAGTGAAGGCATATGGAGTTTAAAAACACAGTGGAGCACTTCCTGTATTACCACATGACATCACAAGGTGGAAAAGAGAAGAAATCAGCCTAAATAAGCACGGTTTGTGTGTTTAAACATGTGTGAATGAAACAAAGCACAACTCCAAGTGGGTTTGTGATGAGGACACAACATTATAACACAGATCAGAAAATAGTGTAATATAATAAAAATAATAAATATAGCCGCAAGCGGCGATGATTGACCCTCGCTTGCCCTAGCAGGGGGGTTGCTAACGCGCCATATTCCTCCCCTTTCTGAAATTCCAGAATTTTCTGTAATTCCGGAATTATAAAAAATTTCAGAATTCTAGAATTCAGAATTATGGAATTCCAAAATTCCAGAATTCCGAATTCTACAGTAATTGAAATTCCAGAATTTGGAATTCCGCAATTCCAGAACTCTAGAATCTGGAATTCCTGAAATTCTGGAAATTGGAATTCAGCAATTCCAGAATTCTAGAATTTAGAATTCCAAATTCCGGAATTCTAGAATTCTAATTTCGGAATTCCAAATTCCAGAATTTAATTTCAATTCCGGAATTCTGAATTGTAGAATTCCAGAATTGTATAATATATTTTTTGGTCAATGAATATGTTGCGCTCGTCATTGACCTAATCGATTACTCAATTGCCCACTGCACATTTTTTGGAGTTTACCGGGGTTAACAATCATGCCGCTGTCGCAGCAATGGGCAGTGCCAATCTGTGCTATTGGATGCCATGAGTGTCATTATAGTGTGGCATTGAGTGTTTGGAAAGTGGAGAGCTCTTCGCGCTCTGTTTTTGTGGGCGCACTTGACATCGTGCACGAAGTAGCAGCCACAGGCGGTGCCACCGTTTCATGTCAGTGGGCACCAGTCATTGACAATGTGTGCCACTATGTTTGGAAAGGGGAGCTCCCCCTTGTGCTTACTGCTTTGTTGCCCTTGAGCCTTGAGCTCTGTTTGGGCGCACACAGCCCCGCAGTGTTTCACATTGCTGAACAGTTACAATAGGCCCTTCGCTTTAGCGCTTGGTCCTAATAATAATAATAATAATAATAATAATAATAATAATATTTGTATAGCGCGTTTCATGACACTCAAAGATCCAGACAGACACAAACACAAATGAAAGAAAGAGAAAAACAGGAGATGCGGTTATTTAAAGGCAGTTTTGAACAGGTGAGTTTTTAGGGCTTTTTTGAAGATGGGGTGTGTAGAGGAGTCTCTGATGTGTTTGGGCAGGGAGTTCTATAGTGTGGGGGCAGCAGCAGAGAAGGCTCTGTCCCCCCAGGTCTTGTATTTAGTCCTGGTGGGGGGAGACAAGAGGTTGGCATGTGGCAGTGAAGGAGCTCAGAGAGGTAGGTGGGGGCCAGGTTATGGAGGGACTTATACACAATGGTGAGGAGTTTGAATTGGATGAGCTGAGGGATTGGGAGCCTGTGGAGATCTTTGAGGACAGGGATGATGTGTTCACGAGAGGAGGTGCGAGTGAGGAGGCGGGCAGCAGAGTTCTGGATGTACTGGAGTCAATTGAGGAGTTTGGAGGGTGAACCGTAGAGCAGGCTATCGCAGTAGTCGAGGCGGGAAGTGACAAAGGCGTGGATGAGGGTTTCAGCAGACTGAGGGGAGGGGGATGGGCGAAGGAGAGTGATGTTGCGGAGGTGATAGAAGGCGGTTTTGGTGATGTGTCTGATGTGATGTTCGTAGGAGAGTGTCTGATCGAAGATGATGCCGAGATTACGGAGGTGGGAGGAGGAGGAGACTGAGGAGCCGTCGATGGAGAGGGTGAGGTTATTGTGGGATTTCTGTTTTGTCACAGTTGAGTTGAAGAAAATTTCATTTGAGCCAGAATTTTATTTCAGAGATGCAGTTTGTGAGGGTGGAGTGTGTGGCCGTGGGTTATGGATTTGGTTGGACAGGTAAAATTGGATGTAATCTGAAAAAAAGTGGAATTGAAGGCTGTGGCGGTGGATTATATGACCAAGGGGGAGGATGTAGAGGATGAAGAGGAGGGGGCCGAGAACTGAACCTTGGGGGACACCTTGAATGAGTGAAGCAGAGGGGGACTTGCAGTGGTTGATGTGAATGAATTGATGCCTATCAATGAGGTAGGAGCTGAACCAGGAGAGGGCTGTGTCGGTGATGTTGAAGGCGGGAGAGAAGGATGGAGTTTATGGTCACAAAGGCAGCGGTCCAGGAGGATGAGGATGTTGAGGTTGCCAGAGTCGGAGGAGAGCAGGAGGTCATTGGTGACTCTGAGGAGGGCTGTCTCAGTACTGTGATGGGAGTGGAAACTGGACTGGAAGCATTCAAACAGGTTATTGGTTGTGAGGTGGCATTTAATTTGATTGGCGAAGATCCTAGTTTGCGGAAATGTAGGGTGCGTTTTTGTTTTTGTTTTGGGGCAGGGATGGGAATGTTAGTGGTAAAGTTTATGGTGAGGTGGTCAGAGAGGGAGAGGTTGGTGCTGGTGAGGTTATCGATGGGAATATGGTCAGTGGAGCAGATGAGGCCAATGTTATGAGAATGTGGCCACGTTATGTATGGGGAAGTTTATGTGTTGTGTAATGTTGAAGTAGTTGCGGGTTTCAATAAAGTCTGTGGTTGTAGTGGATGATATGGAGTCCAAGTGGAAGTTGAAGTCTCCAAGGAGGAGCATGGATGGGGAGATTGATGAGAGTTGTGTCAGGAATGCAGAATGGAGGAGTGCAGGAATGCTTTATGGGCCCTTTAAACTCTGCAGTTTATAATCAAAGTTAAACACCCACAATATATTATGTATTATTCAGTTCATTTATGGAGGAAAATGCATTAACCAACTGCATGCATTTGAAAGTGTCACTTGCCAGCGCGTATCAAACTCTGACAATGAAACGCATGCATTATGTCTATAGAAATATAATGCAACAATGGCTGTGAATGAACAAGTCCTATTGTAAGAGTCTATCAGAAAGCACCATATAGAATGAGGAAACATGACATACATTATAATAACATACTGTAATACATGAACTCTAAATGTAGACAAGTGATATATAAATCTGACCGTTTACCCTTTATAAGATGCTAATTATAATAATATAATAATAGCCTGCCAAAAAGTGTTATTTTTGGCAGGCAAACTTCAAGCAAATGTAACAGAAGGCATGAACTGCATAATTTTCTGCCACGCCTTGTATTTTTATATCTTTATGTAACTAGTAACTTGAGCTGACAACGTCTTGGTGAGCTATAAATAATTATTCGTGCAAATGTGGCTTGTGACATTGGATTTATAGAGCATAATCCCACTGCTCTGTGGTGGCCATCACCAAAATGCAACTAAGCATTTGAGGAATAGAAACCATTTTTAGAAAGCCCTGCCTGCAATGTTATAATAAACTTAGGGCTGACACACACTTTCTGACAATCACTCTCCACCCTTAAAAATCCTCACATCTTTACACTTCTGCCCTTAACACCCAGCTTCCCATCACATTAAGAGTGGAGCCTTTGTGGAGACGAAACCAAGAAGGCAGTAGTTAATTAAAAATGTGAATGGTCTGAAATGCATGTCTGTTAGCGCTACAAAAGCCCGCTAATTAAAATTGGAAATGGATCCGAGAGTCACTCTTTTGACAACGCAGAGAAATGAAGAGTGATCCGAATGAAAGCAGAAATGCAAACTGTGTGACGCTGTTTGTTCAAAGTCCTTCTGCTCAAGAGCAGCCGTATAAAGAGTTCAGTACGCGCTGTGTGCTGAAGCAGGTGACTTCTCTAGAATTCCAAAAAAAAAGCATTTCAACAGTGAATCATTTTTCTGGAGAGAGTAATACTGAGTCCTTACCATAGACTGTATATAAATGGACAAAGCTAACCTACTAGCCGCTATGTTACAAATAGGAAGTGTGCATGGAGGCACTTCCGGCTCCACTGTCTCTGGCTCCAATTGACTTTACAATGGAAAATTGTCTTGGTCTTAAATGCGTGAAAAGTCCCTCAGTCGTCCAGGTAGAATCCATGATAAAAGGAGAAGTTCAATTTGTCAACTGGACAAAGTTTGTTTGGTTGAAAACGTTTCGCCGCTCATCCGAGAGGCTTCGTTAGCTCTTCGCAGGAAGCCCTCTCGGTTTGTGGATATCCTAAATGGGCTGTCAACAAAACCAAGAGAGACAAGGGCAAGAAACAAGACAACAGAGAATCCGAACCCAGGAGGAAAGGGGTAGCGATTCCGTACCTGGCCGGCGTTTCGGAAAAAACTACAGAGGATTTTCAGACAATATGAAATTCCAGTCTATTTCAAACCCACAAACACTTTAAGACAAAAACTTGTCCACCCAAAGGACAAAACACCGAGCCACAAACAAAGCAATGTGGCCTACTCCATTCAGTGTAGTGAAGACTGCGGTGAGCGCTACATTGGGGAAACCAAACACCCACTTCACAAGAGGATGTACCAACACAGACGGGCGTGCCAGAGTGGACTGTTATCTGCCGTACATCTTCACCTAGAAGCCACGGGCCATTCATTTGAGGACAGTGAGGTTCAGATCTTAGCCAGGGAAAAGAACTGGTTTGAGAGGGGAGTTAAAGAGGCTATTTTTGTCAAAAAAGAGAATCCGTCGTTAAACAGAAATGGGGGAGTTAGACATAACTTGTCTCCCATTTATAATTCGATTCTTAAACCAAGTCAAAACAGACAGAAACATTAGGGCAGACAATCCAGGGCAGAGGGGTGGAGAGGGTCGTTAGACATTGAATAGGGAGGCGAAACTAGTCGACAGAGTAATTTGAAAAACAAAGAGACAGATTAGTGGGGGTCGTTTTCAGAGTTTTTTCAGTGTAGGGAGCGCCTCCTGGCAGCTAGATATAAGCAGTGTCTAACCAGCACAATAACCAGAGCTGACGAAGCCTCTCGGATGAGCGGCGAAACGTTTTCAACCAAACAAACTTTGTCCAGTTGACAAATTGAACTTCTCCTTTTATCTTGGTCTTAAATGTTCATATTAACCCGCTTTACATGATCTTGGTGTTTCATTTTACTATTTTGTGGGTTAAAAAAAATACTGTCCCAAATTTGCCCATATAACTGTAAGCCTCCGTGAGCTTCATTTATCTGGAGTAGAATGCTCTGGGTGACGTCACACTGTCTTCGTCTCTCCACTTCTGTATGCATCATCTTTACATTCTGAAACAACTATTATCTGTATAAATTTGGAACACGCTGTTGACTGGGCATGCTAAATAATGCATGCTATTATAATTTGACTTGAAACATCAGTATAGTGTTTTATGTTGCATCTTAAAGGTGCACTGCATAACATTTCTAATGAAGGGTCTGCTACCTGCTTGTCTCAATGGAAATGTTATTGCTTTGTCTAAAATGTTCCACATTATAGATTAAACCTATCTATCATGAGGGAGACAAGCAGGTTATAGCGCAATGCTGCATTACAATTCAGATCTGTGGAGGAGGGATTATTGTATTTTTGAGCAACAAAAACACTTGTAATGAATAAATGTTAGATGGATATGTTTAAGGTCATATCATGGAACATTCCAGGCAAAGAAATAGCATCTCCATGGAGACAAGCAGGTAGCAGACCCTACACCTGAAAAAAGTTACACAATGCACCTTTAATGCCCACTTTTACTGACTTTCTTTTAACACTGCCTGAGTTCTGTGGTCCTCTGTTCTCTTCTATTGTTCTATTGTTTTACTGATATCTTTTATGTAGTCATATAGTAGTAGGTCTATTTTACAGTTGTATGTGTTGTTTATATTATGTTTTTATATTAAATTGAAAGTTTTTTATGACTCAGTGTGCAGCTCTTTGTCTTTGTTTATGAAATCAAACCTAAAAAAAACATGCACCAGGGACTACAGATGGAAATTAGCTCTGGTGCTACAACCTGGCACAATGCGTCTCTCCTGTTAAGGTTAATGTAAATTGTGCACCGTCCTTGTCTCATTAAATAAACAAAATGAATGAATGTGCTGTAGAAATAAAATGGATTGGACTGGGCTATACTGTATTACCTCAACACATTTGGAACATGCTGTAGACTGAGTATGCTAAACTAAATTTTAATTAGGGCCCAGTAAATCAACACAAGTACATTTTAAAGGCCACTGCTTCAAATACTTGTACACTGACTGGTACACTCAAGCTTAAATGTCAAGCTGTAGCACAAAAGCACATCCTCTCTGTGCAATATTGAGTTTCATACACAGTAAGCATCATCAATACCAACCGGAGCAGTTCAGCTGAGACATGCAGGAAAAAACAGACTGGGTGGCTGATGGTTCAATTACTGGCCTCAACTTTGCATACTGGATTTTTTTTTTTCCTTTCACAACAACTGTGGAGCTCAACAGTGACTGCTCGCTCAGTTTCTGGAAGTAAATCTATTATGAAAAATGTAAATATTAAGATTTCAAAGACGTCTAGGCTAAGCAGCTACTGTATGTGGTAACTAAGCATAACATAGTTGTTCAAGTTCAAAAAGGCTGTTTGAAAAGGTTTATAAAATTTCAAAAACATATTTTAAGGGGCACTATGTAACTTTTTGGTTTGGGGTCCGTCACCTGCTTGTTTCTATGGATATGTCATGCTCTGACATACTGTTCCACAGTATGACATTAAACAGCTTTACCTTACATTTATTCAATTACAGGTGGTTTTAAAGCCCCAGTGTGTAGGATTCGTGGCGCATAGGTGGATGGTGCTATTGCACTTTCTGTTTTAGCTACGGCAGACCTCGAGGGTCACCCGGACGCGCGCACGAGCCGCGCGCCGCTACTGTATAAATAAAACGCGGCCCCGGTTATTTTTTATTTTTTATTTTCTCATGAAAACACACATTCCCGATCATGTACCATGACACTCTACACATCAAATGAAACCTTACAGTCACCTCTTTTTGACTACGAGTGCAATTAATTTCCCTGCACAACAAACACTCCCCGAGCACATGGGGCTTTTATACGGAAAAGCACAAAACGAGGTTAGCTTACCTTAGAATGCTTTGCACAGGTCAGACTCTGCATTTCACCATAAACTTGCTCTCAATTTGTCCGTAAGGATCCAGCGAATAAAATCCAGTAAAACAATTTAGTCCAAAACACGTGTTAGATCCATTACGAGTCTGATCCGCCAGCATGCTTGTGTTGTTTACCTAAAACCACGAGCCTTGCCGAAGGCGAAGGCGGAGCCCAAATGTCCTTCTGCGGCTCTCGTATTCAAAATGGCTGCCTCTGCATGGGGAAGATCCCCCTTTTATGTGACTATATCTAAGTCCAAAATAATACTTTGATTTCATGATGGAAGTGAAAAGGCTTGGAAAACAATGTATTTTTGAATGGGTATCTTCAATTTCAGTAATTAACGGGTAAAAATCTTACACACTGTCCCTTTAAAGCTCAAAAATACAAGGAAAAACAGGCATTCTGAGTATGAGCAGGGTCGCCTCTCCACAGACAAAGCAGTAACATTGCCACAAATAAAAGTATTTAAAGGGACCTCCACCAGAAAAGTTACACAATGCGCCTTAAAATAAAAATATTTAGTGTGATCATTAGTTAACTCATGGCTGAATGTCCTCGAGCCAAGTTTTGAATTTTAAATATATACTCCACAAGCCAATATGGAAATTTTCAGCCAGATATTTGTTATGCTGTTTTTTTGTTTTGTTTTTTTCCCATAGCACAGTCTGCAATTTAAAGTAACATTTTAATAAAGTTCCCAAATGAGTTATTAATTCATTTCAGCAGTGATACATTTAGCCACCTGTTCAGTTTCACCTGTTCAGCTTACAAAAGGTATTGGTCTATGCTGTAGACTTTTTGCAAACCCAATATATTAGAAATGTTGCAACCTATAACATAACAAAGTAATAATGTCCAAAACCATAGTCATTTTGGTGTTATGTGCTTTTGATAACAAGAAGAATGGCAGTTGCACATGGATACAAGGGTTTTTATTAGCCTTACTACATTGTACAACACGGTGAAACGTCTGAATCCAGGCTAATAGCACTGTTACTCCATTGCCTCCTCGTCTGGAAACACCATTGAACCTCAGTACATGTTCTCCCATCTGCTGCTTTATGTGTGAGACGCTTGGCAGAGGAGAAAGCCGATGCTGCTCCTCATATTTACAAATCCGTTTCATTGAATCAATATTGAACACCGCGGGCGCTGCTAAGAGCCCCATTTAGCGTAAACATCCCATTTCCTCCGGATCCGAGCGCTTGTCGCTAGCTCGGCAGTTGGATCATAATGTCTTCTCCACACTGGCAGCGGTGCGTTCAGGTGTGCTCGGAGAGGAGCAGGTGTCATTACGCACGCGAGATTGGACTGTAAAGAGGCGATGGCGGGCATGTCTCCGAACAGGGCCGTCACCTGAGGATGGAGATGAGACAAGTCTGTAGCGTC
Source organism: Paratrypauchen microcephalus (assembly GCA_036785185.1). Lineage (NCBI taxonomy): Eukaryota > Metazoa > Chordata > Actinopteri > Gobiiformes > Gobiidae > Paratrypauchen > Paratrypauchen microcephalus. Next base: position 2,099,085 of record JAVJIX010000158.1, on the reverse strand, counting down.
GCATAAGCATGATCACTAAAACTGGGTAAACTGGTGAGGATGGATTAATAAAAACCTGGAATCAGAAGTGAGATAGTCACGCTGCAAAAAGAAACTACCAACTAAGTTAAAAAAATCTTATGTATACTGATCTTAACTGTGTTTTAGTAGAATTTTACTTCCTGGTTAATATCTGTGACATCACATGAGGGACTTCATACTCTCACCCAGCAAAACTCTTTTAAGGTACACAGAAATTATTGTCTGACAAATACAAATATAAGAAAACACCTTTATTTTGTTGAAATCATGTTTAAATTACTAGAAAAAAAATGTTTTTTAAGGGTAAAATGTGACAAACTTTTAGACAGAATTCTCCCTAGTGTGATGTCATCAATATATTTTAGAACTCTCTACTTCTTGTAAGTTTACATTTACATACAGCTCTGGAAAAAAATAAGAGACCACTGCATTTTTTTCTGAAATCAACATCTCTACATGTATTACAGCCATTCCATTCCAGCGTCTGATGAATTCCAACACAAACACAAAGCTGAGCTACTTTCGTTCTGGCACCAGGAGTGGAATAAAGTCACCCAAGAACAATGTGAAAGACTTGTGGCGAGCATGCCAAGACGTATGAAAGCTGTGATTAAAAATATGGGTTATTGTACCAAATATTGATTTCTGAACTCTTCTTAAAGGAGAATTAACGTGTTTTTTTTTACAATCTGAGCCTTATTTCGGTAATAAAACAAGTTGTTTTACTCACCCATAGCACTTTGGTGTCATTTGGAGCAGTTTCGTAGATGTTGAGTTGTAGCGGTATCCGTGAACGCGAGTGCTCAGGGCAAATGTTTGCGGTCTCCAAATAACACAAACTTTAGCACTTTTCAAATCACAGAATATCGCTGTGTCAGCGTAGACTTTAAGTGGAGTCCAAAGCGGCCTGAAACCCGATATCCAGCTATAGTTTCATTTGATGACGTCATCATAGAGGACAGCGGCATGCGTGAACTCAGCTGTTTAGCAGGTCCGAAAAAAGATAACTTTAGCTAACTGAACTTTACTTTTCTGTTGCGAGACATGGCAGAAGATTCGGACTTTGAGACTGAAGAGGACTTATTTGAGTATGATGGCCGTCCCTATCGTTTTGTGCCTGAGTATAAGGATGAGGAGACAGAATGGATATGGAAAGAATGAAGCGCAGAGAGTTTTAGGAGCAGCGCAGATAACAGCCATTGGTTTTGTATTACTTCTCAGAGCTGAAACCGCTGGCCTTCTTTCTTTTCCTTTGCTGGAAAAAAATCATCCGGACTGAAGTGAGTACAGACGCTCCTCGACATACGAACATTCGATTTACGAACATTCGGAGTTACGAACAGGGTCGGAAAAAAAAAAAAAAGTTAAATGTTTGAGTTTTTGTATTTAGCGCCTATTCCGACTTCTGGGTACAGTACGTAGTGAGTATTTCCGCCGCTGACGCACAGGCAGGGCGCTGCGCTGCATCCCCCAAGCGTCACACCCACTCAGTAGAAGTGTTCAGAACTTCAACTGAGTGGGCGTACTACGGTGTTACTACGGTGCGGTGTTATGAACTTTGTTGTTTTTCTCGCATGCGTACAGTAATCCAATATGGTTGGTGAAAAGCGAAACGCTTCTAGTGAAGCTTCTGTGAAAAAGCGGCAAGCCATCTCATTTGAAAAGAAGGTGGCGATAATAAAGAAACTTGATGCTGGTGAGAAGATGGTGAATGTGGCACACGCGTACAACGTGAACCGTTCGACAATTGGTACGATATATAAACAAAAGGACCGCATTATGGAGCATGTGAAAAGTGAAGCAGGTATGCAATCCACCCTCATAAGCAAGAAGAGAGGGAAACTCATGGAAGAGATGGAGAAACTTCTTGGTATTTGGCTTTCCCCAAGAGCTCAAGGAAAATAGGAGGTAAATAGGCTACACACACACACAGTACACACACATACATTCACACACACACGCGCGCTCTCGCTGGCTGGCTCACTCGCGCTTTCTCTCTCTCTCTCAGCTGACTGCGTTTGCCTCTGCGTGTCCCTCTCTTCTTTTTATCTCATCAGTTTTCCATATTTTTAAAAAGCATATTAGTATTATTTAGTGTTATTTATTAGTGTTATTGTGTTATTAGTGATATTAGTGTTATTTAAATGCAGTACAAATCCATATAGATAACTTATACAAGCCTTAAACATGTAATAACAACTTACAAACAAATTCAACTAACGAACGGGTGTCCGGAACGTAACTCGTTCGTAGGTTGAGGAGCGTCTGTACTGCAAACACGATGGTCCAGACGTCTTACAGCTTTCCCTGTCATGTTTGGGTCCATTCTCAAAGCAAGTAGCCACATTTTCAATAAATCAGGATTCTGATGCGGAAGCCTGTGAAAGCATGTTCGCACCATTTTCTCAAGCAGAGATGTTTTCGTCTCTTCTTAGCTTCTTTCGGACTGTACCCGGGATCTGACAGCTGGGGAATTCGCACATGCGCGCTGTCTAGAGTTGGGCGGTATCCAAATTTTGATACCATTAAACCGTGTCCACATTTTCCCGGGGTATACGGTATTACCGTTGCTAAGGCTAAAAAAAACAAAACAAAAACAAAACAAAAAAAACACTTCGTAGCACTACAGTGGAGTCGCCTCGCCAAATGGCAGCTTGCACCTATACCGTTCAGAAACAGAATAGCAAGCATTACATAGGCCTAATGATACTGAAAACATAACAAAACATGTACAAAATTAGTAACTTTTATTAACAAATGTTTAAAGTGCAAATACAGCAGCCAACCGACGGAACGAAATAACAAATTGTCTGTGGGCTAAAGCTAACAAACCAACAGGAATCAAATAAATAAAATACTTGATCTTATGAAATAAGAAAATCTGAACAATAAATAACAAGACATAACCGGAAATGTGCATATATAACCCTGTCCTGAGAACGCAGTGGAAAATACTGCTCGTTTGTATATTTTTAAAATCTATTAACATGAATCAAATAAATTAAACGTACAACTATACAACATCCCGAACCGTTTTCGTCCGTCAGAAAAAGCTACTCCTTATTGAAAATAAAAATATTAAGCTATTGAATGCAAAACCAGCATGTTCACTTTTTCCGGCTTGAGTAAGGCACGTTGTGGATTGACAACTTTGCCCGCGGTGCTGAAGACCCGTTCCGATGGAGAGCTTGTGGCACAAACGCACAGGTATTTTCGGGCAACCCTCGACATCAGAGGAAAATGCCTGACTCCATTGGATTTCCACCAAAGAAGGGGGTCTTCATCTGCCAGAATAACAGCCTCGTGTGGAAGTTGCGTTTGTAATAAGAAACCCGAAAACTTCTCACATTTCAGACTCAAAAACGGTGAGTCATTTTTATTAACACGCGAGAATATCGGAAAGGGCGCTGCGCTAGAACACAAAAGCAGCGTGTCAAACGTCATGCCTTTCTTAAAGGACCGCAACTATTATCAGAAGCAGTGACTTTATAACCAAGTGCTTAACCAAGAACTGAGCAAAACCCGCATGGCAAAGCTGTAACAACACAGTTAAGAAGGTGAATTATGCATACATTCACGAGTGCGCTACACTCGCGACAATATGCAGTTGCCTCTGCTTCTGCTCGCTCCTCCACAGTGCCGCCACCGTCTTCATGCACATTTTACACACAGCCTCGTTGACATTTCCCGGCTCTCCCTTGTCATTTGGCCGAAATCCGAAATGCTGCCAAATTGCAGATGTTGTGTTTTTTGGGGGACCTATTCAGCGCGGCCTAACATGTTGTCTTCTCCTTCTCCCTTATGAGCGGTAATGTCACGTGACGACGCAACATCCAGGAACTTCATCGAACGTCATCTCTCCGATAGTAATATTAGTTTTAAACTGTAATAGTATTAAATTAACAAACACAACCACACATACATAAGTGCTGGACAAACACTCTTTATTTAGGCATTAAATTAATTATAGTTAATATTATATTAGGGCAAGATTTTTTTTTTTTTTTTATGACGGTAATGAATCTGATACTGTTGCTATTTTTAGATACCGCAGTATACCGTATTACCGCCCAACCCTAGCGCTGTCCTCTATGATGACATCATCAAATGAAACTATAGCTGGATATCGGGTTTCAGGCCGCTTTGGACTCCAATTAAAGTCTACGCTGACACAGCGGTATTCTGTGATTTGAAAAGTGCTAAAGTTTGTGTTATTTGGAGACGCAAACATTTGCCCCGAGCACTCACGTTCACGGATACCGCTACAACACAACATCTACGAAACTGCTCCAAATGACAAAGTGCTATGGGTGAGTAAAACAACTTGTTTTATTACCGAAATAAGGCTCAGATTGTAAAAAACGTCAATTCTCCTTTAAGTGTAAACATTAGTGTTATGTTGATTTAAAATGAATTTGATCTTGTTTCTTTGCATTGTTTGAGGTCTGAAAACATGTATCTTTTTTGTTATTTTGATCATTTGTCATTTTCTGCAAATAAATGCTCTAAACAATAATATTTTTATTTGGAATTTGGGGGAAATGTTGTCAGTTGTTTATAGACTCAAACAAAAATTGTCTTTTTGTCCCAACACATTGCTATAAGTAGTAAAATCAGAAAAACTGATAATTTTGCAGTGGTCTCTTTTTTTCTTTTTTTTCCAGAGCTGTATTTTAGAACTCTACTTTCTGTAATTTTACATTTACATATTTTTCAACTTATTCGCAAACTGCTTCTTGAATGGTGTAAAATAATAACTATAATTCATGTTTTACAATTGTTGTACTCCCACCAATTAAATTTGTTTTTTTATTATTATTTTTTAAAATGTATTTATGGAAAGCAGCTTGATATGCAGCATCTTGTTTTCAAGGGGGACCAAAAACATAAAACATACAGTTTACAAACACATAAAACACGATAATACATACATACATACATACATACATACATACATACATACATACATACATCTGTATTTTCAACATCTGTAAATAGATATTTATTCTTTTAGTTTGTCCTTAGATAGTTTTTGTATTGTCTTAAATTGTATTTTGTACACTGTCTTTTTGCACTGCTTGGCCAGGGAGAAACAGAATTTCAATTCACTGTACAGTATGTCGAACACATATGGTAGAATTGACAATAAAGTTGGCTTTGAGCTTGATACATACACATACATACATACAAACAATACAAAAACAATACCCCCATAGGTTCATCTCATACTGTCATTAACCTAAACACATTTGCATGATGAAGCAATGGTTTGATGGCCTATACAACTCCACACATCTACATTGGGGTTTGACTGACAGATACCTGCTTCTCTCGTATTGACATACTGTATTTCTGACTGATTTTGCGGTACAATATAAGAGCAAGGTCTCCCTTTGCAAATGTCTACTTCGCCTCTGAATACTGATGCTGACGGGAGAACGCAAAAGAGCAGCCCTATCCGAGTGAGATCCTTTAGATTGTCTGAAATGCTTTTCAAATGAGTCAAGCGTATATTCAATAAAAGAATGGAATTATCCACACACATACGGCTATCAAAGCAGATCTGCAGGCATCTTTCATACTCTCAGAACATTTCCGAGAACAAAGCTTTGCAGAAAACTGTCAGTTACTTGCAAATAGTCGACAACAATAATCTGCAAACATATCATAGCATGTCATAAATTTCAAGTGGATAGGTGTCCTTCAGTGTATTTTGTTGTTTAGCATGCGCTCTGTGTCCGTATAGCATTAATCATTCTACAATTTCTAAGAATTACCAGAACGCTGTGGTGCCTTTGAAATACAAAGAAGGCGTTGGTGTCTGATTCATTAATGACCCCATCTTATTTTTTATTCATTTATTCACTTTTAATTAGGCTGCTTTGATTTATTTCTCGTCACATTAAGCCTGCTATTGTTTAAGAGGGTAGGGACCGTGTTAAATCAAAGTGGGACGCAGGAGCAATATTGAACAGAAACTACACTTGTTTGTTGGTTGTTTCAAAATGTGAGAAAAATGTAAATTCAGCCAAATGGGAAGAAAAATGTGAGACAATCGCGTCATTAATGCAAAATAAAAATGAAATAAAAAAATCATTGAAATTATTGAGCTAGAAGTAAGTAAGTAACATGTATTTCTAGAGCGCCTTTCATTTTAATAAGTAAAAGATAAAATGCAGAAAAAATATTAAATACAATAGATTAAGAAAAAAGACCAATATTTACAATAAATAAAAACACAGAGGGCAATTAAAACAGGTCAGCAAACAAAGGCAAGTCTATACTATACAGGTGAGTCTTTAAATTAGTTTTAAGCCACTCAGCAGAGCTTTCTGTTAGGGATGGGCGATACCAGTTATTTTTGTTTCGATACGATACCAAGTAATACCAGGGTTAGAATCGCGATATCGATACCGATACCGATACTTTCATACATTTTTTAATACTACAGAAAAACACTAACCTGGCTCTAACTAGATACCTTGGCTTCGCAAAACTCCACCAGGGGGCTTAGCTCCACACATTCTAACACCAGATATCTGAAAAAAATCTTTGATGAAATGAAAATGGCAATGCAGACATCAAATGTGACCACAAACTTTTGTTTGTGCTGCTTGTATTGCACGTTGTATTTTTATGTATTTGCCTGTCTAGGGACTGCGGATGAAAACTAGCTTTGTAGCTAAAATTCGGCATATTTACATTTGTTTTATACTTATGTTCATTAATGTGCATTGTCCCTATCAAATAAATAAATAAATAAATCTATTGTAAGTTGGGCACTTGCAGCCTATGAAAAAAGAATACAAATGAAGTATCACTATTCTCACTCTCACATACACTACTCTTAGTCTTCTACATGCTTGATGGTTACCTGGATTCTCCCTCTCTCAAACGCCTCGGCAGTTGACCTCTGTCGTTCTGCTGTTGCTGCTGTGCTGGAGGGAGCTGCCTGACTCGCCTCCTGTCGTCGTTTGGTCAGTAGCATTTCGTCATGTTGAGGTTTATGATTTACGATCAAGTGTTTATTTAAATTTGTGGTATTGCCACAATATCGGATCATTTTTTGGCACACACTGCACTTTTGTCATCCACGGTGTGGAAGTAACTCCACACCACACTTCTCTTGCGGTCTCCCATGGCTCCCGCAGCCCCGCGCCGCCAGTGTTGCCAACTCCCCAGCATCGGAAGTAGCTATTGGCCCGCCCAGAAGTAGCTAAAAGTAGCTAGACGAGCGAGCGGTCCAATCCAAACGTGAGAGCGGGGCACATCCTAACCTTCCTTACCCCGTGACACTAACCTTTTATTGGTGTTGTTATTACATATACTTGTTTGTTTTTTATTTTTTTATTTGGTTTTTATTTTTTAGATATTTTTGGAGCTGTAGTCCAAGATCTATAGCTTGCTTTTTTATTTTGTGCTGTAGTTTAACTAAAGCTTTTTATTTATTTTTTATTTTTTTGTGCTATAGTGGGCAAACTATAGCTTTTTATTTTTTGTTTTTTTTTTGGTGCTAAAGAAGTAGCTTTTTTAAACTTTTCTGTGCTGTACAACTAGCTTTTTCCCACTCCCGTCTGTACTTTTGTGTATACACTTTTGGTTGTGGCATTGCGATTGAATACAAGAGGAGAAAAAAGAAATGCTCTAAAGAATGAGAGGGATATGCACGTGACGAGAGAAACTGAATGACAGAAACAGAGAGAGGAATGACCAGACTCCGAGGCGATCTGACGAGATGGGAGGGAGCAGAGGAGAGACTGTGTGTGTCTCTCTTCCACTGCCCCTCTCTGTCTCTCTGTCTCTTTCTCTGAACGGGGAAAGAGAGAAAACGGCGCAATTATTTTTTTCCCTCTCCCGCGATCTTGGAGCCTCTGATCACCAAAAAAAGTCGCTAGATTTGTCGCTAGTCGCTTTTGTCTAATTTTCTCGCTAGGGGGGTCCAAAAAGTAGCTAAAAATAGCGACAAAGTCGCTAAGTTGGCAACACTGCGCGCCGCTTTGACTGAAATCTCACAGCAGTGAGTCTATCGCGGGATGACGTACTACCCCACGTTTGGTGAGAACGCGGAAGGAAAAGTAGTGCCTGACAACTGGCAATGGTTGAATAATGAACAAAACACATATGAATTTGAACTAAATAAACTGGAAGTTAAGTCAGTAAGAAAACATGACTTGGTATCGATATTTTAATACCAGGATCGATGCATATTCAATACCCCATCAGGATCGATATATCGATACTTTGGTATCGATCCGCCCATCACTACTTTCTGTCCTAAGATCAACGGGGTGTCCATGTCACCCCTTGTTTTGAAGTTATAATGTAACAGCTGAGACTACCTGACAACCGAGACTACTGCCTAACGTATTATGTCCTGCATTTTGTAATGGTACTTCTTGATGCTTTTATATGGCTCCTTAATGGTTTCCTAATACTGTAAATGAATCCTTCTTCAAAATCAACACTCACTGCATGAGAAACAGAGATAAGATGAGAAAGAGTAATTTTTCTCTCTCTGAACAGGCCATTATGGGCGTTGTTGCTTGAATGCAAATGAGGAGAAAAGAGCTGGCCTATAGTAGAGGGTGGGGGCGTGGCCAAACTCTCCGCTCTCAGCTCTCAGCTGATCCATTTCCGTGTTTTTGCAGGGGGGAGAGATGAGAAGCGTTCCATTGAAAAATAAACACATTTCCACAGAAAATAAAATGAAACCACTGCTGTTCAAAGGTCCAGAGGCTCAGATAAAGGACTTCCGAGCCTAAAAACACTCTGACGTGCCTCCAGGCAAATAAAAAAACGCATTTCACATTGCCTAGCGCATTCGCAGTCCAAACTCTCTGGGCGTGATTTACAGAGACGCTGAGTACAGACAGACGGGGGTGGAACTGCATTTGCATTTCTTTTTTCGATCTGACGTCAATAAGGTGCCTTGTTCAAAATCGCCCGTTTGAGCTCTGATTTTTTCTAACGCAGAAAAGGATCGCAAATGCTCAGTTTAGACATTTCGCAACTTTTAACCATGGGGGGATGGGCTAAACAGGGTAGGGGAGCTCACATTAACGTTCAAAAACCTCAGAAAGTGAAAATTTCAAAAAAAAAATTGCCTGCATGCACTTGTCTTCTTGTTCCAACTGTCCCTACCTGGAGCTACTGTGACAAGTAAATTTCTCCTGTGTGAGATCAATAAAGTCTTATCTTATGTTATCTTATGGGACCTTTAACCATTAGGGGTGGGTGTTGGCAAAGAAGTCACAATTCAATTCGAATCACGATTCATATGCCACGATGCGATACTATCACGATGCATCACGATACTTGAATTATTGCGATGCATTGCAATATATTCGACATACTTCAGTGAAAATGTACCAAAAAAGAGAGGATAACTTAAATATCAGTGGCTGTGTATCTGGGTCGTGTCTTCAATTGATACATAACTCTGTGCAACTCAATTCATAACTGAATTTATTGAATAACAAAAACAAATAAACCATCCTTCCTTGATACTGCCTGAAGTCTATTGCTTTGCTGGAAATCAGTTCAACACAATCGAATTGTGAATGCTTTTATCTATTTCCGATGACAACTGCATTTACCTACGATAGATTTATTTATTCATGAATTTATGTATTAATATGTATTTATTTATTACTTATTTGTGCTTTTAAACGCTAAAATATGAATTTATATTGTTAAATTACACTTTAATTGTATTGTTGTTAATGTTACCTGTAATGCCCACTTGGTCCTGATGGCTTCTGCAGTTACTCCAGTGTAAACATCTTAACTCTCGTCCTTGGAAAGGAAAGGTAGGGCCTTAAAACGGGGATCAAGAGCCGAGGCCTTATACAGAGCCTCTTTTTCACTTAAATACCTCTTGTTAAGATCCTGGCACATTGTGGTTTTAATTTCCCTTGTCAAGATGGAATCAGTCGGATTGTCTTGGAGCTCGTGGACGAGTTGAGCACAGAGTTGTGCTACAATAGATAGCGTTGGACTGGTCTCCTCTGATATTGCGAGTGTAGCTACTTTCATAGGTTTCATTGCAGCGACGACTTCCTCCGTTATGTCACACTCGGTAAGGGTGCAGATGTCCTTCTCAGACTTCCGTATTTCGGCAGACAGGAGCGCAGCGTGAATGGCAGGTTGTTGCTCTAAAAACTGCTCCAGCATGTCGTGCGCGCTGTTCCTGAAATGCCGCTGGTGTGAAGGCAGTGGGCGCCAACAACTCCAACGACATCTACAGGACTGGAAGTTGTATTCTACTTGTTTTTGGCCGATGTTCACCAACCATTCAAACAATTTTATTTATTTGTTTTTTAAATTAATAATCGATATTTGGCATCAAGAATCGATGCAGTATATTGTGAAAGTTACTATCGTGATGCATTGTCATGACAATTATTTTGCACACCCCTATTAACATTGAGTGCCGGCCTGTTTTCAGAATTCCAACCCCAGAGTGCCGGAGGGTTTAGTGTATTTTCACTGATTTTCCAAGACCCACAGAATACTGAGTTCTTTGACTATATAAACATGGCACACATCAAAATAAAGTATTGACTCTCTTCTTTTACCTAGAAAAAAAAATTATGTTTCTAACCTTTTCGGTTCTCAAGTAATTGAAGTTTCAGCAAAAACACAGTTTTTTTTACCACAAAGTGGAGAAAACGAGCATTTTGTACAAAGTCATTTCGAGCAGATCGGTGATTGTGACGTCAATATTTATTGATTTAGTGACACCTCAAACATGTAAACCAACAGAGAAAGAGATTTTTGATGACAAAGTACATTTTTTATTTACAAATACAGTGGTACCTCACCTTACGAAAGACCCAACAAACGAAAATTTCAAGTTACGAAACGCCTTCATATTAAATTTTGGTCTCTAGATACGAAAGAAAATTCAAGTTATGAAACGCGATATCTCAAAAATTCAAATAATGCGCGCTCAGATGCACGCCCCGCTGTTATCCCCGCTCAAAAAGCACCTTTCTCGGCCTCTTAGCTCTAGCGCCGAACACGCAAGATTTTCAAAATGTATTAAATAGTGAAGCGTGGGAGGAGACACGACTCTGGAAGCAGCGCGGAGACATGAACGCACCGCGCGGCGAGGAGCACGGCACCGCGCGGCGAGGAGCACGGCACCGCGCGGCAAGGAGCACGCACCGCGCGAGGAGCACCCCTAGTCCTGGACTGCACGACCGGCACCAGGGCTGCGAGCACGACATAGAACCGCGGCGCCCGGACCGCGTCCTCTGGAGCCCGAGCCACAAACCAGCCACACGAAACCAGCAAAGAGCGGCACGTGGTAGTTTAATCCTGGTCCAGTTCTGGTTTAGTCCAGGTCCTGTCCAGGTTTAGACCTGGTTTAGTTCTGGTCTAGACCTGGTTTAGTTCTGGTCTAGACCTGGTTTAGTTTAGACCTGGTTTAGACCACGTTTAGTCCTGTCTAGTCTCTTAGCCAATCAGGACGCAGAACCAATGTTACACTATAAAAAAAATATATGTTACACTATAAAAAAACAACAACCTTGGAACGAATCAGGCCTTTTCCATTGAAATAGCTACTCAACTTAGGAAAAATTCACGTTACGAAACCACTTCTGGAACGAATTAATTTCGTAAGGTGAGGTACCACTGTAATTGCTCCAACAGTGGATGTTTTTTCACCAAGCTGCTTGGCAATTGCCCCGTAACCCTTTCCAGCCTTGTGGAGGTCTACAATTTTGTCTCTGGTGTCTTTGGACAGCTCTTTGGTCTTGGCCATGTTAGTAGTTGGAGTCTTACTGATTTTTATGCAGTTAACGAATTCAAACAGGTTCTTTTAATTTAGGATAATAAGTGGGGTGGAGGTGGACTTTTTAAAGGCGACTCACAGGTCTTTGAGGGTCACAATTCCAAATACTTATTTGCAGCAGTGCCATACAAATAAATTGTAAAAAAAAAAATCATACACTGTGATTTCTGGATTTTTTTTTAGATTATGTCTCTCACAGTGGACATGCACCTACGATGAAAATTTCAGATCCCTCCATGATTTCTAAGTGGGAGAATTTGCAAAATTGCATGGTGTTTTCCTCCTCACTGTATATATATATATATATATATATATATATATATATATATATATATATATATATATATATATATATATATATATATACACACTGATTTGCCCTATATATATATTACAGTACCAATTAACGTATCCAAAAGCAACAAACCATGCATACTGTACTATGTCATTGACCACCAAGTCTAAGTGAGAGAACGTTTGGTAGCCATATCCATAAAATTATGCTAAAATTTTCAACTTTTATTTTATTTTTTGTACATTGCTGCATCCACAATGTAAAACAAGTTCTTCAAAGTACACTCTGGGATGATGAAGCTTACATTGTCCTGTAGGTCATACTTGGGAGTAATTAAAGGTGACCGATAACTCAATAACGGCAGCACAGAGAGGCTTGTCTGTACAGAAACTTCAGATTAGAGACGCATCGATCTCTCCTGGTGTCCAACTCTGGTTGCCACGGCGACGGGGGGAAAATGCTCAGTGTCTTTAATTGCTTGATTAGTCTTTGAAAGGGCAGCGATAACAGCGTGATGCAGAGTTATCAACACACGACTGGGCTGCCAAGAAGCAAGCTATACACAGAGACGAAGGCTATCTCAGCGCTAATCTCTGACTTGCGGCTCCATGGCAGACGACAATTTACTTGCCGTGTACTATATCTGTGAAGCCTTGATGCTGCCAGGCGTGTGCAAATGTTCATTGAGCTAATTTTCTGCGAGATTGTGGACTTCAGTGAGTGTGGTGAACTGTACTGACACTACCTGCGCGGAAAGTACTGAAGAACTTTGAGTGTACTTCGGTGTGAGGGGGAGGACAGATTGTACATACAGCCCATCATCGCTGTAGCCTCAGATGACTTGGAAAAGTTGAATGTATGTCTGAGTTTGTTTTAAACGGTCTATGTTACGGTATTTTCTTAAGTATGTTGTTATAATGTTGTTTCCTCATCAAAAACATACCCGGAGTTGTGTTTTGTTTCATTAACACACGTTTAACACACAATGAATTTAGGCTGAGTTCTTCTCTCAAACTGAAAACACTCTGTTCCAACTTGTGATGCCATGTGGTAACACAGGAAGCATGCTACTGTGTTTTTAAACTACATACACCTCCACTGTAAACTTGAAAACTACATCACATGACATCACAAGGTGGAACAGAGCATTTTGAGCTTTGGAAATGTAGACAGATTGATAATGCAGGGTTACTCAAACATGTATGAATGAAACAAAACGTAACTCCAGGTATTCTAACACAACTTAAAGGGATATGCCACCGCCAGGTCAAACTTGGGCATCTCCCCACAGTCCAGAGACTAAAATAAGTGATGGAAAGCGTTTTCCTGGTCACCCAGCCATTGTCCGAGTCTGTCAGCACTGACCGCCGCGCGCAGCTGCAGCTACTCAGAGCCGAAGCACACACCACGCTGCGTAACAGAGGAACTCCCAACGTGGTGCGTAACAGGGATTCCCCTGTGTGCTTCGGCTGTGTTTTTCCGCACTGTAAAATAGTTCCCACCCCAAAATGACCAAGGCAAGCTCTCCGTGTTGATTTGCACATTTATTTGCACTCGATATGAATGCGCACTACACAGAAAGTAATTGGGAAAAGCATTGAGCAAATTAATTCCTTTTGGCCGAAATCTTTCTCTGGCGACGTTAGCCTCCAGTCTAACGCGGAGTAGCTGCAGCTGCGCGTGGCGGTCACTGCTGACAGACTCGGACAATGGCTGGGTCACCAGAAAAACGCTTTCCATCACTTATTTTAGTCTCTGGACTGTGGGGAGATGCCCAAGTTTGACCTGGGGGTGCCATATCCCTTTAAAGCTCACAAGAGTCCTTTAACTCCTTGGGCTCTTGGTTACAGGCAATACAGTAATATGTATTTACCTTGATAACATGTTTTGGCTGCCAGCTGCAAGCCATCTTCAGAATTGTCACCGGTATTAGTGCTGACGTGTCGTATATCAGCTGTTGTTACCTCCTGTAGGCGTGGTCAGCCTGATCTGGCAGGTCGCTCAGACTGACCACACCGTCACTCGGTGCTCTCTGGAGGAGGGTGACCCAGGTGTGTGAAAGGAGGAACGCTCCGTCATCACAGTTAATGCTGTCTGTGGCTCGTTTCCTGACAACACCGGTGACAGTTCTGAAGATGGCTTGCAGCTCGCAGCCGAAACATGTCAACAAGGTAAATACATGTTACTGTATTACCTTTGAAAAAGAACCCAAGAAGTTAAACTACATAAGAAGACAAAATGAGCATCTTTGGTGTCACAAGAGTCCATTATGGTGCTGTATCATGTGTCAGATTTGTGGATGATTTAAGGGTGTCCATGGGTTCCAAAGTGATGACTCTAGTCTGCTCATAGGGGCCTCCCAAACTACATTTTTCATATAGGGCCCTCTGCAAAGATAGAAAAATGTCAGTTCGCAATGGAGATCAGATTTTGAATTATGGACATGTTCCTAACCTGAAATAACTATAGCTCCACTGTACACCTTTCAGCCTCTCTTGGACCCCACATGTTCGCTCCGATGCCCATGGAACAGCTCGCGTCCCCCTGCGTCCAAACACCCCTTCCTCCTCCCTCCCTTCTCCCCCTCTTCCTGATTTTCTGCTGGCTGGATATGCAGGCCAGCCAGAGTGACACGCCATAATAATATCTGTCCTCGGCATGTGCAATAAAATTTAAAAAAGGGAGCACAAAGACAAAAGACTAGAGGGAGAGATTTGTCTGTTTCAGAGAGGCGGAGCGGAGGGGACACAATGGACTCATGACGTCATCAAACACTGCTCCAGTTATTGTAGAAAATGCTCACTGTTCAGTGTCACGCTGAACAGTGGAGATTACTGTGCTAAAAAGAGTTCAGAGAAAACACAGCGGTCATATTTCAGAAGATATAAAAGTCAATGTACACCCCAAAAATGTTTTGCATCATGGTATATGTTCTAGTCACATTTCACCATTGAAAAGATAGTATTTTGTTTAGAATTCTTAATTTGCTATAGCAATAATATTTCATCACTCCAACCACGGGGGAAATATTTCTTCCTTTTTGTAGACATTATATAAGCAGGCCCACGTCTACAGGGGTGCAAAAGTGTGTTAAAATAGCTAGCGTCCTCATTTTAGGTGAGGAAATGAAGGACACTTAATTGAAAAGAAATGTATTTGCACACTTTTGAAACCTTTTTGCACCCTCACCCATCAGTTTGGTCTGCTCCCGGGCCTGTATACAATATGATGAAATGTTATAAGAAACAAAATATGGCATTATGTTTTTATTTATTCTTAATTTTAGTTTTAATTTTTATCTGCAAGCCCCAAGACGGTATTATAGCAACAACAAATAAGACAACCTTGGTGAATCATGACTATGAAATTAGACAATATAAGGGTGATTCTCCAGTTATCAAAGAATTGGTGTCCCAGGCAGAAATAAGAAAAACAAAAACACGTTTGTCATTTTTTTATTCATGCTGCACTTACTAGACACAAAGACGAACTTACAAAAAAATATTGATAGATAAATTACTATTTTTATTATATGAAATATAATAATAATATAATAATAATACATTTTATTTAAAAGCGCCTTTCAAGACATCCAAGGACACTGTACAAAACAAAGAAAAAAAACAAAGTTAAAACATAAAAATACTAAAAATACAAAGATAATAAAATACAAATACAAAAACTGGAAGATGGTGAAAGTGACTGTTATGTGGTGTAGGATTGTCTGAACAGGTGTGTTTTGAGAATATGGTTTTATATTGAGTGTTTTTTGCTATATGTCCTTTGTCCCTTGGCCAGGTTTTGGACTTTCAGTCCGTCATAAGACTGAAATTAAATTTGATTCAACAGTAACTTCATTGACAAATGGCACAGAAATTCTTTATTTTCATGAAAAATATCATGTGCTTGAAAGATATATTAGTATTTTATTTATTTTTCAGAAAAAGAACACCTGTCCCTAGGGATCACTGCCATTCCCACCACAAAATGTAACTTTTTTTTAAAAACCTTTGTCTACTTGAACCACATCAGTTGTGATGTGACAGGAGCTCATGGCAGGATAGCAACGTTAGCTCCATGGAAGGAAGGGAAACAAGAACAAAATTAGGTAAAGTTTAGCAAAACCAAGAGTAGGTTTATTGGTTGTTATTTCCAAACACCTCATATTTCCTTTGAATGTACAAATAATGAGAAAAATACCATTTTATATTGTGTGTTTGGAGTATATTTTATGCTCTAAAATAGAGATTAGCATGCTAATATGTCATGAGATTTTAAAAAGAAATACTAAACATTGTCATTTCCACAAGTAATTTCCATCACTTTATTTATTGTTACTGTTTGTTATTATTTATTTAATATTTATGCAATTTCATTTCAACCACTATGAGTTCATGTTTCTACACATTGTGATGAAGTAGAACAAATCAAAATATTTCTAAAAATATGTGTTGGATTTTCTGAAAAATATCATGACCAAATTTGACTGTAGTTGGAGAATCACCCTTAATTTAAATTGAATTAAATCAAGATCAAGAAGTTTTAAAGGACTGAAAAATGTCTGGACTTTTTCTTTTATATCAAACTAAGAGAATGAAAATAAAATATGTACATAAACATAACATAAACCTTCTTTATGTGCATGAAAAATGAAATACCCTGTTGTCAATAAAGGCACATGCGTTAGCTGCTTCTCACACAGATGTAGTAGTCCTATATTCTACAGTGGAATAAGATCATACTGATGTGAGCAGGGACTTTTCATTCATAGATAACAATGCACAAGCAACGTTTGATTTTTACTGTTAAAAAAAAAATACAATTTCAATTATTACAAAAAAACTACATTTACTAATAAATACAGCTCTGGGAAAAAAATATCAGTTTTTTTTCTGATTTTACTACTTATAGGTATGTGTTTGGGCAAAAGTCTATAAACTACTGACAAATCCAAATAAAATATTATCGTTTAGAGCATTTATTTGCAGAAATTGACAAATGGTCAAAATAACAAAAAAGATACATGTTTTCAGACCTCAAATAATGCAAAGAAACAAGATCAAATTCATTTTCAAACAACATAATACTAATGTTTACACTTAAGAAGAGTTCAGAAAACAATATTTGGTGCAATAACCCTTATTTTTAATCACAGCTTTCATGCGTCTTGGCAAGCAAGTCTTTCACATTGTTCTTGGGTGACTTTATTCCACTCCTGGTGCAAGAACTGAAGTAGCTCAGCTTTGTGTTTGTGTTGGAATTCAACAGACACTGGAATGGAATGGCTGTAATACATGTAGAGATGCTGATTTCAGAAAAAAATGCAATGGTCTCTTTTTTTTTTCTTTTTTTTTTCTAGAGCTGTATATCAGTATTATCAGGTTGTTATTGAAAATTAAATACATTATATCCGCTACTCCAGCTTCAAAGCTAATCTTATATCAAATATTGCTTGCAGAAAAATACACAAATGCATATGTTTGTTTTTTTTATTCGTTTAGATGTAGTTTTTTTAATTTTACAGTAAAGTAACATAAGCAAATTTACAGCACGTCACGTTATTATTCTATAAAATGCGCATTGATTCAGTGCTATCCCTTCTCTATGTTAATTCACACTGGTTCACAAACAACTGCATAGCTCATTTAATCTTCTCATGCTCATTTTTGAACACACAACACGCCACACTGGCCTACATGCGTCCTGTGTGCGTCTCCCTGGAGAAAATGCTTCACACTGCCCTCTTTTGTCCACTCTGAATACTGCACAGTGAGCCATACATAGTAGTACAGTACCTCATCCTTTCACATGCACACGGAGAGGAGAAAATAAAGCAGGAGCGAGATAGACCGCGTGATGTATAGGCAGACAAACTCCACCGCGCATTCTCTTATAGATTTACCGTGATACCTCCTCACTGCAATGTCAGCGCATTTATTCAGCTTTGACTATCAACATCAAATCAATTCCTCTGAACCTTCCTCTTTCTTTCTTTTCCCTCTCACAGGATGTTTGTGCAAGGTCTGCCGTCAGCACTAAAGTCAGATTTTTTTTTTTTTTTTTTGCCTTTCTTGCCTTTTCTTTTATTGATGCCTTTGGAGTACAGTGCACAGATTCTACCTCCTCCCAATGCTGGTTTGATGTGATCTAACCAGGAAGCCATGACCTGAAGATTAGCAAAGAGCCACCCATGCTTTGGCTGCTGTGTCTTTGCTGAGTGATTATCAGGGAGAGTTGTGTTAGAGGTAAAAGCTTCCTATCGGGAGTTGGACCCAGCTCTGTACCTGGCAACATAGGCCCGAGCAGCGCTGGCAGTTTGATAAATGACCGAGCTGGGAATAAAAAGTCACTGGCAAATTCTACAAGAGGCAGGGCTGGACCTGTCTCGTTCTGCTCTGTGGGATTCAGAAGATACATTTTTTGCATTTTATTACGTCAGAATATGTAGACTGCTTTGAATTCAGGGAAAGGCCAGGTTATACAGTAGTTTCCTAAAGATCATGAGAAGAAATAGTTGACCAGTGGTGGAACAAGTACTTGATTTTGTTGCAAAAGTGTTCTTAACCCTAGGACATTTTTGCTATAAAAAATAAAACCATCACTTTTGTCGGGTAATTTTTACCCAGTATAATATACCCAACAAAAAGTACTTGTCATGAAAAATAGATCAAAACATGACAACACATGATAAATTAAAGTGGTTTTCTTTTATTTTCAACTGTGGTATGGGAGATAGGAAGACCCTAAAAACATGCTCCAGAATTACTGAAAAATTAGGAATTTGACAACAAAAAAATCCTTAAAAAAAAAAAGATACATGGAAACTTGGTCTTTGGTCCACCCATTCCTGGGACATGTGAGATTTCTCTGGTGAAGCACAGACTCCTTGATGCATGAACAGTTGCAGGAGAGAGGAACAAAAAAAATATGTTTTTCAGTGGGTAAAAATGACCAGTTGACTTTTGATATTTATTCATAACCACTGCACTAAATAAGGATAGCATACACATTCCAGGACCACTCTTACTTATCTATTCCTTAAATCCTCTTACATTAAATTCATTACATTCTTACCTTCCTCTTTCACTATTGCCGGGTGAAAATCACCTGAAAGCCTGTAGGAAAAAAAAAACTTCAAAGATGTCAAAAACAATGGTGAAGCTCCCCAGGGACCTATGAAAAATGCAACATATTGAAAATCATGTAAATACTTTTGCTCAGGTGAAAATCACCCAGAGATTTATTTATTTATTTATTTATTTATTTCAGGGACAGTGCACATTAATAAACATTTGCATGTAAATATGCCAGAATTAGCCTGAGGGCTATTTTTCATCTGTTGTCCCGGACAGGTGTAACATGTCAAACCTACAAGAAGTAAAATAGAATAAAATAAAATAAAAACAGGGTTAATATTTACACTCTAAAATCCTTCATACATACAGTCACATACAGCTCCATGCAATTCTATACAGACATAAAACCACATTCCGCCACATACATTCATTTCCAGCCACAAACACTATAAACCATTAAGAGCATCACATACACATACATACAGACTCATACAATCACAGTCAAACAGTAACACACAAGAGGCAGGATAGCGACAGGGGCATCGGGAGGTGGATGTTAGTGGTGACAGGATTGACTCTCAATTAACCATTTCTTTAAGTGTAATTTAAATGAGGTGTAAGTGGGGAGGTTTCTGATTGTGGTGGGGGTGGTGTTCCAGTCATGGGCAGCTTGCACAGAGAAGGAGGTTTGGCCAAAGAGACTTTTTCTGAGGGGAATGATACAGTCCCCTCTCGATGCCCCTCTGGTTCTGCTGTGTTCTGACGTCCTGATGTGAAGAAACTGTGTGAGTGGAGGAGATGACAGGCCATGAATGATTTTATATGTGAGACACAGATGAGCAAATTTGACCAGGTTTTCCCAGTTAAGCAGATTGTGTTTTTGCAGGATTGGACAGTGGTGATAAGAGTGGGGTTTCCGGTCCAGAGTTTTGATGGTGCGTTTATAAAGAGAGTGGATGGGTTTTAAAGCTGTAGCAGTTGAGTGAGACCAGACAGTTAGACAGTAAGTGATGTGAGACAGTATCATGGAGTGCATAAACATTTTAGCTGACTGTATGGACATCTGAGGTCGAATATGTCCAAAGTTGCTGAGATTGAATTTGATACGATTACTGACCATTTTTATGTGGGATTTGAAAGAGAGTTTTGAATCAAGGATGACACCGAGATATTTATATTCATGGACCACCTGGAGCTGTTCACCGCACACACGGACATCCGGATCTATGGAGGAGCTGTTATGAGATTTGGTAAAGAACATTGCAACTGTTTTGGATGTATTTAACTGTAGACATGAGTGCTGTAACCAGTTAGTGATGTGAACAAGGGCTTGTGTGAGCTTAAGAGATACAGTGGAGATGTTTTTTCCATGAGTATAAATAACAGTGTCATCCGCATACATTTGTATGGAAATATCAGGACAAGCAGATGGGAGGTCATTGATGTACAGTGAGAATAATAGTGGACCTAAAATTGAACCTTGTGGGACACCAGTGGAGACATTAAGGGCGGAGGATAGATGCGATTGAATTCTAACATACTGGGAGCGGTCTGTTAAATAAGCCTGGATCCAGTTTATAGTGTTGGAGGAGAAATTGAAATGTTGTAATTTATTTAATAAGATGTTGTGGTTAACAGTGTCAAATGCTTTTCTCAGATCGAGGAAAACAGTGCCAACGACCCCGCCCTTGTCCAGTGATTGACGGATATTTTCTGTAAAGAAGCAAATGGCGGTTTCGGTTGAGTGGTTGGTTCTGAATCCAAATTGCATTGGGTGTAGGGCAAATGGGGTGGTGTTGAGATGGTTCATGATCTGTTCCGCAACTAGTTTCTCAGCAACTTTGGACATTATGGGAAGTATACTTATTGGTCTGTAATTGGCTACTGAGTGAGGGTCACCATTTTTGAATATTGGGACGACGATGGCCGACTTCCACATGGTTGGAAATACTCCCTGAGAAATAGATTGATTGATTATCCGTGTTATGGGTTGTAAGAGTGATGCGCTGAGTTCCTTTAGCATTATTGAGTCCATACCGTAGATATCTTTGCATGTAGATGATTTAAGTGAATTAATGGTTTGAAGCACATCATACTGAGAGACACTTTTGAGACTAAGTACGGGTGCGTGTAAATCTACTGAGAAGGTGACTGTACATTCGGGGGAGAACTGTTTTGCGATGCTAGCCACAGAGTCAATAAAATAATGGTTAAAGGCTTTTGCCACTTCCGCTGGACTACTTACAAGGTTTTGGTCAATTTTTATCTCCACTGTTTTCTGAGTTTTTGGGTGATCACCAATCATTTTTTTAATTTGGTCCCATATTATTTTACAGTTTCCATTTGCCTTTTCAATTAATGTCATAAAGAAATCCGCTTTGGCTTTCCTGAAGGACCTTACCACTTTATTTCTTAACATTGTGAAACGACCCCGGTCATGTGAGGACTTGCTTTTATTTGCAATCTTTAGAGCACTGTCTCTTTCTTTCATTAATTTTTTAAGGTTATCATTTATCCATGGAACTTTATTCTTTCTCTGCTTATGCCTAATTTTCTGTGAGAATTCTTTTATAATTTTTCCCAATGATTTAAGAAGATTTCCACACTCATGCTCACAATCCTCCATAGTTATTAGGTTGTCCCAGGAGACTTCATTAACTTTATCAAGAAAGTTCTGATATTTGTTTTTAGGAATGCCCACAAATTCCTCAGTATTGCTTGCACTAAAGCGCTTTTTGCTAATTTTTCTATTTAGCAGGATGAGGTTGTGGTCCGATAGGCCTGATAGCATATTAAGTGACTTCACAATTCTCTCTGGCCTGTTACTAAAAATTAGGTCAATTTGCGTTCTTGTTGAGTTAGTGATTCTTGTTGGTCCTTTTATAATTTGAACAAGATCAAATTTGTCTGTGATTTTCTTAAGTTTCTGCCGAGTGTCTCTGTCTTCCCAGTTTATGTTGAAGTCCCCCATAATAATTATTTCCTTATCAAAATTACATTGCTTTAGTAGGTTTTCAAAGTTCTCATAGAAACTGATGTCGGCAGACGGAGGCCTGTAAATTACTATGATTACAAAAGACATTTGTAGAGAAAGGGAAATATTGAGGCCTAAACATTCTAACAACTGGTCATTTGTCCATTGGATTTGTTGGCATTTAAGTGTGTTTTTTACATAAGCCATCACCCCCCCCTCCCTTTTTGGGTCCATCCCTATCTCTCCTATATATGTTGTAACCAGAGATATTTAAAGCTGCTGATGGAGAGTTACTTTTGAGAAACGTTTCAGACATACAAAGAAAATCCAGGTTGGAGTCCAGCAGTAGATGTTGTATTTGTTCAGTCTTGGATAATATACTTCTAATGTTTATATGGCCACCTAAGATTCCCTTTGGTTTCGCCTCAGGATCCCAGACAACACGCGAGTGATTGACAGTTTGAAAGAACTCCCACTTCCGGTTCTTCTGTATGCCTCCATTCAGCTGTTTCCTGTTTATGTTTTTGGATGCCACGTGAACTGAAGAAGTGCATGGATTAGTTTTTAACTTGGTTAAACTCGTTAAACCAATGTATGAATCCTGGTTTGATTCACTTAGAACAGTAGTTTTCGAACCCAGTGTGAGGTCCGATAGCTCCCGCAGGGCGCGCAGCGCTTCACAGGCTCCTCTACCGGTACGAGGACCCTGGACGCAAGGGTCTCCGCCATCCACAGCATTGGCTCGGCTCTCTCCGGCAGCATAGGAGGCATTACATAGCGAAGACGATGGAGAAGGCGAGTTAGTGTCATCGCGGCGACCATGAAGCACATTGTGCAGCGGACGTACCTCTTGGAAAGTAATGATGCTCTCCACCGGAGTAGCTCCGCAGACACCTGCCCCGCAAAAGGCACCCCGAGTGCACCGATCCCCCGGCATAGCAATGGCACGGCTCGCTCCGGTAGTATCCGCGGCATCACACGAGGACAATGGAATAGACAGGTTAGTGTTATCTTGATTACACCGCAGCGCATCGTGCACTGAACATACCTCTAGGAAAGAAGTAAAGCGCTCCACCGAGGTACTTCTGTCAGCGGACTCTGGCGGGACGGTGTCCTGTGGGCCGGGGCATGGGTGAACGTCTCCGGACAGAATCAAACAAATCGCGATGATCAGAGTGTTAGTCCATTGTTGACGTGCTGCTAGATAGTAGTCTAGGGTTAAATAAAAGTACAGATACTGGGCTGGAGCAAATAAATACTCAAGTAAAAGTATCACATAAAAAATCTCCTTAGGTTAAAGTGTTAAAGTACCTGTTTCAAAATGTACTGAAGACATGTACAGACTTTGAGATCTAATGATGTAAAGACTATGATCATTTGTGCTCAGTTTTGTTCAACAGAAACAACTGAATCAAATTTTTTTTCTAGCTGTTTGTTTTATCTGTATATTTGTGTATCGATTACACAAATTATCTCTCCACAGAGGCAAGCAACAGGTCATATTTGTGGATAAGTGACCTCCCTCACAAAGGAATGTATGTTTTCAAAGGTATGTAACACCCATGATGAAAGGAATAGAAGTTTAACCTGAAAAGTTACACAGTGCACCTTTAAAAATGCTCATAAATAATTGGTGTAATAGCATGCGGTAGAGGTGGACGATGGAGCCAAAACAAACAAACCTGTTTTGGGATCATTACACAGCCCAGTGAGGTCCATGTCCGTGTGCTCCTGGCTGCTAATAACCTTTAGCTAATTACTCTATCCCCACATCTTAGTATCAGATCATAAAGCCATGCAGCGCTCGTTAGGGGGAGAGGGTGAGCTGATATCCAATTAGGATCTTGTCAAGTCTCAAAACACGTCAGCTGACCCAATTTCTGTTCACCTTGTGTGCTCCTGGCTAGGCTACATAGAGGTGAACGTTTTTAATCAAGTTTACCCTTTTAACAAGGCAGCCAATGCAAAAGTTGCATACATGAAAAGGAAGGATGCTAAAGGAAAAAAGGAAAATATCAACCAAACCACCATTTGTACCCATTTGTAGCACTGTGTAACTTTTCAGCTTGTCTCCATGGAGATGTTGTTGCTGTGGCTAGAATGTCCTTGTTGAGCCGCATTTTGTAATAATGGTGCATTTTGTAATAAACGTCCAAAATGTAATAACTTTTTCATTTCATTTTGTAATAAAGCCGCATTTTGTAATAAACTGCCCCAACGCATTTTGTAATAAATTTTGCCGCATTATGTAATAAGTTATTTCATTTTGAGAAGATTATTACAAAATGCACTTGCGACTTTTTTATTCTCTAGTAAATGTAATAACATGGTGCATTATGTAATAATACCTATTATTGTTGTGTGTTAAACAATGAATTTATACAAGAGTGACTTTTGTTGTTTTTTATGCAATTTCCCTTACAAGAAGCATAATAAGGTTTGTTGGATGTTTATAACTATTCTTGATGTGGTTTTGGTTTCCAATAAAGAAAATCTGATATTTACAGAATATTCTCTGTTAATGCAACCTTTGAATAGTGTACTGATAGTAATTGCTAAGTACTGCTACTAGGCTAATACAGTGATACTAATAATAGGCCTAGCTTTTACAAATACTTTAAAGTAAAATAAAATACAATTAACAAACAAATAAACTATGCTTTAGAATTGTTATTACATAATGCACCATGTTATTACATTTCCTAGAGAATAAAAAAGTTGCAAGTGCATTTTGTAATAATCTTCTCAATATGTAATAACTTATTACATAATGCGGCAACATTTATTACAAAATGTGTTGGGGCAGTTTATTACAAAATGCGGCTTTATTACAAAATGAAATTAAAAAGTTATTACATTTTGGACATTTATTACAAAATGCACTGTTATTACAAAATGCGGCTCAACAGTCCTGGTATGGTATTAAATGTATCTATTATGAAGTTACTAAATAACATGGGTTTTTATTGATGAAAAAACTTACATTCTTACTATGAGTGGGGTTGTCTCTCCAAATATCTGACTTCTAACTTGGCCCTATGGCGTCACCTGCTGTCTCCATAGAAATAAATTTGCATAATGCCATACTGTGGAACATTCCAGACAACATGGAGGTGATTGACTCTCTACCAGAAAAGTTACACAGCGCACCTTTCAACAAATAGTTGTTAAGAGTTTCTGGCCCTGACCTCAGAGTAAAAAGTCACGTCCTAATTAGACAGTGCATCCCAAAATGACCAATTTAAAGTTGCCCATGATCAGCAAAAGAAACCAAGTCATTTAATTCAAGGGGTTCGCTAAGCTGACCATCACGCTTAATTCTCTATGGTCTTTGAGCATCCTAATACCAAACTAATTACTTCAAATATGTTCTTTAATTTCTTTTTAATGAGGCAAATGGACATTCAGAAATATAAAAAGTTCCAAGTTTGAAGTTGATTAAAGGACAAATATCACAGATGAGCTCATTGGAATGCCATCAACTTTCTGTAAGGGGAATTATTATTAGAAAAACAAACAACTAGGATTAGAAACCTTTACTGACATGCTAACAGAAGCACACAGTTGTAATGATTTGATGACAGAAATGAGATTGCCGGTGATTAATTAATTAATTCATTAATCATTGCATTTATATAGCGCCTTTCAAGTTCATTGTTCATTCACTCCACACTCAGTGGTGGCAAGCTACTATTGTAGCCACAGCTGCCCTGGGGCAGACTGATGGAAGCGAGGCTGCCAATCTGCGCCATCAGGCCTTCCGAACACCACCAACACTCCACTTTCAATGTAAGTGTCTTGCCTAAGGACAGTTTTTGTTACTGGTGCCCCACCGTGGCATCTGGAATTCCCAGCGGTCTCCCATCAAAGTATGAACCAGGCATAATATATAATACATGTCCTTTAAAAGAGGCTGCAGTGATTTGCAAATATCATGACATAGAATTTGGTAGAGAGGTTTTGAATGCTTTTGAAGCAGCAATAAAAAATAAAAAAAAACTTTTGTCAGTGTCAATTATTTTCCAGATCATTCAAACTTGATTTCATTCATATTTGTGAGCCTGAATTTCTTTCTTTATTGATTTCTTTCTTTCTTGTGAAGCTGAAGTTTTGCATTCACCAGATTTTTTGTCAAATACCTGCAAGTCACGGCAGACTGCACTGGCCCGGCTGGTCATTTCCACTTTTGGAGCGAAGTGGACTTTTAAAGACTGGAATTAGATTAGTGTCAGGGGGCCAGCTGCAGTGAATGGGAGCTGTGAAGTTGGGTGACATGCAGGGGCACCCATGGGCGCCTCGTGTCATTTTCAGCCTGATGGCCTCATCCCTCTGGACACCATAGAGGGGCACCTGTAATCTGCGGTCATTCAGCAATGACCCGCCGAAATGGAAACCAGCGCAGAGAGAGGGAGAGAGAGAGAGAGAGAGAGAGAGAGAGAGAGAGAGAGGACGGGCAAGATCTGGTACTGGTCATTTTATCTCCCTGAGACTAAACACTGACACTTCTGTGATGGCTGGTCTCTCTGGCATATCAGTATATATACAATATAGTAAAACATGCACATATTTGTAACCATTATTGTTAGAGGTGGTGAATCTACGATATTCTCTAGTGTAAATTGTTGTCATCTTTTGTTCCTTTTCATAATGTAGAAGAAAACGTTTCTTAAAGGTCCCATGACATGGTACTTCTTGATGCTTTTATATGGCGCCTTAATGGTTCCCTAATACTGTAAATGAATCCTTCTTCAAAATCAAGACTCTCTGGAACACTTTATTCTGGGCGTTGTTGCTTGAATGCAAATGAAGAGGACAGAGATAGGCCAGTCCAGCGGATAGGGCATGGCCAAACTCGCCGCTCTTTCCTCTTTAGCGGTGCGCTGGTGCACTGGCCCCACTTCCGCGTTTTTGCGTGGAGGAAGAGATAAGACAATTTCCATTGAAAAATAAACACATTTCCACAGAAAATAAAATTAAACCACTGCTGTTTCGGAGGGTCGGATAAAGGACATCCGAGCCTGGAAACATTCTCACGTGCCTCCAGGCAAATAAAAAACTGCATCTCGCATTGTGTAGCTCGTTCGCGGTCCAAACTCTCTGGGCGTGAGTTCCAGAGAGTGTGGGTAGAAACACAGACGGGTGGTGGAACTGCATTTTTGCTTCAGTGTGACGTCACATAGTTTCCTTGTTCAGAATCGCCCGTTTGGGCTGTGTTTTTTTCAAATGCAGAAATGGACCGCAAATGCTCAGTTTAGACATTTAGCAACTTTTAGCCATGGGGGGGGGGGGGCCTAAACAGGGTAGGGGAGCTCACATTAACGTTCAAAAACCTCAGAAAGTGAAAATTTCATGCCATGGGACCTTTAAAGATGTTCTTTCTGCTCATCTCTATAGAGACCTGGAAGTTTGCCTGGAAGGTTCCATCCACAGTATGGCAAAAAAAAACAAAAAAAAACCATTTTAAATTATGTTTTCATTAAAAAAAAAATATATATATATATATATATATATATATATATATATATATATATATATATATATATATATATATATATATATATATATATATATATATATTAATATTATGAGTGCCACTGATCTAGCCTGTAACTTGACCTGGTGGTGTCACCTGCTTGTTTCTGAGGAAATAGACATGTACTTACTGTGCTCACGTTACTCATGGTGCATAGTACACCTTTAAATGACAGAGGAAATTTGTACTTTCATGAGTTTATTTCTTTCTGAACACTCTTTCAAGTCACAATGGCACGACTGAGTCAATTGCAAGCTTTCATAAATGGCAAATTTAAGCAGGACAAAATAAAAAACTATTTCAAAAAGAAAAAAAACTCTTGTGCCACTCCGAAATCTGTAACAAGCTGAAACAGATCCATTTCGCTATGGGCACATAATATTATTATTATTATTATTATTATTATTATTATTATTATTATTATTATTATTATTATTATTATTATTATTATTATTATTATTATTATTAATAATAATAATAATAATAATAATAATAATAATAATAATACTGCATTAGTCTTATAAAGTGCTTTTCCAGATGCTCGAAGTCGCTTTTACAATTTGGTGCATTATTCATTCACTCCATATCCAGTGGTGGTAAGATACTGTTGTAGCCACAGCTGCCCTGGGGCAGACTAACGAAAGCGAGGCTGCCAATCTGCACCATCAACCCCTCTGACCACCACCAACACCACACACCACTTTCATGCTATGCAATATGAGTGAAGTGTCTTGCCTATGGACACAGCAACAGATCTGCCATTGGCGCCCCACAGTGGCACCTGGTATTCCCAGTAGTCTCCCATCCAAATACTGAGCAGGCCCAGCCCTGGTTAGCTCCTGAGATCTGACGAGATCAGGCTTTGACAAAGGAGGTTTGGCCACAGGGTTAGGGTTACAGTACATACAACATACAGTACATACAACATACAACATACAGTTTACAGTACAGCAGAACTACAGCACTATACGTTGCCAGCTCATTTGCAATATTAATATAGAAAAATGGTGGCATTTTGTGAAAGTTGAATGCATTACACTGCTTAACTGAACTTACTAGACTAAAAGGGTCTATTCAGCACATTCAAATATATTAAGACTTATGGATAGTCGTATTGAAGGATTCATTCATTAGCTCAAACTGCTGTGCAAACACTTGTGGTTGTGGTTAGCAGTAAAATTGTCTTTAGCCTTCTCCCGATCGGACTCATAATGAACTCATTTGAATGTATTTGTTCTTTGGTAATTACAAACTAATTAGAATTGATAGATCACATGGTGCAGCTTGCGTGAAATATTGATTATTATAGGCTATGGCTCAAGCAATTCTACATCAGGAGAGGGAGGTGGTACACTGTAGAAATACTCTTTTTAATTAGTTCATGTTATCTTGCACATTCAGAACTATTATATTACCTTTTCAGAGTAAAAACTAGTCCATAAGTCAAGGACCATTGGGAAAATATTCTTAAAGGGCTTAAGTTACACTTTTCTGGAGTGTGTGCACTGTGTTGTTTCCTCATCAAAAACATATGAGGAGATGTGTTTTGTTTCATTTGCACATGTTTAACACACACATCTTGCATATTTAGGCTGTGCTCTTCTCTAAAACTGAAAACATTTTGTTCCACCTCGTGAGGTCATGTACAGGACGTATTCCACTGTGGGTTTCTTTTAACACTCATACACCTTCAGTGGAATCACTTATTTTAATAATCTCTTCTGAACTAAAGATAAAAGGTAGCCATTAACTTGAAAACTTTTGCTTCATAACATCACAAGGTGGAATAGAGCATTCTGAGCTTTGGAGATATTACTCAAACATGTATGAATGAAATAAAATGCAACTCCAGGTATGTTTTTGAGGAGGTAGCAGCATTATAACATGGCTTAAAGTTTACAAGTCAACAAGTTTACAATATCAATTTTGCGTAATATTGCGTAATATAATAACCTTTAAAGCCCCAGTGTGTAGGATTCGTGGCGCATAGGTGGATGGTGCTATTGCACTTTCTGTTTTAGCTACGGCAGACCTCGAGGGTCAACCGGGCGGGCCGTAACGCGGACAGCTCTCGTACCCGCGCACGAGCCGCACGCCGCTACTGTATAAATAAAACGCAGTCCCGTTTTTTTTTTTTTCTCATGAAAACACACATTCCCGATCATGTACCATGACACTCTACACATCAAATGAAACCTTACAGTCTCCTCTTTTTGACTATGCAATTCATTTCCCTGCAAAACAATCACTCCCTGAGCACATGGGGATTTTATACGGAAAAGCACAAAACGAGGTTAGCTTACCTTAGAATGCTTTGCACAGGTCAAACTCTGTATTTCGCCATAAACTTGCTCTCAATTTGTCCATAAGGATCCAGCGAATAAAATCCAGTAAAACAATTTAGTCCAAAACACGTGTTAGATCCATTACGACGTCTGATCCGGCAGCATGCTTGTGTTGTTTACCCAAAACCACGAGCCTTGCCGAAGGCGAAGGCGGAGCCCAAATGTCCTTCTGCGGCTCTCGTATTCAAAATAGCTGCCTCTGCATGGGGAAGATCCCCCTTTTATGTGACTATATCTAAGTCCAAAAGAATACTTTGATTTCATGATGGAAGTGAAAAGGCTTGGAAAACAATGTATTTTTGAATGGGTATCTTCAATTTCAGTAATTAACGGGTAAAAATCTTACACACTGTCCCTTTAATAATGATCATAAGAATAGTAAAACAAATTATCCTTTGGGATATATAAATTTTTTAAAACCTAAATCTATACAACTTATTAATATGAAAAGTTAAAGTGAATGTTTGAGTGAGAGAGGCTTCAAAGCATGAATGGCCTCCTGCTTTGCTCTTCTAAACAACATATGGTGAAAAACATGTCTTATCTCCTCACATATTAATGTATTCAGCCGCATTTTATTATTAGAACAAACATTACCATAATTCTCACTTGGCGGCCGTCCAGTCATCTCCGCAATTGAGGCTGATGGCGACTTGGCCTGGCCCACTGTCCGGCCCTGACATGCATTTTCAATAGGCTCCCAAAGTAGTGCTTCTTCATGTTTTCAGCACCCGCTTGGCTTTCAAAAGCATTGTTGCATTAACTGGAACCTTTATAAATAAATAAAGAGCACACTGATTTACTAAATGAGGCCATATTATTTTCAGTCTGGGACTAAACCAGGACTGGACCAGATCAAACCAGGTCAAAGATTTAAAACAGGACATAGGTCTCACGCAAGGATTATAAAAAAGGAGTGCTATGGAAACTTTCTGGTGGAGGGTCCGCCACGTGCCTGTCACCATGAAGGTGTTATTCCTTTGCCTGGAATGTTCCACTGTCTGGTATTAAACATATCCATCCTCATAGATACAAGCTGATGAGTCCTCCAGGCCAAATAAAGTTGAATCAGGGAAGCGGCGACCCCTGTCACAGTAATGATGTATGTTTTTTCAGCGTGTCTGGAATTCCATCCATCCATTTTCTTCTGCATATCCA
This sequence comes from Paratrypauchen microcephalus, assembly GCA_036785185.1. Classification (NCBI taxonomy): domain Eukaryota; kingdom Metazoa; phylum Chordata; class Actinopteri; order Gobiiformes; family Gobiidae; genus Paratrypauchen; species Paratrypauchen microcephalus. Next base: position 2,067,883 of record JAVJIX010000158.1, on the reverse strand, counting down.
GGGCTGGGTCATGGGGGCAGTAGTCTAAGGTACTCCCAGGCTTCCTTCCCCCCCATCACTTCCTCCAGTTCTTCTGGGCCAACCCAGAGGCATTCCCAGGCAAGCCGAGAGACCCTCCAGTGTGTCCAAGAAGGCCGAGTACTCTGCACTGTTGTTCAGTCCGCAGGCCAACACTACAGTGAGAGACCTGTCCCCGACTTGAAGGCGCACGGACGCGACCCTCTTGTTCACTAGGGCGAATTCCAACACACAGCAGCTGAGCTGTGAAGCAATGAGCAGGCCCACACCAGCCCACTGCCGCTCCCCATAGGCAACGTCAGAGAAATGGATAGTCCAGCCCCTCTCAAGCAGTTGGGCTCCAGGGCCCAAGTCTGTGCATGGATGTGAGGCTGACTCTAGTCGGAAACACTCAACCTTCCGCACAAGTGAGGTGACATTCCATGTCCCCAGAGCTAGTCTCCATGTTTGGAGATTAGGTCATTTGACTGCCACCCAGATCTCTTACAGATCCTCCTACGGGTGGTGGGTCCATGGGAGGACGGCCCCGCGTTACTTGTATGGACTGTGCCTGGCCGGACCCCATGGGGGGAGGTCTGGCCACCAGACGCTTGCAGTGAAGCACGGTCTGGCTCCAGGGTGAGGCCCCGGTGACGCCACTCCGAGTGACTTAATTGATCTCATTCTTGTACACACACAACACTGTGGAATATTCCAGGTGAAGAACTAACCACTCCATGGAGACAAGCAGGTGGCGGATATATATATATATATATATATATATATATATATATATATATATATATATATATATATATATATATATATATATATATATATATATATAATAGCTCATATTTGCCTGGCAAATCCAGAATGATATATTTTCTACAGATTGATATCAGTCTGTTCCCCACACCCTCCACTACATCTCAAGCCCAGTCAAACATGATTGACCAGTCAGATTTGTTTATTTCAGTGATGCACGTGAAATGAAGGAGCTCCTCAGTGGTCACCTATCATTTAGAAATAAATACAATTTATCTCACCTCAGATTAACAGAGTTTAGTGCTTGTCTCAAATATTCTGCAGAAATCCACCATGTTTTTCAGTCCACTATGAATTCCTTTTCCTATATTTGTTGTAATATGACAGCTATTCAGAATATGCAACAATCCAATGTGTACCACAATTATGTGCTCACACCACAGCTTGAGAAACAATTTCCTGTCTTGTTAGAATAGCCATGAAAGACTGCCACCCTTGCATGTGTTGACTTGCAGACATTGCTTTACCAGTGGCCATGATTGGTGTCAGTGGACCTGTCTTTAATTCTGCTTAATCGCATTCAGGAAACATGCACAATCAATACAGCTACTGCCTTCAGACCAGTGCTTTGTGCATTGGCTATCGCACACAGTCACTCGGGGGCAAACTTTATTGTTTAGCTGCTACATATGGGAGAACAGTTGTCGAGATCAGGAGACCTGTTATGGACATTGCTGTAAGTGCTCAATGCTTTTGTAATCAGCCTGTTCACCATGCCCTAATGGCTTCTCTTCAGACATACAGTATATTGAGTGAGGGGGAAATCAGGTCAAAGCTAAGGCAAGCAGAAAGGCCCATTTCGAGAGACTATAAATACATGAATCTATTGACTAAACTACAAATATTGACTGGACAGTGGCAAACATTTAAAGGGCCCATATTATGCTATTTTCGAATGTGTTGTAATGTTGTTTCCTCATCACAAACATACCTGGAGTTGTGTTTTGTTTCATTCACATATGTTTAACACACAAACCCTGTGTATTTAGGCTGAGTTCCCCTCTCAAACTAAAAACACTCTGTTCCACATTGTCAGGGCCGGCCCAAGGCAGAAGCGAACTAAGCGGCTGCTTACGGCCCCCACGCCATCAGGGGGCCCCCAAGACCAGTTGGGGTGAGCTTCATGACATCACCAAGTGGAACAGAGCATTTTGAGCTTTGAAGATGTAGACAGAATATTAATAAAAGACTACCCAGACATGTGTGAATGAAACAAAACACTGGTATGTTTTTTTAGGCAACAGGTAACAGCATTATAACATGACTTAAAGATCACAGTAGTAAATTTTGCCTAATATATGACATTAAACCTAAATTGAGAGAACGATCCAAAGCATTTCTAACAAACCATTATATTTAAAATGGGCTTAACAATGAAATAAATTGAGTAATTGTACAGCTCAACAGATATCATGTAAACCTACTTATTTTTCTATATTCTAGGTATTTCAACAGCAGATTCATGCCGTGTATTAAAAATGGTCAGGTCATCTCTAGTCCATTTCATCTGATTCATCGGTTGCTATTAATATCACTATGTTGTTTACGTTTTATACACCATATTTTATAGTACTACCACACAGGCATGTAACTGTAAGTGTCCAATGATTCACTAGTGTGTCCAACCAAGGACTACACCACACTGCATTTTAATCTGTCAACATGTCACACATAGAGGCGAAGACGAAATAGAATGAGGGGCTGTATGGGGTGGGGGTGAATTTTGAGGGACACACAGAGATGACACCCAATGACACCCAACAGTAGGTGTGTGTTTGCCTGTCCGAGTGGGTGCACCTGGGCCAAGCACCCACAAAGGGAGTGTCAATCCATCACTGTCCACTTGAGGGACTCCACTGCTGGCCTCTCTATCCCGGCTGACACCCTGACACAGCTCATTGGATCGGACAGCGTGCTCCCAGGACAAGTCAAAAATACTCTAAGATACTGTACTGTATAGTTGTCTGTGTTTTGTGTGGACAGAAATTCCCCCAAGTCAGTAAAGTAGCATAACCTTCCTGTGTATTTTATGGTGAGGATCTAAAACTGTAATCAGTATTATTTTATTCAATGTGTAAACTACATAGCCAAATGTTCTTGGGAATTAAAGGCACTAGAGTTTATTTTTACAATCTTAAAAAATGGTGGATTCCATGTAACGCACTTCATGACTCCACGTAACAAGAACACAGCCTAAATACGCAGGCATTGTGTGTTGAACATGTGAATGAAACAAAACACAACTCCAGATATGTCTTGTATGTGATGAGGAAACAATATTATAACATAAATCAGAAAAATAGCATAATGTAAGCCCTTAACATTTCTTGAGGTGGCAGCAGAAATAACGTAGTCAAAATGCCCATGGACTACTGAGGAACCTACAATGACAACTGAGGGATACACAAAAATAATAGACCACATGGCAATATAAAAGAAAGTACTACAATTTAAAGTTGGCTATATTGTTGCTGGCTATATACCTATAACATGCAGGCGATTAAGTGAAAACAGCATTTGGGAGCAGCCCCTAAAGACAGGTGAGGTGAGTGGAGAGGTGCAGATAAGAACAAATGCAAATATACAGCAACAGTGACAGATTAACCTTGTACAAGGGCGTGCATTAACAACGCGTTCAGGCAGGGAGCGCTGTGCGGAGCTACAGCACACAGACTTTACACAGCGGAGCTTCATGCAATTAGACAGGGAACACTTATAGACTTGCTGTTGTGCATTTACAAGCGTAGACCACTGACGATTCATTATTCATCAGTCCTGTTTGATGTGTAGATTTTAAGGGTGCCTTTAAAGATCTTGCGTTACAGTAAATTTCTTGTGAGCTTTAAGACATGTTAGAATGCTGTTACCTCATCCAAAACACACCCGGAGTTATGTTTAGTTTCATTCACACATGTTTGAGTAATCCTTTATTAGCAGTCTGTCTACATCTCCAAAGCTCAAAATGCTCTGTTCCAACGTGTGATGTCATGTAGTTAACAGCTAGCTTTTACCTTTAGTTCAGAAGAGATTAGCAACTCCAGGGCTGAAATTATCTAAATGATTCCAGTGAATGGAGATTAAAAACACAGTGGAGCGCTTCCTGCATTACCACGTGAAACAGAGGGTTTTCTGTTTAGGCGAAGAACTCAGCCTAAATATGCAGGGTTTGCGTGTAAAACATGTATGAGTGACATAAAACACAACTCCATGTATGTTTGTGTTGAGGAAACAACATTATAACATAGAACAGAAAAGAGCATAATATGAGTGCTTTAAATTGTCTCAGAGACCAAGAAATGGAGACACTTTTCAATAAGCTCTGAAGTGAAGTGTATCTCTGTTTTTTAGAAATACATCAGTTAAAGACTATTTCCATCAGTGCAAAGGGACAAAGATTGCATTTAAATTTGTAGAAGGAATGGAAAATAAACTTAAATAGAGTGACACATACCAGGAAATATAGCATTACTATAGGAGACATGTCTACAAGATATTATGGATGTATACACAGTTGTGAGCTGTAAAGGCATTGTGTAACTTTTCTGGTGGAGGGTCTATCATCTTCTGTTGTTGTTATCGTACCGTTCCGTATGTTTTCTATCCAACTGTTTTTTGTCATTACATGTTGTGTATAATTGTATTGATTGTATTGCATCTTTTCTGCTCTGCATCTCCCAGTCGGCGGCGCGCGCAAGTGCAGCGGCCCCACCCCTAGCCACTCTATACTGTCCTGCCTGGTTAGTGGGGAAACTAAATTTCGAATTCATTCCACAGTATGACCTTAAAGGGACAGTGTGTAAGATTTTTTTACCCGTTAATTACTGAAATTGAAGATACCCATTCAAAAATACATTGTTTTCCAAGCCTTTTCACTTCCATCATGAAATCAAAGTATTCTTTTGGACTTAGGCTACGTTTATACGGCGACGATCAAAACAGAAGACGCAAAAGTGGCGTCTCGTCTTCAATTTTTTATCCGCGTTTATACGAAGACGCAAAAGTGGACGCAAAAGCCAGCGAAGGGAGGCGCTGGACTGAAAAAAAACAAAAACAAAAAACAAAAAAAAAAACATCACAACAGCGTCAAGTTACATTTCTAACCACGACTGTACCGGCTGTGGGGTCTCCCCTTACACAAGTGTGGAAGTCTAACGCATGACATTAGCGGACTATGTAGCCCGCTTAAAGAGCTCGAACGATGGGCATACGTGACCCGCCATCTCAGGGCCCCTGTCTGGTTCTACCCACGTCAGACGGCTCCTGGGCACTGCGGGTCCGAGTGCTGGTAGCTCGGTGCGGCGCGGGCCGCTCGCGCTCGACCCCTCGGAGGTGAGACCGAGACGAACCGTATCCTCCCCAGTGGCCTTATCACGGAGCCCCTCCGCGGGGGTACGGCAGGCGACCGTACCCCCTAATCCCACGGACCGAGCGGGGGCCGGCTATCGTCAGACACTATTTCTCAAAGCTGCCCGTAAGAGACTTCCCCCGCCCCGGGGTCTCGAACCAAGTATACCGGAGCCGGGGCAACTTCCCCGTCCGGTCCGTGCGCGAGGCGCGGCGGCACGCAACTACCGGTGCTCACGACCCGCTGGAGCCGGGTAAGGGGCCGGTAGTGGTGGTCCACCGGTGCTCAGGACCCGCTGGAGCTGGGTAAGGGGCTGGTGGTCCTCCTCCGCTAATACCACCACCGGTGCTCAGGACCCGCTGGAGCCGGCCCCTTATCCCGGCTCCAGCGGGTCCTGAGCACCGGTGGAGCCGCTGGAGCCGGGATAAGGGGCCGGCTCCAGCGGCCACCGGTGCGCTGGAGCCGGGATAAGGGGCCGGCTCCAGCGGCTCCACCGGTGCTCAGGACCGGTGGAGCCACCGGTGCGCTGGAGCCGGGATAAGGGGCCGGTGGTGGTCCTCCTCATTGTATTGCCGCATCTATGTGACGTAAACGTGTACTGACGTGAGCAGATCTGACCAGTTTTGCGTCTTGGGCACTTTACACGGAGACGCTACAGCGGAGCGTATTTAACTTTTCCACTCTGGAGGGTGGTTTCAGATTTTTGCGTTTTTAGGCCCCAAAAACGCCGTCACCGTCTAAACGAAAGGCACTTCCGATAAAATATTTTGTCGTTTTTACCCGTAAGCGTCCTCGTGTAAACGGGCCCTTAGATATAGTCACATAAAAGGGGGATCTTCCCCATGCAGAGGCAGCCATTTTGAATACGAGAGCCGCAGAAGGACATTTGGGCTCCGCCTTCGGCAAGGCTCGTGGTTTTGGGTAAACAACACAAGCATGCTGCCGGTTCAGACGTTGTAAAGGATCTAACACGTGTTTTGGACTAAATTGTTTTACTGGATTTTATTCGCTGGATCCTTACGGACAAATTGAGAGCAAGTTTATGGTGAAATACAGAGTTTGACCTGTGCAAAGCATTCTAAGGTAAGCTAACCTCGTTTTGTGCTTTTCCGTATAAAAGCCCCATGTGCTCGGGGAGTGATTGTTTTGCAGGGAAATGAATTGCATAGTCAAAAAGAGGAGACTGTAAGGTTTCATTTGATGTGTAGAGTGTTAGAGTGTCACGGTACATGATCGGGAATGTGTGTTTTCATAAGAAAAAAAAAAAAAACGGGACCGCGTTTTATTTATACAGTAGCGGCGCGTGGCGCGCGGGTCCCTCGAGATCTGCCATAGCTAAAACAGAAAGTGCAATAGCACCATCCACCTATGCGCCACGAATCCTACACACTGGGGCTTTAAGCAGTTCTACCTTACATTTATTAAATTACAGGTGGTTTAACAGCTCAAAAACACATAGAAAAACAGGCATTTTGAGTGAGACTGCCTTGCCACAGATCTAACCTCCACGGTCCCTCCACCAGAAAAGTTACACAATGCACCTTTAACACATGATATAATCACATGATATGATCTTAATCTTAATCTTAATCTTAATCTTAATGGTGTTAAAAAAAACATACCCAGTGTTGTATTTTGTTTCCTTTTTCTAATATAATGACAAAGAGCAAAAATATAAATGGCAATAATAAATTTAAAACAATAAGTAGCAAAAATAGCAAGAGACGGATATCAAATAAGGCATAATTACTGTATATAAATGTATAAATGTGTAAAAATAAAATATAGAAATATAGTAATACAGATATATCTCAGTTATACATAAGGGGTCAAAAAAAATCTCCATGGTGGCGGACTCTCAATCAGAAAAGTTACGCAGTGCATCTTTATCAAACCAGTCCATTTATGCCTATAAATATGTATGCACAAGTACAAATATAATATAGAAATATAGTAATACAAATATATCTCAGGTATACACAAGAGGTCAAAACAGCATCTCCATGGTGAAGGACCCGAACCAGAAAAGTTACGCAGTGCACAGTGGCTGAGTGGGTAGCGCTCATGCCTCACAGCAAGTAGGTTCCGGGTTCGATCCCCAGGTTGCCCAGGCCTTTCTGTGTGTGTTCTGTGTGGAGTTTGCATGCATGGTCTGGGTTCGATCCCCGGGTCGCCTGGGCCATTCTGTGTGGAGTTTGCATGTTCTCCCCGTGTCTGGATGGGTTTCCTCCGGGCACTCCGGTTTCCCCCATCAACCCAAAAACATGCACCATAGGTAAAATCCTCCAGTTTAGGTCCTGACCAAGCCGAAGCAAGAAGATCATGGAGATGGTCCCTGGGCGCAGTAATGTGCTGCCCACTGCTCCTAATAACAGGATGGGTTAAATGCAGAACTGGAATTTCCCCACTGTGGGACTAATAAAGGCATAGCTTTCTTTCTTTATGAAACCAGTCCATCTCTGCCTCTGTTGTTATATCACTTCCTTGAGCAACAACGCTCTCAACAAGGAACACAGCGCTTCTCCCCTGCCTTTTATAATGAGTCAAATCAAACTAGCATATGGTATGTCTCTAAGCCTGATCCTGCTATATTACCCCCTGATTACTTATTCTAGCTGGGCGGACGACAGCCACGGAACAAGCTAGCCACCAACACTGTCGATGGGAGATAAGGGCCTGTGCCTACCCCATGATCTTTGACGTCACCTGCAGGGAAACCGTATCTAGGAGGCAGGTAAAAATAGTGCGCCATGGAGACATCAGGCTGAGATGCATTGAGCAGATGGAGGGAGAGAGAGAGAGAGAAAAAAGAAACAACAATCGGTGAATAGCAATGAAGCCGGCAGATTTGGACCGGGTGGCTTTGGTATACACTGTACTGGATTTGTCATGCGGCTTCAGAGGCCTTCGGATTATGAAAACGTGTGTGCTGCTGCGAGGGGAGAACGAGCAGTGGGAGAAAGATGGTGGAATTTGCTCCAATGCTGGCCATATGTTTATACGTACAACCAAACTCTGATCATTATCTCATTTCTGGAGTTAACAGATTATTGAAATGTCAGGTACAGTTACATACGATCTGAGTAATCTGACTGCTTTCTGGAGATCCACTGATACAGGTTTTAGGGTTTTGATACCGGTATTGATACTATGGCTTTGACATACTGTAGATACTCTGCCAATATCCAATAGTAGCCAAGACCAGTGTAGTCACAGAAACACCGTTAACAAATTTGATACACTTGTGTTATGTAACTTGTCCTGCAAATAAGCACATAATAGCTATTTTCCTGTATTGGTGCTGATATTTGATACCACTATAGTATCCATCCCTACTACTTTTTGATTATTCACACCTATGCTGGATATGATGAGGAAAAATATGGAAAAAAACACAAACTAATGTGGCAAAGACAACATTGAAAAAAAAATGTTAAAGAGCCCATATTGCGTTATTTTCTGATCTATGTTATAATGATGTTTCCTCATCACCAGTGTTGTGCAGTAACGCGTTACTAATAACGCGTTACTGTAACGCCGTTACTGTTGACAGTAACTAATACTGTAACGCGTTACTTTTAAAATAAAGGAACTCATTACCGTTACTAAACGGTGCGTTACCGCATTACTAAACCTACTCATTTTGAAACTGGCATCATGTGCGCGACTCGCATAGGCACAGGGGAAATTTTTTTCTCCCTTTGGTAAGGATGGGATAAGTAATGATGATTGGCTAAAGCAAAGTAAGATTTCATGTTGAGCCAACCAGAGACACCCAGTGGGCAGTGGGCGGGTATCTACACACAATCCCAGCACACAGTAGTAGCGCACACACACAATCCACACACCCCGTGTCAGATGGCGAGTCCCGAGTCAAAGACAGAGGTATAGGCAGTATTTTAACCTCGTCGAGGTAAAAGGTAAAAACGTACATGTTAGGTGCACATTGTGTCAAAGACCAAAGACTTTGTCCACGTCCAATATAAGCAACTCGAATTTAATGAGGCATCTCTGGACGGCACGCGCTTCTGTTAAACTAGTGGCCACCAGCAGGCCCCATGATGATAATCGCATGCTCGGTGCCGTTAACAATGAAGGAGAGAGGAGTAGGAGGAAGAGGAAAGGAGGAGGAAGAGGAAAGGAGGAGGAAGAGGAGAGGAGGAGGAGAGGAAGGGGCAGAAGAAGCAGGCCCCATGATGATAATCGCATGCTAGGTGCCGTCAACCGGCTGGTTAGCTCAACTGGTAAGTCATGGACTTTCCCCCTGGAGGTTGTAGGTTCAAACCCCCCCCGGGCAATGAGCTAACCAGTGTGGGTCCTTGGGCAAGACCCTTCACGGTACTGCCCCCCGGGCGCCGAAAAAAGATGGCTGCTCACTGCTCCTGAAAAAAAAAGGATGGGTCAAATGCAGAAGTCAAATTTCTCCCGTGTGTCACTGTGTCATTGTGTGTGAGACCAATAAAGGCTAAAAGCCCAAGCTTAATTAATTAGTTAACAATGAAGGCCACGGTGACGGAGCCACGCCAGCCAAGCAGCAAAAGCTGTATAATGCACTGTAAAAAAAAATCCAAATTATTTCACATTTTTTAACTAAAAAAAAAGTAACGCATTGGTTACTTTCCTACTTATACTAACATAGATTAAAGCTCACAAGAATCTATATTGTATAATATAGGCCCTTTAAGTCAGAATGAGCAGTGACAGCAGCCAGTCTGGTAAGAGTCTTGCACCTGGTTGTGTCCATGGAAATATGCTAGAGAGATCCCTGAAATGTATCACAGTATGGCATTAAATGTGTTTAATGTGTATGGCAAAAGGAGAAATTCAATTTGTCATCTGGACAAAAGTTTATTTGGTTGAATACGTTTCACAGCTCATCCAAGCTGCTTCTTCAGTTCTGGTCAGATGCTGGTGGACACTGCCTATATCTGCCTGTAACTACAGTGAAATTACTATGAAACTACCACACCTATTTGTTTACAGTTTCTGTTAGTTAAGTAGGCCTATTAGATATGCAGTGGGAGTGGAGTGTGGGGTCTTGTTAACATTGCCATTCAGGGCCATAATGGGTGTTTATTTTATTTATTTTTATTTTTTTAACAATACCTTGAAAAATATGCATTCTGCTTGTAAGCGGGCCCACCTCTCCACAAATCAGACCTGTATATTGGCACGGTGCTTGTATCCACAGAAATAGATAAATTTAATATCATACTGTGAAAAATTCCAGGCGAAGCAATGACACCTCCCTGGTGACAGACCCTCCACCCGGAAAGTTACACAGTGCACCTTAAAGGAGAGTGGTTCAGAGAGTTCAGAAGGCTTGTAATTTAAATTTGCTGGATACAACACTATTATAACACCAAAACACAAATTAAACCCAGTGTAGACAAGAAAAAACACTCCACAATTTGCCTTGATGAAGCTGTCAGTCTGCACATCTCAAGTACAAAAACACTTCAAAACCTACCATGCCATTAGACATCCGCTCATGCTTTTTCTGAGTCAGGACTTTTCGAGCTGGGCCCTCCGCGTAGACCCTTAGAACCAATTAGACCGTGTTCCTCCACATGCACTGCTCAGATCACTCGGCTCCAATTTGCTTTGAATAGACACCAGCCTAATGGGCCATAATGAAGGAAAACACATTTTTCCTCTGATTTGCCGCACAGCTTAAAGATTCGCCTTAGTGCAGTTAAGGAGCCGGCTGTACGTGAGAGTCATGAGAAAGAAAGCGATAAACAAAACAGGGTTAAAGGAGCGGAAATCTTTCTCCATGCTATAACAAATCAATTTATATTTGTTTTATTAACGACCATTGTTGACTCTGTATAGGTCCTATATTATACAAAATGGATTCTTGTGAGCTTTACCTGGAGTTGTGTTTTTTTTCATTGACACATGTTTGACTAACCCTTTATTATTAGTCTGTCTATGTCTGCAAAGCTCAAAATGTTCCACCTTGTGGTGTCATATAGTGGTCATTTTCAAGTTATTCCAGGCTGTTCCAGGGCTGAAATGATCCAAATGATTCTATTGAAGGAGCATGGATTTTAAAAACACAGTGAAGGACTTCTTATATGGCATAACATCACAAAGTGGAAAGGAGTGTTTTCCGTTTGAGAGAAGAAGCCTAAATATGCAGCATTTTTTTGTGTTAAACCTGTGTGAATGAAATAAAACACAACTCTAGTTATGTTTGTGATGAGGAAACAACATTATGTAAATACATAGGTCAGAAAATCGTGTAATATGGGTCCTTTAAGTAGCTTTAATTCTCCCACTGATACCACTTTAACACAGGTAATGCTGTAAGAACATATACAAACCATCAATAAATAAATAAATAAATAAATAAATAAATAAAAAATAATGATAAAAGGAGAAATTCAATTTGTCAACTGGACAAACTTTATTTGGTCGAAAACATTTCGCTGCTCATCCGAGAGGCTTCGTCAGTTCCGGTTAGAGTGCTGATAGACACTGCTTATATCTCGCTGCAGGGAGGAGCTAACTACAATGAAATTATTCTGAAACTATCTTGCCTATTTGTTTCTGTCTTTTGTTTCTCTGGCGTCTAGTTTAGCATACCTATTCAACCCCTAAATGACTGTTTTTCACACCTCTGGCCCTGACCTGGCTAGCCCTATTGTTTATTTTGTTTGTTTTGATTTAGGTTTGAGAATGGAATTATAGATGGGAGACAAGTTATGTCTGACTCCACCATTTCTGTTTAAAGAAGGATTCTCTTTTTTGACTCTTTAACTCCCCTCTCAAACCAATTCTTTTCCCTGGCCAAGATCTGAACCTCACTGTCCTCAAATGAATGGCCCGTGGCTTCTAGGTGAAGATGTACAGCAGATGACGGTCCACTCTGGCACGCCCGTCTGTGTTGGTACATCCTCTTGTGAAGTAGCTGTTTTGTTTCTCCAATGTATCGCTCACTGCAGTCTTCACTACACTGAATGGAGTAGACCACATTGGTTTGTTTGTGGCTCTGTGTTTTGTCCTTTGGGTGGACCAGTTTTTGTCTTAACGTGTTTGTGGGTTTGAAATAAACTGGGATTTCATATTGTCTGAAAATCCTCTGTAGTTTTTCAGAAACACCGGCCAGGTAAGGAATCGCTTCACCTTTCCTCCTGGGTTTGGGTTCTCTGTTGTCTTGTTTCTTGTCCCTGTCTCTCTTGGTTTTGTTGAACGCTCATTTAGGATATCCACAAACAGAGAGGGCTTCCTGCACATGTTGTTCTTCTTTCTCCTTACCCTCTGTGCTTGTGGGAACCACTTGGGCCCTGTGTTGTAATGTCCGAATAACACCCAGTTTGTGCTGCAGTGGGTGGTGTGAATCAAAAAGCAGGTATTGGTCTGTGTGTGTGGGCTTCCTGAAGACTTCTACTTGGAGTCGCCGGTCTCCTCCTATCGTTACTGCACAATCTAAGAACGCCAATGTGTTGTCCTTGGCATCTTCACGGGTGAATTTGATGTTCGGATCTACAGAATTGATATGTGCAGTAAAAGGTTCCAAATCTTGAATTTGAGGTTCAGATCTTAGCCAGGGAGAAGAATTGGTTTGAGAGGGGAGTTAAAGAGGCGATTTTTGTCAAAAAAGAGAATCCTTCTTTAAACAGAAATGGTGGAGTCAGACATAACTTGTCTCCCATCTATAATTCCATTCTCAAACCTAAATCAAAACAAACAAAAGAAACAATAGGGCTAGCCAGGTCAGGGCCAGAGGTGTGAAAAACAGTCGTTTAGGGGTTGAATAGGTATGCTAAACTAGACGCCAGAGAAACAAATAGGTGAGATAGTTTCAGAATAATTTCAATGTAGTTAGCTCCTCCCTGCAGCAAGATATAAGCAGTGTCTATCAGCACTCTAACTAAACTTTGTCCAGTTGACAAATTGAATTTCTCCTTTTATCATGGATTCTACCTGGACAACTGAGGGATTCTTCACGCAAATAAAAATAATTGAAATTCATGAAAAACGTGTTTTTGGTCACCTATTTCAGAAAGTCAAAACGATATATTATATAGACTCATGGCACATAGAATATCATGGTATCTGCTCCGGAGATGGTGATCGGCTAAAAGGTACTTCCTGCTGCTTCGTTGCCGTGGGGACAGCATCATGTAAATTGGAGCCCAAGGCGATGGCAGCCTCTCTAAAAAGTCAACACTGAGAACTGATGACAAGCAGTTATTTAGTGCTAGAGAGACTAGATCCATTAGAATAGTGCTACTGACGAGAATGTTTAAAATTTTTATTTAGGAAGAAATGTAATATTACATTACATTACATTACATTACATTAAATTACATTACATTACTTCTGAGCTTTAAGCCATGTTATAATGTTGAAAAAAGCATAATATGGGCCCTTTAAAAACACCATTTTCATCTGTACAATGCATCTCCTTGTTCCAGCACCTATACTTTACTTAAATTTTAATCCTGCTTGTCCAAATACATATGTATTATACCTTTAATGTAGCAAAATACAGTACAAATAGAGTATGTAACTTTCTGGACGTGGTACGTCACAGGCATGATTCAATGGAAATAGAAAGCTAAAAGCCACGTTTTAGGCCATACTGTGGAATAATAGAAAAAAAAAACAAATAATAATAACAACTTATCCTTAAAATATGCTTTTATTTTGTGAGATATTGTGTCTAGGTAATTTCCCTTGTGGATCAATACAGATTATGCAAGTACATGTATTATACTCTACTAATCCAATATTTCTGCCAGACATAACATTTTGACTGTACTGAAATTGCTGAATAAACTTGGTGCTTCCTTTTACTGCAAGAAAAGAAATGAGGCATGTAACATAACCAAAGTCCGACTGTTACCAAGGACGGGTGCATGTTTGGAGAGACGACTCAGCACCACGGACAGCGCCAAAAGGACAGAGACAGGAGGCTAGTGCACTGAACATTTCTAAAGCTCAATTTTGTTATTGGTTGTTCTACATCTTGTACTGCCAGTGTACAAACAGTGTTATTGGAATACAGATACAAAACACAACAGATCTACACACGGATGACTACTTCTCTGTCAGGTCTAATTATGTTTGGATACACTCTCTCTATAGCAGGAGTTATTGTATATTTTGTAAACAGCATTTTAGGAAGGGAGATTGTAAAAGTAGGGCTTAGAATCAAATGTCAAATAAAACCAAGTGCTGGTACTGGTAAAATATGTACTCTACACACAGTCACAATACTTGAATGAACGTCACGTTTAGTATTTGGTATTTTAAAAAATCCATTGATTTAATATAATGCTAACTGAAAATGCTATGATAAACTAAATTTAAAGTATTCATGAACTAGAACTTTTTAGTGTAGAAGTGCTATCTGTAAACTCATATATTATAATGTTTCCTCATCACAAACCTGGAGTTGTGTTTTGTTTAATTCACACATGTTTAACACACAAACCCTACATATTTAGGGTGAATTCGTCTCTCAGACTGAAAACCTGTAATACAGAAGTGCTCCACTGTGTTTTTAAACTATGTACACCGTCACTAGAATCATTTGAAGAATTTCAGCCCTTGAATTGCTAAATCTCTACTGAACTAAAAGTAAAAGGTAGCTGTTAACTTGAAAACTACCTCTTCATGACATCACAAGGTGGAACAGAGCATTTTGAACTTTGGAGATGTAGACAAACTTATGCAGGATTACTCAAACATGTGTGAATGAAAATAGATGCAAATCCAGGTAGTTTTTGATGAGGTAACAGCATTATAACACGGCTTCAAGCTCACTTGAGTCAATTTTGCGTAATATAGGACCTTTATAATTGCCCCAGTATGTTAATTTACTGTGCATTTGCAATTAGCCCATTCCTCAACCAGCAGTTCTTCAGGGCAACATGTCCCGAGCAGTGCAGCCCAGGAATCAATACTGATCATTTTCAGTGACATCATGCTGGAGGTGTTCTACATGTAGCTCTATTCCCGGAAAGTTCAGGAGTTACTGCGGTGACACAGTGCACACATTAGCAAACGGATTTAAACACTTTTTCAGGAGCCTGTGGTCAAAATGAGCATTCATGGTCCCATTTAGGTGTTTGCTATTCAACAAAATGATGAGTGTGACACTTGTTTAACAAGGCAAAGCAGCTGTTGTAGTTCCAACTAAACCAGCTCCTCATGGTCAGATTGTGTTCAATTAAAGCTCAGTAACAGCGCTTCTGACAGAAGTGCTTTCAGTCAGTGTCATCAGCTGCAAAGTATCAATTGAGAGACAAGAGTGCTAATCCTTCAGCCATGCATTTCACTTCCATTTTAGATTTTACACATGCACGATAGACGTACAGTAATATAGTGTGTTATAACATTTACAGACACCTGAGGAACCAAAACTGTCATTAAGTTGTCAGTTTGATCTGATATAACGTGTTCATCAAGATCTCTTTTAAAATAACCACTGGATACATCTGCAGTTCTGCGCCTCAGCATTTTAAACTTGCCAGTGTTTTGACCCTGTGCGTCGGTGTGTGTAATTATACGAGTGGATGAGAAGTGTTTGAGATCGCTCTGTGGACAATATTATTCTCCCAGCAGCCCCATGGCAGCTAGTGTAGCACGTGGGGAAAGGTTAACGCTCCTAGGGTGTGGATTGAAATTCAGGCCCACTTCACCTGAAGCCCAAGAGCTGCTGTCTGAAGATTAATGAGCTATTTGGGGAGAGTTCAGCTCTTTCACATGCACAGGGTCCACATTACTGATGTAATTAATTTGACTACACTAGGGGTGTTGTCACCTCTCACTAGCGTGCAGTGTGTCTATGATAAGCAATCCCTAATTAAACAAACTTAAAAAAAGAAAAAAGGGGAGAAAAAAGAAAAAAAGACTTGACATTCACAGAGGATAGGATAGAGGATAGTCATAACCGTCTCTTGGGACACGACTGAAGTCACTGTGGGTAATTCATTTATTGGCCATTTTAAAAATAGAGAAGCACCCTGAGGTCTTGATTTTTTGTCCCCATAGATACAATGACATTACACTGGGGGTGTTCTACATGTATCTCTTATGGTGGCGTGTTTAGGAGTTACCATGGTGACACAATGCACACATTACCAAATACTGTCCAAGATTGTTAGAAAAGTCAAGAAAAACAGTGATCATCTGATACTAACTATGGGCACTGCTCTGCCTGAGGCTTGTTAGACTTTAATCTCAATAGAAAGCGCTGTTTTAGTGGGAACTACAAGAGTTGAGATGATTTGCGCTGTTAGACAAGTCTCATAAGCAAGCTAGTATCAGCCAACAGCTTTTCGGTTTGTCACTTTCACCTTTGTGTTGAAAATCAAACTCCTTAAACAGGTGTTGATCAAGGGGAAAAAAGGATATTGACCTTTATATTAAAATCCTCAAAGTAGCCACCCTTTGTTTTATCAAAGAGGTTTTGTTTAACTTTTTTCTTTGCTGCATAATTCCATATAGCTTGCTTCATATATTTGATGTCTTCTGTGTGTATAAAAAAAGTGGGAAAAAAGTGTCTACAAACTTTTGACTGGTTGTGAACATTTAACTTAGAGTTAGACAAACAAGGGAAACTACTTGGACACAGTAGCTCACAGCATATTATAATAACAAAAATAAATTGTATAAATGGTATAATAAATTCTAAATAAGTATCAGAAATAACAAGAGACCGATGTCAAATAAGAGATTAAATGGCAGTGTGTAACAGATTAGTTGCAAAGACATCTCCTTTTTGTCGACTAATGTTTTAATTTCTCTTTCCCTTGTCTCCATTGTGAGTTTTGTTTTTGAGATTCAGTGCAGACCACATAAAGCTGTCACATTGTGTTTTATGGGAGATAATTATTACAACATAAACCGCTGTAACATTTTATAGGCTGCTGTTCAAAATAGATAATACAATATATTTTACCAAACTAGGCCACACACTCTTAGCTGCAGGTGGGAGATATCAACGAACGCTGCCATTGAATACTGCCATTGTCATTTTGGAGATATGGAAAATTAGAATGTCGAGTACATCGTCTATGATTTACAAAAGGCTGCAAAAAGGATGGAGACAAATAAATAAATAAATAAAAAGACAGAAAGAAAGAAAGAAATTTACATTTTTTTGTGATATTTGAAGTACAGTCACACTTTAACACTATTTGTAAAAACTGAATATTGGTATTGGGATAAGCGAAAAATATTATGACATTCATTGTTGTCATTTTCTGGGTTTCAGATGTCATTTCAACATACAGACCAAAATATTCATGTGGAGTACAGCTAAAAATATTTGTTGTAATATACTGAGTTCTTGGGTCTAGTTTAAGCATGGTAAATGATCACTTTTTATACAACTCTTTTCTACCTTCAAGGTATGAAAGTGTTTTACAATAAGGAACCACTGACCCATTCACACCCACATTCATACGCCAGTGTACGCAGACACTGGGGGTGAGGTTGGTTATGTGTCCAAGTGCCCAAGGACACAACAACAGCATTCATGTGTGGGAGCTGGAATTGCACGCCAACCTGTGGGCCAGTGGATCAGACCGTTCAACCAATGATGTTTATGACGACAGTGAGATTCGAATTGCTAATCTACAGATCAGTGGACAAACGCTCTTACTAACGGCCATTAAAAATGTCCAAACTATGGCCCAGGACCAAATACCACCCTCAGGCCAATTTTTCTTGCCCCTCAGACTTACAAGTAAATTGCCCCATTTTACATTAAGCAGCATCTTTTACTTTAAAGTTTTTTTTTTCTTTTTTTAAATATCTACCTTAATAAAGTTACTATGAAATATTTAGTGTGTTCTATTGAGGATCTAAGTGTGAATAAAGGCCTGGTGACTCATTGTAACACTGTTGAATTTTACACTGTATTAAGCACCAGTCTGCGGCCTTCCGCTTCGTCTGCGTTTTGACATCTGACCTATGATGAGAAAAATTTGAACACCCCTGCTCTCTTCAGAAAAGGAAATGATCAGGTTCAACATTTGTGAATTTACCCTTTGGATATTTCATGAGAAAGTACAGCAGAACCAACAGGGCCTCAATCTGTGAACATGACATAATAAAACTAGACTCTGAATGGCACCAATAACACCCACTCCTACTTCTATTCCTAACCACCTAATTTATAATACTTACTTACTACTGTATATATTTCTTATCACTTCTAACTTTTTTACATTTTCAAAATTCGACAATTAATTTTTTTAGCCAAACTTCATTGATCCACAAGGGAAATTATTGGGACAACACATCACAATACAAATAATAACAAAGAGGTGGTAATAATAGATTAAAAATAAGTAGCAAAAATAAGAGACCGGCATCAAATAAGGCATAATTATATAAATGCATATGTACAAGTAAAAATAAAAAAAATATAGAAATATAGTAAATATATCGCGGCTATATTGGTCGTTTTCAGATTGTTGAATGTGATGATGTCATACTCCCAGATGGGGGAAAAGAGGCATTTTTTTCTCCTGAATGCACTGTATTTTTACATGGAAATATTCAAAAGGTAAATTCAAGTGTTGAACCTGATCATTTTTATTAGAAACTAGACCCAAGAGCTCACTATATTACAACAAAAATCTGCATTCCAACTATTCACTTTGTGTTGTGTAAATTTTCTGGTGGAGGGTCCGGTAAATGCTTTTCTCCATGAAGATGTTATTGCTTTGTCTGAAATGTTTCACAGTATGGCATTAAACCTTTTTATTTTCGTGGAGACCTAACCAGACCAAGTTACAGGTCAGATCTGTGGAGAGGCGACCCCTCTCACGGTCAGAATGCCTGTTTTTCTAGATATTTCTGAGCTATAAAACCACCTGTAATTGAATAAATGTAAGGCGGAGCTGTCTAATATCATTCTGTGGAACATTCTAAGCAGAGCAATGACGTATCTATAGAAACAAGAAGGCGATGGATCCTCAATTGAAAAGTTACACAATGTACCTTTAATTGCTCCCATCTGTATTAAATAATAATAATATAGGCTTATAGAAAAACTGTGCAATGTTGAAATAGTAGGAGTTTTGAGTTGTCTCCCTCTCTCACAAACAAAGCAAACAACTATAATTTACCTGCTTAGAAATCAACCAATAAGCAGGATGTATTTTCCGCTGTGTTGCTGACAGCTAACTTTCCGAAGCGTCCTAATCCTTTATATGAAAATGCAATTATCTTCTATATGTCTCAAGGTGCATGCATCAAGGTTAGCTGATTTCACACTTTTCGCGCTCCAAGCGTAGAGTACATTGTCATTTTTTGCACTTAAAATGCATGCATGGTGTACGTAATCTGCATAAACGCTACATTAATGTAGGCTCTCGGCCCTTATAAATTGTAAGCATCTGTACGAGAAGCCGAGCGGTCAGCACCAGCCTCAAGGGACACAATAAGAAAGCAACTCCGCTGCTTCTTGCACTGCAAAAAATAAATAAATACAAAATAAACAATCTAGGTAAGTTAAAATGACTTAAATTAAGAACATCTGACTTTACTTCTTTGAGAAGATTCATCTTGACAAGTAAAATGATCTACCAATGGAATAATTGTTTTTCTGAATTCAAGCAGATCTTGTTTCTTATTTTAAGTGCAAAGAGCTGTGTTTTTCATATCTTAAAGGTGGTTTTAAAGATCCCATGACATGGTACTTCTTGATGCTTTTATATGGCTCCTTAATGGTTTCCTAATACTGTAAATGAATCCTTCTTGAAAATCAACACTCAGTGCAGGAGAAACAGAGATAAGATGAGAAAGAGTAATTTTTCTCTCTCTGAACACTCCATAATGGGCGTTGTTGCTTGAATGCAAATGAGGAGAAAAGAGCTGGCCTATAGTAGAGGGTGGGGGCGTGGCCAAACTCTCCGCTCTCCGCTCTAGCTCTCAGCTGATCCATTTCCTTGTTTTTGCACAGGGGGAGAGATTTGAAGCGTTCCATTGAAAAATAAACACATTTCCACAGAAAATAAAATTAAACCACTGCTGTTCAAAGGTCCAGAGGCTCAGATAAAGGACCTTCGAGCCTAGAAACACTCAGACGTGCCTCTAGGCAAATAAAAAAAAACGCATTTCGCATTGTCTAGCACATTCGCAGTCCAAACTCTCTGGGCGTGATTTACAGAGACGCTGAGTTCAGACAGACGGGGGTGGAACTGCATTTGCATTTATTTTTTCGATCTGACGTCAGTAAGGTCCCTTGTTCAAAATCGCCCGTTTGAGCTCCGATTTTTTGTAACGCAGAAAAGGATCGCAAATGCTCAGTTTAGACATTTTGCAACTTTTAACCATGGGGGGGGCCTAAACAGGGTAGGGGAGCTCACATTAACGTTCAAAAACCTCAGAAGGTCAAAATTCCATGCCATGGGACCTTTAAAGCTCAAAAACAAGCACAGATCTGACCTGTAACTCGGCCGAGTTTGGTCTCCATGAAGTTAGAAAGTTTTAATACCGTACCTTGAACCATTCTAGACAAAGCAATACAATCTCCATGGAGAAAAGCATTTGACGGACCCTCCACCAGAAAAGTTACACAATGCACCTTTCAGTGTATCAAGATGTATTTTCATATTGTAACTATTTTGTTTCATTGGTAGATAATTTTACTCAAATCATGATAAAACTTTTTTTAATTCAAGTAATCTTGACTTGCCTCGATTTTAGTTTTTGCAGTGTGTAGCCTCAAAATGCTACGTGAGCAAGGTGCAAATAGAAAAAGAGAAAGAAACAAAACAATGTATTTATTTTCCACACATTTGGGTTTAATAGAAGCATGTGGTGCCTGCAGTGGAGGCAGTGAACGTGCTAATGAAGAATTAATATGTGTGGATGGAACGCCATGGAAAACACATTACGATTTATGTGCTCATGAAATACCAAACCATCACAAAATGGCTGTTATCAGAGATTGATTCAGTGGTGAAACAAAACAGGAAGGAATTGAAATATTTGTATAGGGTTAATCTAGACACACCACGCTTAAAGGAGCTATAATATGTGAAAGTGACACCTGAGAGTTTTAAGTTCTGTTATAATGTTGTTCCATCAAAAATATACCTGGAGTTTTGCTTCATTCACACATGAGTAATACTTTATTATTATTCTGTCTACATCGCCAAAGCTCAAAATGCTCTGTACCACCTTATGATGTCAATAACAAATAGTTTTTAAGTCATTTTCACAGCTACTTTTTACCTCTAGTTCAGCAGAGATTGGCAACTCCAGGGCTAAAATGATCCATATGACATTAGTGAAGGTGTATGGATTTTAAAAAACACAGTGGAGCACTTCCTGAACAGAGTGTATTCCATCTAAGAGAAGCATGAATTATTATTCCCAGGAACTTAAATCAAAACCTGTAATATAAAGTACTTATAAATAGTGAAATTCAAATTAATAATATAAAATTGTGATTGAACATGATAATAAAAAGAATACAAAGTAATTTTAAGTAAGCAAAATATGATTTAAAAAAAAAAAAAGAATAGATATACTTAAAGGTCCCATGGCATGAAATTTTCACTTTCTGAGGTTTTTGAACGTTAATGTGAGCTCCCCTACCCTGTTTAGCCCCCCCCCATGGTTAAAAGTTGCGAAATGTCTAAACTGAGCATTTGCGATCCTTTTCTGCGTTACAAAAAATCGGAGCTCAAACGGGCGATTTTGAACAAGGCACCTTATTGACGTCAGATCGAAAAAAGAAATGCAAATGCAGTTCCACCCCCGTCTGTCTGTACTCTGTAAATCACGCCCAGAGAGTTTGGACTGCGAATGCGCTAGATAATGCGAAATGCATTTTTTTATTTGCCTGGAGGCACGTCCAAGTGTTTCTAGGCTCGGAAGTCCTTTATCTGAGCCTCTGGACCTTTGAACAGCAGTGGTTTGATTTTATTTTCTGTGGAAATGTGTTTATTTTTCAATGGAACGCTTCAAATCTCTCCCCCCGTGCAAAAACAAGGAAATGGATCAGCTGTAGGCTCTGAGCACTGAGCGGAGAGTTTGGCCACGCCCCCACCCTCTACTATTGGCCATCTCTTTTCTCCTCATTTGCATTCAAGCAACAACTCCCAGAATAAAGAGTTTGAGAGAGATATTTATGACTCTTTCTCATCTTATCTCTCTGTTTCTCATGCACTGAGTGTTGATTTTGAAGAAGGATTCATTTACAGTATTAGGGAACCATTAAGGAGCCATATAAAAGCGTCAAGAAGTACCATGTCATGGGATCTTTAAGAATGGTGCATGATTAAAAGAATAAATGGGACCAAGAAATTATACAGAAAGAAAGAAAACTATTTATGGACATATAAAGTAGAACTATGAAAATACAATGCCAATACTTAAGTATACTTGTAATTTTGTACAAACGTGGTCACGTTAAGAAACAAAAAAAGAAAGAGAAAATTACAAAAAAAATGAATAAAAACACAACTCCAAGTATGTTTTTGATGAGGAAACATTATAACACAGAGAATAGTGTAATATGGGCCCTTTAATCAGGACAAGATGCAAGCAGCAAAAAGTTAAACTCAAATAGAGCCTGTGTGTGTGCAAAAGACGAGAGACAGTCGAGCAGATTTCAGCCCCATCTGCTTAGTTGCATAATAATGATTTGACTTCTGTTTCATTTTAATCTCTGTGATAAAGAAGTATTGTATGTGTAGTATGTGGAGAGAAGCTTCCATAGTTCTAGTATGGTGGAGGAAGTACTGATATATACTGTAAAGAAATTAACTCCAGTAAAAATGTAAAGTAGTGGGTGGAGATGTGAGAGCTGCTATTTTTTGAACAGTCAAGGCCAGTGGTGGAAGAAAAAAAAAAAGTATCACATGAAAAAACCTAGTTAAGTAAAAGAATTGAAGTACCTGTTAAAAATGTTCTTGAAGAATAAAAATTAAGTATTTTGCACAGATTTTGAGATTTAATAAAACTTAAATTGTAATGAGTGTAATAATTTTGATAAAGACTTTTATTTTTGCTCAACAGAAACAATTTAATAGATTTTTTATTTTTTTTTACTTTTTTACTACTGTTCCCCCAGTGCTCAGAGCTCAAATACAGGACAATTCAGGGTTACTCAAAAGCTATGAATCAAGCACATTATGATGAACATTATTAAATTATGTTTAAAAATATGATAAAAATGCTTTACAGTACTCTATCTTCTGCAGCAGGCTCACTCTCACCTGGATAGTATTAAGGACTCTGTGAGGATATTGTTCTTCGATTTCTCCAGTGCCTTTAACACCATCTAGCGAGTGAGAAGCTGCTCAGGATGGGTGTCAGCTCCTTCATTGTCTCCTGGACTACTGACTACCTGTCAGGCAGGCCTCAGTACATGCGACTGGGGACCAGCCTGTCTGAAACTGTGGTCAGTAATGTCGGAGCTCCCCAGGGTACAGTCCTGTCTATTTTCCTGTTCACTCTGTACACCTCTGATTTCCAGTACAGCTCCGGGTCCTGCCATCTGCAGAAGTTCTCTGATGACTCTGTGGTGGTAGGGTGTATCAGGGATGGACAGGAGATGGAGTACAGGACACTGATCGCAAATTTTGTGGAGTGGTCCCAGACAAACCATTTGCTCCTGGACAAGACCAAGGAACTGGTGATTGACTTCAGGGGAAAGAGGACATCATTGGAACCCAATACCATCCAGGATCATGAGATGGAGATTGTGGACTGCTACAAGTACCTCGGCTTTCATGTGAACAACAGGCTGGACTATCAATCAATCAATCAAAAATAATTTTAAAGCGCTTTTCATACAAAAAAATGTAACACTAGAGGGACAACTGTAATGCTGTCTACAAGAAGAGCATGAGCAGACTACTTCCTGTGGAAGCTCAGGTTTTTCAATGTGTGTAGCAAATTACTGGAGATCTTCTACCAGTCTGTGGTTGCCAGCACCCTGTACTTCGCTGTGGTCTGCTGGGGGAGCAGCACCAGTAATAGGGACCCACTGCACCAGACTATAGAGGGACAGAGGAGCTCATTCTCAGCTCCGCTCAAACAGTGAGAGATATAGGACTACACTCATACCATACTCCATACTCCAACTGTACAACAACTCAATCTTAAATAAGGGATAACCTTATGCTCTGTCAATCAGTGTATTATTGCACTGCTGTTCTTGTCTGGTGTCAAATAATGTCTCATTTGACACCGGCCTCTTGCTACCTTTTTTGCTATACCATCTATTTTTTTTACTCTCTGTTATTATATTATATTGTGATGAGTGAGCTACAGTATCCAAATAATTTCCCTTGTGGGTCAATAAAGGTCGTCAAAGTGTAAGTCTAAAAGTTAATTTTTCATTTGAATTTTCAGAGTAATTGGTGGTTTTCAGAATCTACAATGTACAACATGAGCCAGATTTCCCTAATGATTACACTGTACTTTGCCATGAAATATCCAAAAGGTAAATGCACAAATGTTGAACCCATTTTCTATTATTGTTGAATGCCAAAAATGCACTGTATTACAACATAATGCAATGTATATTTTAACAATTGTTAGAATGTTGGACTATATTAATATTGGACTCTAGTCTTGTCTAGTCTAGTCTAGTCAAGACTTGGCTCTAGTCTTGGATAAGTACAGTTTAGTCCCAGTTTCATGCCAATTTAGGTGTAATGTATGTTGTGTATGTGAACATAATATGTTATTTCTGGACTAGACCAAGACTAAACCAGGACTAGAACAGGATCAAAGCAGGACTACTATAAGGAATAAACTGGGGTCAAACCAGGACGCAAAAGAAAAAGTGAAAAAATATATTTACTTGATTAATAAATTTAGACTTTTCATTTTGTTCCTTTGAACTTTTAACACCATTCTGTTTTGTATGCTTACATTAGTCCTCTGTTATGTAGGATACAACGAAGCATCCCCATCCATTTCTATGCAAAATCCTGTAAAGTTAAGATCTACAGTGGGAGAGTCACATTTGGTCTCACACTAGTTGCCACACCATATGCTAAAAGTGTATTATAAAAGTTTAAACAGAGTTAACTGGAGCTTTAGTTATCTTCACAGTCCACATTTCAGTGAGTTTGCCTTCTATATCTGAGCAGCTGTTGTCTGTGACCTTTAGACTTTTTCACATATTCTACCACAACGCCTACAGACTGGCTAATTTTATGAGACCAAGGCCAATGCAAACACAGGCTCATTTCAGTGTAACTTCAGCTCCCTTCTGTGAGCTTATCCAAGTTTCATCAAGTTCAGTCGAAATACAATGTTTAGTCACGGTCATGTCATTAAAAAATGTTAAAATGTAAGTTTGATTCGTAAATGAAGTAGGCCCCGTTTACACGTACACTGGTATTTTTAAAAATTGAGACATTTCCCTTCATTTGTACCCATCTTTTACACACAAATGGCGAATTCGGGTCTGAAAATGAATCTTTATAAAAACTCCTGCTAGAGTGTAGAAAACTACGGTTTCGCGTTTGTGTGTAAAGTGAGATAAATGGAGTTTTAGGCAGCTGACGCACCAAAAGTGAGATTTTGATTGACTTGCAGAGAGTTCTCCTTCATTTTCAGAGGCGAATTCACAGTTTGCGTGTAAAAGATTGGTACAAACAAAGAGAAATGTCTCAGTTTTTAAAAATACCAGTGTACGTGTAAACGGGGCCTTATTTTGGAAAACGGAGGGAGAGAAATATTCGTTTCTCAACGTACCCGGCTATGTGTAAACGTAATAATTAAATAACTAAAGAGTTAAATGAAATAAATTTAAAGAAAATATAGAAACTGATTTGCATTTCATTGTGTGAAATAAGTATTTGAACCCTCTTCCCAAAAAAGACTTAGTACTTAGTGGCAAAATCCTAGTTTGCAAGTACAGAGGTCAAACGTTTCTTGTAGTTGATGACCAGGTTTGTGCACAAATCAGGAGGAGTTTTGGTCATCTCAAAAGTATTTCATGGCTGTCGCTTGGCAACTCAAAGCTTCAGCTCCCTCCATAGGTTTTCTATAGGGTTAAGGTCCGGAGACTGGCTGGGCCCCTCCATGACCTTGTGCTTCTTCTTGAGCCACTCCTTCATTATCTTGGCTGTATGTTTTGGGTCATTGTCATGTTGGAAGACCCATCCACGACCCATTTTCAGTTTCCTGGCGGAGGAAAGGAGGTTGTCACTCAGGATTTTAATGGCACATGGCTCTACGCTCTACTCCTCCTCCCATTGAACCAGTGAAGTTGTCCTGTGCCCTTGGCAGAAAAACACCCCCAAAGCATAATGTTTTCTCCCTGACAGTGGGGATGGTGTTCTTGGGGTCACAGGCAGCATTTCTCTTCCTCCAAACACGACGAGTTGAGTTAATGCCAAAGAGCTTGATTTTGGTCTCATCTGACCACAGCACCTTCTCCCACGCTCTAAATCATTCAGGTGTTCATTGTCAAACTTCAGGCAGGCCTGCACGTGTGCCTCCTTAAGCAGGGGAACCATGCGACCACTGCAGGATTTTAATCCATTGCGGTGTAAAGTGTTATCAATGGTTTTCTTAGTGACTGTGGTCTCAGCTGCCTTGAGATCATTGACTAGCTCCTCATGTAGTTCTAGGCTGATTTCTCACTGTTCTCATGAACAGTGAAACCCCATGAGGTGAGATCTTGTGTGGAGCTCCAGGCTGAGGTCGACTGATGGTCATTTTATATTTCTTACATTTTTGAACAATAGCACCAACAGTTGTCTCCTTAACACCCAGCTTCTTGCTGTAGACCTTGTGCAGGTCTACAATCTTGTCCCTGACATCCTCTGACAGCTCTTTGGTCTTTCCCATGTTGGAGAGTTTGGAGTCTGATTGAATGACTGATTCCGTGGACAGGCGTCTTTTATACATGTGATTAGTTGAAACAGGAGTCTAATTCAGGTGACGAGTTCTTTAGGAGTGTCTAACTGGCCTGTGGGAGCCAGAACTCTTAACAGTAGGGGATCAAATACTTACTTCACACAATGAAATGCAAATCAATTAATATATTTTCTATAATGTGATTTTCTGGATTTTCTTTTTGATATTCTCTATCATTAAAATTAAAATGATATCATTAAAATTATGGACTATTCATTTATTTGTCAGTGGGCAAAGCTACAAAATCAGCAAGAAATCAAATACTTATTTCCTCCACTGTATCTGCACTTTCTACTCTACTCTCTACAATATTTTTGAACAGTACTGAAAAGTAAAAGTATCTTTCACACAGCACTGAGTAGTTGCTTAGTAGGGCTGGGTTCAAAAGATCGATCCATGATACGATATCGATTCACTATCAAAAAATACGATATCGATTCAAAAATTTGCGGATCGATCTTTTCCAAATGGTTATAGGCACTATTTTCTCGACCACGGAAGAAGAGCTATAAAAGGCGGGTGCCGGTGAATGAAACTGAAACTTAGCGCGCCTTGCGAGATGGCTGGAGCTGCACAGCTAAAATCACCTCCTGGTTTGAAGGCTGATGTGTGGCATTACTTTGGATTCAAACGTTATGAGGACAGTATGTAAGTAGATCGGATCGGATCGGATCGTGGATCAAATCGCATCGTGGCCTTGTGAATCGAAATTGAATCGATCCAGGAAATCAGGATCGATACCCAGCCCTATTGCTTAGCCACTAATGGTCAGGGGTTCCATTTCCACTTGGACCAAGTTCTGTTGTTGTGTTTGTGAGCATTCAGAAAGGGATCAAGAAAGGGCAAAAACTGTAGATTGAGGTTATTAGCATTTAATGTTGAATTATAGGCAGATATACAAACGTATAATATGGACATCAGGACATCTTCAGTTGTCACATCGTGTCACCTCACACGAACATGTCCCCTTGACTCCCACACTGAACTGACCACTGTGGCCACTTTTATACTGGTAACTATGCTCAGCCCTGTGTCCAAGTTTAAAGGGATATGCCACCCCCAGGTCAAATTTGGGCATCTCCCCACAGTCCAGAGACTAAAATAAGTGGTGGAAAGCGTTTTCCTGCTCACCCAGCCATTGTCCGAGTCTGTCGCCACTGACCGCTGCGGTATCTGCTGCTCCTCCGCCTTAGACTGGAGTCTAACGTCGCCAGAGAAAGATTTCGGCCAAAAGGAATTAATTTGCTCGATGCGTTTCCCAATTACTTTCTGTGTAGTGCGCATTCATATCGAGTGCAAATAAATGTGCAAATCAACACGGAGAGATTGACTTGGTCATTTTGGGTGGGAACTATTTTCCAGTGCGGAAGAATAAAGCCGAATCACGCAGCACGCTGCCAGGGGAATCCCTGTTACGCACCAGGAAGGGAGTTCCCCTGTTGCACAGCGTGGTGCGTGATTCGGCTTTATTCTTCCGCACTGGAAAATAGTCCCCACCCAAAATGACCAAGGCAAGCTCTCCGTGTTGATTTGCACATTTATTTGCATTCGATATGAATGTGCACTACACATAAAGTAATTGGGAAACGTATCGAGCAAATTAATTCCTTTTGGCCGAAATCTTTCTCTGGCGACATTAGACTCCAGTCTAAGGCGGAGTAGCTGCAGATACCGCGGCGGTCAGTGGCGACAGACTCGGACAATGGCTGGGTGAGCAGGAAAACGCTTTCCACCACTTATTTTAGTCTCTGGACTGTGGGGAGATGCCCAAATTTGACCTGGGGGTGGCATATCCCTTTAACTACCTATAGTCTAGACTTGTATGGGGATCTGTAGAGTAGCTCCCAAAAGTTAACCAATAATAGAGGAGTTAGCCAATAGTTGAAACATAGGAGCTGGTGGATATCCCATTACACCCAACCAGCTTAAACCTATTTTAACATATAGTTTAGTTTACTACAGTCCAGGTTGCTGAAACCCCCTTTACATTGATTACACAATCTTCACAGAAACACATGTGTACAGAAATGTAGAATACCCATTAATATACATATGTATTAAATAATGAAATCCCACATGTATTCCAGAAAAAAAAGAAGTTTACCGCACACTCGCTTGACTTTACTCTTATTCCTTAATTGGGCTTAGAGCGAACAATGCGTTTCGCTTCTACAACGTCATCAGGTACTGGTTCGTCAACATGTTTTGTTGTTGTGTTCTTAGGTAAGACACCTAATACATAGCATGAGAAATGGCTGGTGGTCAGTTTATACCCCAGAGCAGCTGTGTTTTTAAAGGTGCATTGTGTAACTTTTCTGGTGGAAGGTCTGTCAAATGCTTTTCTTCATGCTTCACAGTATGGCAGACCAAGTTACAGGTCAGATCTGTGGAGAGGCAACCCCACTCACAGTCAGAATGTGTGTTTTTCTAGGTATTTTTGAGCTATAAAACAATGTGTAATTGTATAAATGTAAAATGGAGCTGTTTAATGTCATACTGTGGGACATTCCAAGCAGAGCAATGACTTAACCATAGAAACAAGTAGGTAATGGACCCCCCAACTAGAAAGTTACACAGTGCGCCTTTAATGTCTATGAACTGGGGTTGATAGCTCCTAAAATGTGTTCTGTTACAAACACATTTTCCACTTGTGGCAACAGTTATGGCCAAATGCTAACCAGCTTGCATTTCATCCCTGGGCCCCAGATCAGACAGTATTTCCAACTCTTACAACAACAACCAAACATTGCTCCAACTCGACCATCTTTCTTCCTCTGCTTGCCCAAAAGGTAAGTCTGCGAATCTGTGGAGAAGTCATGGAAGATACAACAGAGGAGCTGAGCAGTGCCAGCAGCTCGTGGGCACTGTGTGTGGAGAGCTGTGCCCATGTCACAGATGGTTAGAATCTTTGTGATTAATGTGCCCACTCAAGTAGAGGAAGATCAGACAAGAGGCCAGTGCTCTTGTTCAATGGTCCAAAAGGTGTTCCCCTCATTTGCTCACAGTTTGTAAGTCCACTGTGATCCAGCCGAACGTCTAAAGCTGGGGTCAAGCAACAAAAACAACTCGATGAATGTAGACAAGCCAAACCCTGTGCTTGCATCTATTTAGTACTGATTGGGAGATGAAGTGGAAAGTTGGAGTAGGGCAAAACAAAAGAGGTGAGATGCCAGGTGAGAGTTGTTTATCACGTGGTTCAAATTATTATTTCATTATTTTAAAATTTTTATGCTGAGTTTCAAATGAGAACAACTATGCAAAATGTGAACAGAAATTACTATATGAAAATTATGAAAATTCTTGGGGGAAAGGGGGGTGAAAAGATATCTAAAAAAAAGTGTTGCAAAATTATCTCTATGTAAGAAAGTAAAAAAATACTTTTTGGGTACTTTTTCTTTGTACTAGTGTGAACATGTGGGTTATTTTTCTGCTTTATGATCAGTTTTGAGCTGTATAACCCAGCTGTATAACCCACTATAGACCCATTCTCTAATAGAATAAAATAACATGAAAATAGGCAGAGCACTAATTATGTGAACGTAAAGAATGTACATTTTTCTATATAATAAAAATGATACCTTTTCATACTTCATACCTTTTCCTTGAGAGCTTTTGATTTGTAGAACATACTGTATATAGCTGAAAAAATCAATATGCATTTTCTTTCATAAGGTGAATGAAAAGCCCAGTCTTCCATCACAGCTCCAAAGCGGATGCCATTACTAATGGCCATCAGTGCCCAGAGACAGTGAGGCTTATGTGGGCAGAGGTGTGGCTCTGTGGCCCCCTGCAGATGAGGCTGGACAGTGTGCGCTCTCCTTCACTCCAGATCAGGCTCCAGTCCCATTTTATGTGCTTATAGACTGTGACACATGCAGGCTTCACTGCAAATACACCAAGGAGCATCTGACTTAAAGAGCCTATATTATGCAGAATTGACCCTTGTGAGCTTTAAGCCAGTTAGAATGTCATTACCTCCTCACAAACATAACTGGAATTGTGTTTTGTTTCATTCACATATGTTTGGGTAAACTTGCATTATTAGTCTGTCTTCATCTCCAAAGCTCTGTTCCACCTTGTGATGTCATTAAGTTGTATGTGTGTGTGTGTGTGTGTGTGTGTGTGTGTGTGTGTCACATTTCTACCTCAAAGCACTTTACAATAAGGAACCACTCACCCATTCACAAAAACACATTCATACATCAGTGTACGCAGACACTGGGGTGTCTCGCTCAAGGATGCAACAGTATTCTTCTGTGGGAGCTGGAATCAACCCAGTTTATTTGAGTTGATCAATTAATTTTCACACTTTCACAGTGTATTTAGCTGTATCCCCACCAGCTTCCCTTAGCACCAGCAACCCCTTGACAGCCTTCTCCTCAGCAGGAAAGCAACTGTATTGTTTTTTTTTTTTCTTTTTCTTTTTTTTAGCTTGGCCCACCTAATACTCTGCTGACATAAACTCCCTCTCCACACAGTGGCATCTTTAAAGATTCTACTTCCTCCTCTGAGATTAGTGGTGGGTAAAGATGAAAAATTGCGTTTTCAGTACGTTGACATCTAATCTGTTTGGCGAGCTTTAATTTCCCTCGGCGATGTGAAGAGCTGGTGGGCCCTGGGATCACTGCAGACATGCTTTTGTCAGAGGATGGGGACAGCACCAGCACAGACTGGACCCACTTTTCATCGCAGTAATGGTCCGTGTACTGGAGAAGGGGAATCAATGTAAGACAAGTTTTGGAGCTATGAAGCACTTTGTACAATGGAATATTACATAATATCCGTTTGCTCATGTCCGGTCAACACTATATTTGTACAATTTACTTCATTTCCAACTTCATTGGAAAAAAGTTGCAAAAACTACAACAACAATATTTCAATGAGTAGCTTGTTGTTTATTATAGCTATTACTGAAACCATTTTATTTTTACAGTTGTCACTAATTTAGAAATTTGTATTTTATTTATTTATGTATGACAGATCATCTCACACAACCTTTACTACATAATTTCGTACATCTTACAACCTAAACATTCACAGTAGGTTAAATCTTCAAGCTAAGATGGCCAAGCCTAGGAGCAATCTGCTCCTGCAGTGCACAGTAACTGCAATAAATGCGTAACACGGAAATACAAAACTCAAGAACAGATTCATTAACTCATGGAGGAAATATATCAGTTAAATTGCTTTTACTGAAAAGTCTGTAAACGCTCCAATACTCAAAAGAAATTAATACAATAACATCTGATGGCAGTAGCCTTATAGTCAAACGCATATTTGTCTATCAATAAAACCTCTATAGCCCCGACTTCTCCATTTGACGTCTCCAAATAAAGCCATTTTTCATCCTGACAGGAGTAATGGAGCTAAGTTATTGGCATAATGTCCCAGACGAGATGAGTACCACCACAGTTTCTTGTTGGCTTCTTGTGAAATGGGTGTCGTTTAGCTTAAAATTATATTAGCATGCCTGACACCCCTGACACCCTTGGTTTAGTCCCTCAGCCCCCTCTCTCCCTCCTCTGCTCCAACAAGTCATTTTTCAATTTCACAAAATCAGAATGATGTTGTCAAATTGGCGCCTTGTCTCAGAGATCCATCTCTTTGCTGCCGTTAAGTGCTGAGTGCATTTCAGTGCAAAGACAGATTGGATAACTGATGGATTTGGGGTAAAAAGGTAGGTAGAAGCTCTGAGATGTATGTGTAGGACAGGAGTGAACAGAGCTCGTCAGGTAACTGAATCTGAGCTTTGTGTCTTGACACTTGTCAGAGAGGAGTCCACTGTGATTACACAACGCTGAGCCCCTGGTGAGAGATCTGTCTGATACATATACTCAGGGGCATAGTGCAGGAAATGAAGGAAGAAAATAGGATAGTGTCACATTATGTGACCATATATGAACTCAAGAACAACATATTTAACAATGGTTATTAAGCTATTTTCTGATTTATGATCTAATGTTTCCTCATCATAAATATACCTGGAGTTGTGTATTGTTTAATTCACACATGTTAAACACACAAACCCTGCATATTTAGGCAGTAGGAGTCCTTCTCTCAAAGGGGAAAACACTGTTTGACATAATGTTTTTTGGTAATACAGGAAGCACTCCACTGTGTTTTAAACTCCATACACCTTCACTAGAATCATTTGGATCATTTCAGCTCAGGATTTTGCAATCTCTACTGAACTTAAGTGAAGCTGAAGCTAAAGGTGGCTGTTAACTTGAAAACTACAGCTTCATGAAATCACTAGGTGAAAAAGGGAATTTTGAGCTTTGGAGATGTAGACAGACAAATGATAATGGATTAATCAAACGTGTGAATGAAACAAAACACAACTCCAGGGTATGCTTTTGATGAAGTAGCAACATTCTAATATGGCTTAAATATCACAAGAGTCAATTTTGCTTGAATAGATTAGAATATAATTTAGCAGAGATCTTCACTCTCCATACATTGCTAACTTGTTACTACACAATGTACTTTTTCTATAGCGATGGCCATATATTCTCCACCCATTGTTCATAAATCGAAAAGCAAAATGCCTCTCGGACCATTACTCATCTTCATGTCCGCGGTTACTTGGGGGAGCCCCGTCTTTACCTGCAGTGAGGAGGAAGAGGAAGAAGAAGACGAGGGGAGGACATAAATGGCTGCTGGTGCTGTCTGACGTATCTGCAGAATGATGTTTGGTCTCCACTAGGGTGGAGGGCATTAAACATGTCAGATATTAGCGCCAATCTCTCTTCCATCACTTCCTCGGGCACTTCAAGTCCCATCGGTGGAGGTCCAGGTACCAGCGCGTTCCTCCACCCCTCCACTCAGGACAGGTCTAGCTATTAGGGTGATGCATGGTTGTCAATTCGTCATCTTGCTCGATGGATACACTGCTCCAGTCCTGGTATTCTCAGGTGGGGATGGGGTAGGGGAAGGTGGAATGGGGGGTCCCATTAGAAACATGGATGACAGTGGGTGGGAAAGTGCATGTGATTGAGAGTTATGGGAATGTGCCACTGCTGAGAGGACAAGAGGGCAAACTTCAGGGCCACAGTTCAGATCCATGCCAAAAAACAATTACAAATTGTATATTTATGACCAGGGCTCTCAGGTTTTGAGCGGTCTCGTGCATGAGACTGCGTAATTTCCGAGGAGCGGGGGGGGACTTTTTGGGGTTAGTGGGTGAGGAGGGGAGCTGGCGCTGTCTCACATCCCTGAATCTGAACTGTGGCGTGGAGGGAGGCAGGGCGGGGGAGTGGGGAGGAAATAAAGCGCTCTGATTGGCTTAAACTTCTCTGTTTACATGCAGATCTGTGGATCTGTGTCTCAGCCGCAGAGTAAGTGAAAGTCAATGAAAACTTGAGTGAAACGGACAAAATGTGAGATCCATATGCGTATGCGTAATTTAGAACAACAAAGCCATACAAGCGAATAAGGAGGTCAAAATTGCGTGCCCGCTACTTTGGCTATGAATCTGGTGATGGCATTGGTTATGTTTTGCCATTGTTGACTTTTTCTGTCATACGGAACATTCTTTTTGACAAAAGCAAAAAGGGGGAGGGGGCGCTTGAATTGCATGCGGGAGTTTTTTTGGCTGAAAATGCGCGGTGCCTGCATAAACTGAGCCACACAGACCGATTTTCTGGGCACAAAAAAAAATTTAAATTCAGCGTGAGAAATACCATGTGTGGCGTGTGAGCGTGTGAACACGTCGAATTGCGTGTGTCACACTCTCAATGCGTGAGACTTGAAAGCCCTGTTATGACCAATGTGCTATGTAAAATAAACCATGCAGAATATGTCATTACATGATATATAAAGGTAATAAATAGGGTAATAAAGTTAAAAAAAAAAAAAAAAAAAAAACTATAAAGAGGAGGGACTTGAATATTCAATGCTTATGAAGCTGAACAATCCAGCCCACTTCAAGTAAATTTCCCATTCATTTCTCCTCTCTTCTCTTCTCTTTTCGTTGAGCCTCACCAGCTATGTGGTAACTAACATCCAGAACATGCTTGCTTTAAGCCTGAGAAGCATGCTTAAAACACAAAATTCTGGGAAATGTTTTCATATTTTAGCTGTTCATCAATTTTCAGAAACAGATTTTAATGCCAAGTGCTAAACTGCGTTTTACAACTCCACACACCTTCAGTGGGATCTTCCCTCACAATCACACACTCTCACCTCACTCTCTAGTGAACTAAAGATAGAAGGTAGCTGTTAACCTAAACTACTACTACATCACAAAAACTGAACAATTAGAAATGTAGATCAGGTTTACTCAAATATCTGAATGAAACTAAACACAACTCCAGGTATGTTTTTGAGAAGGTAGCAGCATTATAACATAAAGCTCAAAAATCAAAATCAAAAATCAAAATTCATGTTGTGTAATATAGTAATATTACACAAAATTAATGTATTTAATACCAAGAAAACACTAAGTCTCATTATAATTTACTGTCTTCCTAAATAAGGATTAATCAAACTATGACAGACCTTTTTTCATGTGTAATTACAATACAATTGTGAATTTTACACTAGTAGTTACTATGATAATTCATTCAAACCATGTGTATTCTTATAACTCAATACATCTGGAATATATTCTGAAGCCCCTAACTATGCGAAATCCCTTGTAATAAGGTCACTATTTATCCACATTTTTATATTTTTTGTGATAAATTATGCCGAGAAGCACAGATGAATATGAAAACTGTGGTTGTTAGAGAAGTCAGGTAAAAAGCACATGCCGTCTCAGTACAAGCCTGCTTTAAATTTCAAATTATTCAAAACCTGAAAATGCCATCCCAGCTATCAGATCCTTGTTCTAGGAGAGAAAAAAAAAAGTAATTAATTTGACTGGCTTAACCTGCCTTTTCTCTGCACAACTCTAGAACAGTGTGCTTTTAGAATGTTGATCACCAAATTAAAATTACTAGCTGCTAAACAACCTTGTTGCCAAGAGAAGCACGCATCAGCACTATTTGTCTATGATAAAAATACGTCCCATATTACGCAAAATTTACTCTTTTGAGATTTAAAGGTGCACTATGTCACTTTTTGGTTGGGGGTCAATCACTTGCTTGTTTCTATAAATATGTCTTTGCTCTGCCTGGAATGTTCCACAGTATGACACTAAACAGCTTACATTTATTCAATTACAGGTGGTTTTATTGCTCAAAAATACCTAGAAAAACAGGCATTCTGACTGTGAGTGGGGTTGCCTCTCCACAGATCTGTAACTTGGTTTGGTTTCGTCTAAATCAGGGGTGTCAAACTAATTTTGGTCCGGGGGCCGCATCCAACCTACTTTGATCCTAAAGGGGCTGGATCAGAAAACTCATGGCAAATATACCCCAAAAAAATAGCAATAAATCCAAATATTTGTCCAGAGAAACACAAATATTTTACAGACTGCCGTTTCTTCATTCCCTGCAATAATTTGTTTATCGTCTGTCTTCTCAATTCTCTGTTCAAGTTATTGTATTGTTCGAAACGCCGTGTCTCGTAGATTATATTCCTTGAGCACCGCCACTTGTTGCAAACACACCGAGCGTACAGGTTTCCCATTCACCTCTGTGAACGAATAGGAATTAACAAATTTTCTTGGAAACTCCTGCACTTGGCGTCCACTTTTCTCATTTTTGACATTTTGCTGATGAGGGTGTCACGGTCAACAGTCAAAACGATGGTCCTTTAAGAGCGTTTGGAAAGAGGCGAGTCTTCATTTGTGCTGCTCTGGGAAAAGCAGAAAAGTGGTGCAGAAAATTAACAATATTTTAATAGAAAATCAGCCGAGGGCCAGATTAAAGGTCTTGGAGGGCCGCATGTTTGACACCCCTGGTCTAAATGAAGATAGAAATGTTTAAAACCATACAGAGAAACATTCCAGACAAAGCAATGACATCTCCATGGGGAAAAGCATGATGAACTCACCACTGGAAAAAAAAGTGCACATTTAAGCCATGTTATAATGTTGTCAGAAACACACCTGGAGTTGTGTTTTATTTCATTGTTTGAGTAATCCTTTATTATTAGTTTATTTACATGTCCAAAGCTCAAATGCTCTATTCCACCTTGTGATGTCATGAAGCCGTAGTCAACGTAGTTATTAGGTTATTAGGTTAGTAGATATTGAAAAAATTCCAGGGCTGAAATTATCCAAATGATTCTACTGACGATGTACAGCGTTTAAAAATACACTTCCTGTATTACCACATGACATCACAAGGTGGAATAAAGTGTTCTCTCTATTTAAGTGAAGAACTCAGCCATCCCCGCTATAAGATCCTTGTTGTGAAAAAAGTTAAAATAAGTAATTAATTTGACTGCCTTGACCTGCCTTTTCAATGCACAACTCTACAACAGTGTTCTTTACGGTTGTTAATTACCAAATTAAAATTACTAGCTGCTAAACAAGCTTGTTAACAGCCAAGAGAAGCGCATCAGCACTATTTGTCTATGATAATGCAATAAAAAATACTGCTTAGCCTGGCCAACTTGGAATCCCATAAAAAGGACCCACATACAACAGTGAATGGAGTATTATAATGAATTATCACAAAGTCATAATTACCTTCTAACAGCCCCTTTCTCACTACAGAGCATCTTTGTGATTGAAGTCCACCCACATTGAGTTAATTGCATTTATTCCCCGATGCTGCAAATACGCAATTAAAATGCAGGCGCTTTACACAGGCCTGCAAAATCATCAGTATGGTGTGAGGTTAAAAATAGGGCTGTGCTTGTGCCTGTGCTTGTGCCTTTCTATACAAGTATTACAACTGTGGATATTGGAGACAGAGTTGAAGTTTTAGTTTAGATGGAGTACATTTACATAAACATACTGTATACAATAAAAGTACATTATTCGCTTCATACACAATGGTAAACAAAGGCAGAAAGAGGCAAGGCTGCCATTCTGCACCAAGGGCCCCTCTGTTACCTGCACTCACACACATGCACAAACTGCACTCATATTACAAAAAGTGTCCAGAAACTGTAGAAAGAAGTGGACTGATGGTGTGTGATGTCACCCACAGTTCAGCTCCAGTTAAATGAAGCTCACGATGCTAACGCTTATACAGTAGGAGCGAATTTGGAGCCAGGTCCATGTTAGGAATGCAAATTGATGTCCAGACCAGGATCATGTAGAGCGGGTTAATACGACAATTTTAAGACTAAAATGACGACACTCCGAGCAGCAGTTACAGAGAGTGGGGTGACAATTTTCCAATGGAAAATCAATTGGAAACAATTGATGGAGCCGGAAGCACCCCCATTAACACTTCCTATTTTGAACGCGGTGGCTAGCGGGTTAGCTTTGTCCATTTATATACAGCTCTGGAAAAAAAATAAGAGACCACTGCAAAATTATCAGTTTTTCTGATTTTACTACTTATAGGTATGTTTTTAGGCAAAAGGAACATTTTTCTTTGAGAAATTCCAAATAAAAATATTATCATTTAGAGCATTTATTTGCAGAAAATGACAAATGGTCAAAATAACAAAAGAGATACATGTTTTCAGACCTCAAACAATGCAAAGAAACAAGATCAAATTCATTTTCAAACAACATAATACTAATGTTTACACTTAAGAAGAGTTCAGAAATCAATATTTGGTGCAATTACCCTTATTTTTAATCACAGCTTTCATGCGTCTTGGCATGCTCTCCACAAGTCTTTCACATTGTTCTTGGGTGACTTTATTCCACTCCTGGTGCAAGAACTGAAGTAGCTCAGCTTTGTGTTTGTGTTGGAATTCAACAGACGCTGGAATAGAATGGCTGTAATACATGTAGAGATGCTGATTTCAGGAAAGAAAAAAAAAATGCAGTCGTCTCTTTTTTTTTTTTCCAGAGCTGTATACAGTCTATGGAAGTGTATTGTAACACAAGTTTCCAATAGAGCCACTGACACATGGGGATGATTTGTACAAACCGAAGAAATCTGGTTAGGTTTTTTTTGACTGGCTTTATTTTTCCCCTCAAAAAATAACACTGTTGACTCTTATTTGACCTTTTTGAACCCTATGTGACCCAATGTCTAAATTTAAAGTACAAAGCTGTTGGGCAGGGATAGCGCTTATACTTCAAATCCTGACTACTGATGCATGCACGAATCACTCAAAACACAACTCTGAGAAAGCTATTGATGATGGAAAATTGCACCATCCCAACACAGCTAGTAGCTCCTAATAGTCGATTTTGCATAATGTGTCTGCTTTAGACTCTTTGAGTTACAGAAGGGTAAGTGCTTGAGACTTCTTAGGTGCCCGGACAGACTCTTAATAATCCAGCTCGAGAGGCAGGTTCAGTCAGAGAAGTGCTGATGATGCAATGTGCTGACCCAAATACGGTACTCGCTCCCTGCAGACTGTGCCAGCTGGGGCCATGTCTCCTCTGCCTCTTTCACCGAGTATTACTGTACCCCCTTTCATTCGTGCACATGAAGATCGATGGGTGTCTGATGTCTGAAGCTCTTTGACTCAAATTAAAATAAAGCTCCGATTAAAGTCTAACAGTCTGACAAGAAAAAAATGACTGAGTTGGAACTAGAACAGGTGAGCTGATTTGTGATTTTAAACACGTCTCAGTTTTTCAGTTAGTCACTCTCACATTTTTTGTTGAAAATCAAACACCTAAACAGGATCATGGACACTCGTAATGATCACAAGCTCCGGAAAATCTGTTCTTTAAATTCATTTTGTATTTTTTTCTTGAGCCTTCAGAAAATCTTCAGACTTTTTTGTCAGTGTTTGCTAATGTGTGCAATGTAGATACGTCGCAGGGACATCATGCTGGGGGTGTATTTATATGTATTTACGCGATTCATTCAGTATTGTAATCAAAATAACGTTTTATGGCTGTAGCAATGTTCTGAATTTTCTTTTAACAAATGTACTCAAACGCTTCCTTCTTGTGAAATGCCCTTTGAGTGAATGATACACTATTGCGAAATATGACATAAAACACAATTCCTGGTCCGTGTTGTGGCGAAATGCCGAAATGAGACGTAGAGGCCGATGATGAAACCGCTCGCCTCTCGCTGACAGCCCGAGAAAATTGAGCCGAAAACGACTGAAAGATGAAATAACTTTTGATCAGCTGCATGCGATGTTGCCATGTAGCTCACTGTTCAACCATGAATCTCAAGCTGGTTTAACTACAAATGTTATCAGTTGACCAGTTTCTTACTTGTTGCTTTAACTAGAAGGATGAAAAGACTGACACTAAATGAGCCTTAGGGAGGGGGAGAATAAAGCCACTTTCACAGACTGTGTAATAGCATGTAATGTTATGGACTCACCCTAATCCACCAGTTCTACCACAGCAGCTGAATCATGAGCCCCCTCAGCCTCTCTGCCTGTATATTTCTAGATATAGTCTATTATGTGGTCCATTCATCTGGTTAATTATGCCCATTGTTTCTTAGTGATTCTCAAGTGTTCTTATCTTAACCTTAGAGGCAGAAATATTTTCAGTGTCACAGGTTATTAAGGTAAATTCGTTTTTCTTTTGTTTTTGTTTTTTTATTAATACAGTGCAACGTTTTATTTATACTTTTACAATTTCAAAGGGTAAACACACTCCCACTTTCACTTTAAACCATTTTAAACAAATCTGAGTCTTGGTCATTTCTATCTGTGATAAGTTTGCAGTTCAGTGAGTTCTCACATTGGCTTCCGTTATATAATTAAATATCAAAAGAGACAGTCTTTTGAATATCTCTTTCACATAAATTGATCCAAAAGATTCAGATCCTACAAAAGAGCTGATAGTCCCATTATTAATACATTAATAATTGGCATTGATATTTTTTCTGATTGTCAGCTTTTAGATCAAACCTTGAAGTAACATGACACTGAGAAAAAGACTGTATTTAAAGTCATATATTAACACGTTTAATGCTAAATATTTGATAACATATTTCCTTAAATTGAAAACTATATTTTTATCTAGTTTGTGGCATTATTTAACCCCATATAAGGTTCAACACAATTACCCACAATGATCCACATAAAGCAGCTCACAATAAAGCTCCCTTTCTCTTTTTCTCATGTGCTTGCATTGACGATGATACAGACACTGGCCTTAACCAAACCTTGACTTCAATTGATTTCTTTTCATAGTTTTCTTTGTTGTTACCATTCTCAGAACTGTATAGAATCCCTCAGTCGTCCAGGTAGAATCCATGGCCATTGCCATGCATTATTCAACATGTACCTTCTGGCCTGATTTAAATGATCAATACTCTTGTATTGTGTATAATGTTCGCTTGTCTCACAGCCTTTGTTAACAGCAAATAAGTCTTCCTTTCATGAGTCATCTGTACTGTAGCAATCTCCATAACTCCATAACTACCAGCCAGTTTTGTTAGAACAGTACAGACCTAAAGACAGTTGTAGTAGTAGTAGTGAGAACCAGCAAAATTAAAAAAAAAAAAAAAAAAAGGTGAAATTTGGAGTGCACCACTTTGCACCGGGCCATTCTGTGTGGAGTTTGCATGTTCTCCCCGTGTCTGGATGGGTTTCCTCCGGGTACTCCGGTTTCCCCCATCAGCCCAAAACATGCTCCAGATAAAATCCTCCATCTTAGGTTCTGACCAAGCCTAGCAATAAGATTATGAAGATGGGTCCCCGGGCGCCTGAAAGATGAGCTGCCCATTGCTCCTGAAGGATGGGTCAAATGCAGAGAAATAATTTCCCTACAGGGATAAATTTCTTTCAGATGCAGCTGCTGACTCCATTTTCTCCCGTAGAAAAAGTAGCGCAGGGTGCATGCTGGGATATATGACTGCGCGAAGTGTGCATTTTCACGCAGTTGCGCATGGGACAAAAATGAAATGGGACAGCAGTTGTCACGCCGGAAGTGACGTACATGCCCTTAAAACCACGCTCCGAACTGTGCACACTGAGAATTGAGACACGGCTATTGACTATAACTATAGTTCCTGCATTTCAAATAGGAAGTGAGCTTCTGCTTCCGGCTCCAAAGATTCTGGCTCCAATTAATTTTATTTTAAATTAAAATTGGTTGGTATGACACTTGCGGCCGGAATTCCAAATATGGAACTCAGCTCCAAATTTGCCCCTATAACTGCTAGCCTCCAAGAGATTTCATTTGAAAGAGAAGAAAAAAAAGAAAAGAAAAACTGATTGGTAGTGGTGGTGGTGCAGGCAGTAATTTACCAACATCAACTGAACAGTGATAGGGAAAGGAATAGTGTGCCTGGATTAACCTTAACATTACAACATTACCAGTGGTGGAACATAACAAAGTAACGACATACAGAGAGATAGAGATAGAGATAGAGATAGAGATAGAGATAGAGATAGAGATAGAGATAGAGATAGAGATAGATCTGCATATGTATCTGTACTTTCTGCTCCACCACATTTTTTTAACTTGGCTGAAAAGTAAACGTTTTTTTCATTATTATTATTATTGTCTAAGATTTACTAAAAAGACTGAGGGTTTATTTATAATCTGAACAAATAAAATATATATAAAACAATAAAAATTGTTAGAAATAATGCATTGATTTAATATCGCACTAGTTT
Source organism: Paratrypauchen microcephalus (assembly GCA_036785185.1). Lineage (NCBI taxonomy): Eukaryota > Metazoa > Chordata > Actinopteri > Gobiiformes > Gobiidae > Paratrypauchen > Paratrypauchen microcephalus. Next base: position 2,025,276 of record JAVJIX010000158.1, on the reverse strand, counting down.
TATTTGATGCATTATTATCTTAAAATCTGAGCAAAATACTTTTAATACTTTTTTTACTCTTTAAGTACATTTCTAAATGAGTACATTTAATACATACTTAAGTAGATTTTTTATACTTTTACTTGAGTATTTTTTGCTCCAGTATCTATACTTTTACTTAAATAAAATTGAGTACTTCTTACACCTCTGTACATTACTTATTGCTGAAATAGTAATAGTATAAAAATGTACTCAGAATTCCTCCAGTAGTTTTCAGAGTGATACTGTGCCGTAAGATGAACAAATATGTTCATAGAATCATCCTTGGCAGAGATAGATTGCAGCTGTGACACTGTAACATCAAATGAACAAGAGATTGTCAAACGTTTTGGCTCAATAACTCATAAAATATATTCCCAAGAGATCCTTCATACCACAACTACAGAGGGACGATCACTGTGTGTAAGACTGCTTGTATTTTATTATTTTTTTTACTTCCTGCACTTTATTGCAAGATGGTATGCCTGTAATTATATACACTTATTTTCTGAAAAAACACAGAACTTGTTTTACCAAGTGTTTTGTTTATCTTACAAAAATTATTGTTCTTTTCATATCTAAAGTACAGGTACACAAGTACATGAGAAGAGCTGCTGATTTTAGATGCTTTGGAGATGCAGCTGAAGAAGCAAAGCTGAAACACTTAGAAAAAGATAAATAGTTAAAATGTCCTATATTATACAAAATTGACTAATGTGAACTTTTGCCACATTATAATGTTGTTACATCATCCATTATATATACATTTTACCTTTAGTTCAGTAGAGATTGCCAATTTCGGGCTAAAATTATCTGAATGATTCTAGTGAAGGTGTATGGAGTTTAAAAATGCAGTGGAGCACATCCTGTATCACCATATGACATCACTCAAGGTGGAACAGAGCGTTTTCTGTTTGAGAAAAGCATCTGAACATGCAGGGTTTGTGTGTGAATGAAACAAAACACAACTCCAGGTAAACATTATTCAATAGATCAAAATAGTGTAACATGGGCCTTTAATATAAGTGAAATGATACTGTGGTAAACATTCAAAAATTGTAGTGAAGTGTACTGAAGAGGTTAAGGAAGAGGAAGTTAGTAATGTCTATTTTATTGTTCCCATTGAAAAATCCTCTACATTTGACATACTCTTCAGTACTCTCGATGTATTGAATGTTCAGCAGTTACCATGGTGACACAATGCACACATTAGCAGACAAAACGTTTTCAGATAGTCTTTTCAGGAGTCTAATTAATATGAGCATTCACGGTCCTGTTTAGGAGTTTGATTTTCAACAAAAGGTGAGAGTGACTAACTGAAAAACTGCTGGCTAACTGTAACACTTAAGGTGCTTTCTGTACCCTTTGTATAGTGTTTGTTTATGGCAATGTAGTTACCTTTACCCTGTGTTCCAGAATGAAAAGGAGGATAGGTCCAGATTCAGACAAATTCTAGATGTGAAGGTACCTGAAGGAGTAACAACAGAGGACACTGACAACAGTGTTTTGTTAAAGTGAAGAATGATTTGTATTTATTTTCTATATGTGTGGATTCAAATAGTTTTACAATAACAACAATAGAGCCCTTGTTTACCAAAAACAAAATTAGTATTCCCGGGTATAGTAGTCCTAAGTCCTTTTCAATGTCTATTTCTGTCTGTTCATTGTTTGTTCAGTGTTCATTGTGTTTGCAGCCAGGTTGGCTACAGGCGACCAGTTCGTTCGACGTGTTGGGCCGCGGCTCGCCATCCAGTATTGGAAGATGATCCTTTTTCCTCTGCATGTCTGCAGTTCTCAACTCTGATCCAATTCCATGCAACATGTGCTCACAAAGGCTACGTGGTATCCCACGCTTCTCCATAGGCTCTCAGCATAAAGCGTTTCAGTATCAATCACAGAAAATCAAAAGCAGAATGTCGATTCACCACATTAGCTTCACAACAACACAAGCGGGGGGTAGTTCTGTGGTCAATGTCTGATGAGACACTGAGCAGCGCTCCAGGGAGCACAATACCAGGGTCTCAACCTTGACCTTATTATACATAAAAATCCAAAAAGAAAAGCTCTAAACATCAAAAATGGCAGAGCTACACTGCTATGAACCACCATCAAGCCTGCAGGCATGACCGAAGCAGATGCAATGATTGTATTAAGAACAAGCATAATTGAGAACAGCCTTAAGGAAAATATAGTCTTTTAATGATTCAACTAATAATTCAATCTATATTTTACTATTAGCAACATTGAAAAACACATCCTACAACTGGCTGTGGACATCATCATTTACATACTTGATAGGGCTGCAAGTCTCTGGGTGCCTCTTGGATTGACTCATTTCCATGCTTTGTTCTTCCTACACATGAACTTTACCAGGGAAGGGCATGGATGAAGAAATCTATGTATTTTTCTACAATTAGAGGCGCAAGACAGACTTAACCATCACAGAGCAGCTTGTGAGATGTATCGTTTTGTTCATTTTTCAAACTGAACCAGAATGAATAAGTACTACGCATGCATTATTCATGCATTATTGATTTGAGAGATAAATGAATAAAACCAAATAGTTTTATTAGCAGGGCTCTCAAGTCTCACGCATTGAGAGTGTGACACACGCAATTCGACGTGTTCACACGCTCACACACATGGCATTTCTCACGCTGATTTTTATTTTATTTTTTTTTGTGCCCAGAAAATCGGTCTGTGTGGCTCAGTTTATGCAGGCACCGCGCATTTTCAGCGAAAAAAAACTCTCCCCCTCCTCCCCGTCCCGCTCCCTGGAAAAAAATCAGCCAATAAGAAAATAGATTGTTCTGTTGTTGGGCAGACTGTAGAGTGTAGTTTCAGCTGATAAGCGCACACTGCGGTGATGATAAAACAAACTGAGAACCATCAGGTAATAACTTCATTTATATAACTCTCATTAGTTGCTTTGTAGCAAGTTTCCTCTTTAGCTCTCAAGTCTCACGCATTGAGAGAGACAATTCGACGCATTCACACGCTCACACGGCATTTCTCACGCAATTCAAGCCCCCCCCCCCCCCCCCCCCCGCTCCTCGGAAATTACGCAGTCTCACGCACGACCCCACTCAAAACTTGAGAGCCCTGTTTATTAGAAATATGTTTTTGAGGTGAGAGAGTAGTACAAACAGATGTGGAAGTTAATAACAATGGCATGTTAAGGTGGGACGGTATCCCATCTAGATGTAAAACATAATCTCTAGTCCTTTACTGTTCAAACCTCCATCCATGCATCCATCTTCCTCCACCCCTCCATCTCTGGGTCGCGGGAGCAGCAGTCCAAGCAGATCTGCTGCCCAGAACACAATGCACCAGCCCCCATGAATCCTCCCGCGGGTGGAGAGTCCACGGGAGGATGGCTCACGTCACAACTGGCCTTGATGTACTTCTGCCATGGGGCTACCAGTGACCTAATATTATTAATTATGCATCCAGTGCTTGCCCATTAAAGCAACACTGTAACTTTCTGAGGTGGTTTTTCAATGCAATAAAGACATCTAAAAAAAAAAAAGTTTGAACTTAGGTTTGTTATGCATTTTATGATAGTGTGTAGAAAATGTTCTTTGGGCATCCACAAAATCACTTATGTTATGTATTTATATTAGGGGCTGGGAATATTAACGCGTTAATCGCGATTAATCGCGAGCAATTTTTAATCGCGAACATTTTTTTTTAATCGCGATCAGAGTTTGCCAGCATTTTCCGCAATTCTACCATCCATATGCAGCTCATTTGGTTGTATTAATTAAACTCATTGTCGGTTAAACGCGCTATTTTGAGTTTGCTAATATTTTGTTCCTTCTACGCATCCGTAGGCAGCTCGAGCGGGCTTCAATCATTTATTTACAATTTCTCAAAGTAAGCACTATTACTGGTTCATTGTTACTTTTTCCTTTCTCTGCACTTTTTTGAAATAAAAAAATGGTGAGTAATACTTTGCATTGTGAGTTTAACTTTAGATTCGAACGGTCTTACTGCAAGATATCAATTTTAAACATGCAAAATAAATTGCGATTAATCGCGATTAACTATGAAATTTCTGAGATTAGTTGCGATCAAGAAAATTAATCGTTTGACAGCCCTAATTTATATATATATACGGCACAATACCATACACTTACACATACACATACACTTACACATACACATACACATACACATACACATACACATACACATATTGTATAAATACCAGGTTAGTGGCTTTTTGGCAGTTCCCAGTTCTGAGATGTATACAGCTTTCTCCTGAAACCCTCCCCCAAAGAAAGAAGAAAGGAGAGAGGGGATCAGCTATAGAAATGCTGAGGCTGGATTTTGTTTCCTCTTTGTACAAAAATAAATATAGAAGCGCAGAGAAGACTGTAATGAGTGAAAAGGCATGAGTCAGTCTCCAGAACATGTGGAGACGTGTGCAAAAACAATGTGCTGTGTTCTGAGGCCTGACAAAAAAGCTCCACAGATCGAGGGCATTGTCAGAAAGCCAAGGAAATTTCACTGTTCTAATTCAGTCTCAGGAATTAGACTGCACCACCAATGGAATATGAAGGTCAGGTGCTGGACTATGTACACACTCGATCTCCAAGGCCATTAGTGCTTACTTAGAAAGCCATTAATGTCCATTATCATAATTACCTTCTCTAATATGCACCTCCAGAGTGAATTCTGCTCTAGTTTGCAATAGGAGTTTGTAGAGTTGAAGCACTGGACTCTCAATTCGTCCTTTTGACCCTTTGGTGGATGAGTGAATATAGCGCTCACGCCTCACTGTGAGAAGGTTTCAGATTTGACAATGAGGGCTTTCTGTGCTCAGTTTGCATGTTTCTCCCAGTGTCTGTGTGGGTTTGATCCAAGTACTCTGGCTTCCCCCATCTACCCAAGACAAAATCTTCTGATAAAGGTAGTCCAAATCAAACCTAGGAAGTGCTCCACTGTGTTTTTACACTCCATACACCTTCACTAGAATCATTTGGAACTGTCAATTTCTATTGAACTACAGGTAAAAGGTACATGTTAACTTGAAAACTACACCTTCATGACATCACAAGGTGGAATAGAGCATTCTGAGCTTTGGAGATGTAAACAGACTAATAATAAAGGATTACTCAAACATGTGTGAATGAAACAAAACACAACTCCGGGTATGTTTTTGTGGGGATAACAACATTATAACATGGCTTAAAGCTCCCAAGAATCAAATTAGCATAATATAGGGCCTTTAAGCTATTTTTTTCATTAATATTTAAAATCATGGGTTGTTTATTTGATAACTGCTAAGGCAAAATAAAACACAGCACTAAGTTTAGGGGTTTAAATGTGACCTTTCTATTGTTTATGTATTATTTAGTTTAGCCTGTTTGGAGCAACAGTCACCTATAACAATATAAGTCTTGACAGACGAATAGTTTGAGAAGTCATCTTTTAATAGATACAACACATTCAGTCAATGATTTATTTATTTATTTATTTTTAATCCTTTATTTATCCCTGTAGGTAAAATATCATCTGCATTTCACCCATCCTTCTGGAGCAGTGGGCAGCACATGAAGGCGCCTGGGGACCCATCTCCATCTTATTGCTCGGCTTGGGCAGGACCTCAGCTGGAGGATTTTTTTTAAGGTAAATGTTTTTGAGTTGATGGGGGAGACCAGAGTGCCCAGAGGAAACCCACCCAGACAGGGAAACTCCAAAATCCACACAGAAAGGCCCAGGCAACCTGGGGATTGAACCCTGAATCTTCTTGCTGTAAGGCATGAAGGCTAGCCAGCCAGTATGATGTATTGAAAAGGAACATTTGTAATAAAAAGTATAAAAAGGTACACCGTGCAACTTTTGGAGACGCTAATGCTTTACTTGGAATGTTCCATGATATGACTTTAATCTAGGGATGTCCCAGGTTTTTTTGGCCCTCCGATCTGATTCCGATCATTTGATTTTGAGTATCTGCCGATACCGAGTCCTGATCCGATATTTACATAATACATAAAAAAGTACACTTATACAGTGGTACCTCACCTTACGAAATTAATTCGTTCCAGAAGTGGTTTCGTAACGTGAATTTTTCGTAAGTTGAGTAGCTATTTCAATGGAAAAAGCCTGATTCGTTCCAAGGCCCCGTTCCAAGTTTTTTTTTTTATAGTGTAACATTTTTTTTATAGTGTAACATTGTGTTCTGCGTCCTGATTGGCTAAGAGACTGTAGACCCAGGACTAAACGTGGACTATACCAGGTCTAGACCAAGGTCTAAACTTGGACTGGACCAGGACTAAACCTGAACTAAACCAGGACTGGACCAGGTCTAGACCTGGACTAAACCAGGACTAGACCAGGTGGATTAAAGCGCCGCGTGCGGGTCTATTTCCTGGTTTTCTGCTAGCTCTGCTATTAGCAGCAGCACCGGTGTACCTCACGAGTCACGGCTGAGGCGAGCAGCGACTGCGTGCGTGGGGGGAAGGGGGAGGGCGGAGAAGTGTGCGCGCGCGGACACATGTGTGATAGCGCAGCATTACCCGGCGCGGGGCTGAGAGCACGATACCCGTGCTCAAACAGAGCCTCGTCTAGACCAGGTCTAAACCAGGATTAAACCACCGTGTGCGGGTCTATTTCCTGGTTTCGTGCTAGCTCTGCCGGTGTACCTCATGGGACCGCACACAGTCCGAGCGCATAAACGAACGCATGCAAGAGCCACGGTGGTTTAATCCTGGTTTAGACCTGGTCTAGAGGAGGCAGGGTTTGAGCACGGGTCTCGTGCTCGCAGCCCCACGCCGGGTTATGCTGCGCTATCACACACGTGTCCACGCGCACACTTCTCCGCCCTCCCCCTTCCCCTCACGCTTCACTATTAATACATTTTGTTGAAAATCTATGAAAGTTTGAGTGTTTAAACGAGAGACAAATGTGAGAAAAGTTTAAATCCAGTCTGAGAAAAGCGTATAATGTGTGTGGCTGAGCGCGCATCTGAGCACGCATTATTTGAATTTTTGAGATTTCGCGTTTCGTAACTTGAATTTAGTTCTGTATTTAGAGACCAAAATTTAACGTGAAGGCGTTAAATATATATATATATATATATATATAATTATTATTTAAGTACACTTATTACTTATTATTAATCTTTCTTTTTTTTTTTTTTTTTTTTTTTTTTTTTTTTTTTTTCCCCCTTCGTTTGTACCAGCGTCCTTTCCTCATCACCATCACCACTCTCTTCCCACACTGGCGTCCACCCACCCCCCATCCATGCACTGGACAACCGAGAAGGCAGCCAGCGAACCCGAGCGGAAAAACCCCCAGGACCCGCCCCAGGCGGCACAAAGGGACGACCGGCCAGACCCAGAGCGTAAACCGGACCACCGCCAGCACCCAGGAATCCTCCAGAGGACCACACAGGGACAGCACCTAGAGAGGGACGAGCACCCAAGCACACCTTCCGTCCATCACCATCACCGCCGTCGCCCCACTTTAAAATCCACTTCTCCCCCCTCTCCGAACATTTCTTCATATCCTATGTTGCCCTATATTGTATATAATGTGTATGCTATTTATAATGTGTCTAAATGCATTAAAAGAAGGAGGACATTGTCCTGCAAACCTAAGTGTAGGTGTTCAGCCCTCACTAAGAAATGATGCATTAAAAGAAGGAGGACATTGTCCTACAGCCTAGGTGTAGGTATTCAGCTTGCCCTGACTAAGAAATGATGCATTAAAAACAATCCAAAACATTGGGAGAGGGTCCAGGTCCAGACCATCCGCAATCATCCCACTGCAACAGCAGTAACAGTAATAACTAAAGGTGCACCTAGATAAAGTCGCCCCCCTCCAGGTGCCCCCATCCACCATACAAAACCCCAAAGAACCCCGGATCCAGGCGGCCATCCCAACCACACCCCCAAGCACCAGCCAGCCGTCCTCTCGGCACCCGGAAACCAGACCTGGTGATACCACCCAAGCCCGCCAGCAACCCCCCAAACAACCCAGCACTCAGAACAAACCAGCACTCAGACGCCAGCACCACCCAAACGTCACCGGAGAGTCATGATGATGTTGGGGAAAAGGACACCTTGGTTTACGGTCTAAGGACCGATCTAAAACCACACCACACTGCACCAGGGTCAGCTGCACAGCCCAGTGTGGGCACTTCCACAGCAGGGCCTCAGCCAAAGCTGGTTTCCCCTGCCGCTTCATATCAAGACCCGTCCTCTACCACACCCATCCATTCATTCATACACAAACTCTCTCCATTCATCCCTGTCCTGAGCAGCCTCTCTCCCTTGCACCACAGTCATCCCTCTTGCATTCAACGCTCTTCTTACACCCTCTGTCCATCCCATTCGCGGTCTTCCTCTCATTCTCACTCCACTCACATCAGATTCATACACCTTTTTCACCAATCGCTCCCTTTCCATCCTCTCAACATGTCCAAACCATCCCAATGCCTTTTGCTCTGCTCTCTCAGCCAACTCTCGCAACACACCAGTTCTCTCTCGGATATCTTCATTTCTCACACGATCCATGCGCGTCACACCACACATACTCCTCAGACATCTCATCTCAACTACATTCAACTTCCTCTTCTCCGCAACTTTCAAACTCCACGTTTCAGCCCCATACAACGCAGCAGGCACCACCACCCCCTCATACAATCTCCTTTTTGCAACCATTCCCAGTGACCTACATTCAAACACTCTCTTCATTCCCCCCATATCTTACGTACTTCATTCATTCTAAACTCTACCTCACCCCCTATTCCACCATCCACACCAACATGCGACCCCAAATACTGAAAACACTCTACCTCTTCCAACAACTCCCCATTTAATGCCACATTCAACCTACGTTCATCCTTTGACCTCGTGCACCTCATCACCTTACTCTTATTCACATTCACTCTCAGCTTCCTTCTATCACACACCCTTCCAAACTCCTCAACCAAACGTGCCAAGCTCTCCTCTGAATCAGCCACTAGTGCAGTATCATCTGCAAACAACAACTGATTCATGCTCCATTCGCTGCCATCAACATTCACCATGCTCACACCCTTACCTGACACTCTTGCATTCACCTCTTTTACCACACCATCCATATACACATTAAACAACCACGGAGACATCACACATCCCTGACGCAAACCAACCCTCACAGGAAACCACTCACTCGTGCTATTTCCCACTCTCACACACGCTCTACTGTTTCTATAAAAACTCTTCACACCTTCCAACAATCTACCATCGATACCATACAAACTCAACACAACCCACAACGCCTCTCTATCAGTCCTATCGTACTCCCTCTCTAAATCCATAAACGCCCAAAACACCTCCCCCCCCTTAGCCAAATACTTTTCACACACCTGTCTCACAGCAAACACCTGGTCCACACATACTCTACCTCTCCTGAAACCACACTGCTCTTCACCAATCATACACTCAGTCCCCTCCACTACCCTGTTAATCAGCACTCTTCCATACACCTTGCCTACAACACTCAACAGGCTAATACCCCTATAACTACTACATTCATACTTATCACCCTTACCCTTGTACAGTGGAACCACACACGCACTCGTCCAGTCAAGCGGCACCTGCCCACTTACAAGACACACATTCAACAATCTCACACACCACTCGGTGACACTCGCTCCACCACACTTCAAACATTCCACAGTACACCCATCCACACCTGCAGCCTTTCCTGCTTTCAACTTTCCCACAGCTTGCTCAACTTCCTCTCTCGTAATCAACGCTTCATTCAACTCTCCCAGTACATTCAATCTGCTTTCCCTTCCATCCATCACAATCACAGCATCCCGATCTTCCTCCACATTCAACAGCCTCTCAAAATACTCCGCCCACCTCTTTCTTACAGCATTCCCCTCATTCAGCATCCTTCCATCCTCTGTTTTCACTTTCTCCTCCCTCCCAGACACTTCCTTTCGCACTCTTTTCACCTCCTTCCAAAACATTTTCTTGTTCTCCCGAAAATTGTCAGTCAACTGTCTGCCCCACCTTTCGTCCGCAGCCACTTTTGCCTCACGCACAGCTCTCTTTGCATCACTTCTCTTCTCCTTATAACACTCATACGACTCCCTGTCCTTTCTCTGCAGCCATACTTCATACGCACGTCTCTTCTCAGTTACAGCCAACCTTACATCCTCCCACCACCATTCACTTCCCTTTCTTACACCACCTCCAACACGTCTCACACCACACACTTCCTCTGCACACCCAACCACTGCACTCTTGAACTGTTGCCATTCTTCCTCCACACCAACAATCATTTGATCCTTCACCTCATTCCACCTGCCACCTATTTTCTCCTGATACTCACACACTTTCTCTCTGTTCTTCAAAACACTCACTCTCAAAACTTCTCTTGCATCCCCACTCTTTCTCGATCTCACCCATGGCATACCCACACGCAACCTTCCTTCCACCAAATAATGATCAGACATACCTTCACTCTCTCCCCTTCTCACACTTACATCCAACAATCTACTACATGCAACCTTTGAAACCACCACATAATCCATCAATGCTTTATCAATCACTCTTCCACCATCCTGCCTCACCCACGTATACTTATGAATCTCTTTCTTTCTGAACCATGTATTCCCAATCACCATCTCTCTCTCAAGGCACGTTCCTATCAGTCTCTCACCACTATCATTCTTTCCAGGTACACCATGCACACCAACAACACCCTCAATTTTCTCGTCACCCACTCTCGCATTCAGATCTCCCATCAACACTACATTCACATTTGCTCCAAATCCCTGCAGGCACTCATCCAAGTCATTCCAGAAGGACACTCTCTCCTCTTCATTCTTCTCACTGCCCGGACCATACGCACTCACGAACACCCACAACTCATTCAGAAATTTCACTTTCACCCACATCAGTCTTGGTGAAATCTCCTTCCATTCAACCACACATCGTCTCACCTCACAACTCACCAACAAGGCCACACCTTCTCTTGCTCTCCCACTCTCTACACCAGACCTTCTCCCACTCACACTTCCAAACACACACTCACCCTTCCCTTTCATCTTTGTCTCACTCAGTGCTAACACACTCAATCTCCTTCTTCCAAACATCCTTCCAATCAGATCTCTTTTACTTTCATTCGTACTACACCCACGCACATTCAAGGACCCAATCTTTAGGGTTTGGGGAGACAACCTCCCCTTCCCTACTCAGCCCTGTCCGTTTCTAGGAAACAGTTACAGGGGAGAGGATTCCCAGTCCTCTCGCCCCGTCCCTTTTAGTCGCCTTTTACGACACGCAGGGAATACGGTGGTAGTATTCTCTACCCCCCTCTTTTAGAGGGGGGGGCCCTAACCACAGGCCCCCCCCCAAAAAAAAAAAAAAAAAAAAAAAAAAAAAAAAAAGTCACGGAAGGAGGGTTTGGGGAAAGGAAGGAAGGAGGGAAAGGAACAAAATGTATGCCCTGTCTAGGCTACCCCACTATGGTGGGACACAGCCTTTGTATATAGATAGATAGATTAATCTTTCTGGGTGTCACGGATGAACTCCAGATGCCTGTGGTGAACGAAACATGGGGTACATCTGATAACAGGACATGTAGTTTGTCAGAAATCTTCTTATAACAAGCTGCAGAGCTTTCTCGGTGAAATAGTGGCGACATGGCACTTCAAATCGAAGTTCGACGTGCTCCATAAGCATATGAAATCCAAGGTTCTCTACAAAGGCGAATGGTAGGTCACTCATTACGATCATTTGTGCTTGGCTGTGGTCTCCTGTGCCTTCGTGCTGTCAAGGGGCATTTGTCTCTCCTTCTCAAACTCTCCTGCAGCATGAGCTGACTCGTCTTTGGCTGGTGCCATATCGGTTTGTTGTGTTAAATGTAGCCCTTTCCTTTCCACCCCTTGCAATCCCAAGTTTACATATCCCACAGTTTGCTATGGCAATGTTGTTGTCATCAACTTTATAGTATTTCCAGACCGCAGACATACTCGCCAAACATTATAGTGTTCTTATAGCGCTCATACCGGCTGGTTAGCTCAACTGGTAAGTCACTGACTTTCCCCGGGGGGGTGTGGGTTCAAATTCCCCCCCGGGCAATGAGCTATCCAGTGTGGGTCCTTGGGCAAGATCCTTCACGGTACCGCCCCCCGGGTGCCGAAAGATGGTTGCTCTCTGCTCCTGAAAAGGATGGGTCAAATCCAGAAGTCAAATTTCTCCCGTGTGTCATTGTGTGTGAGACCAAATAAAGACTTAATCTTAATCATTATAGCGCTCTTTTTATCTCCTCTCTGTACTCGTGCTTTGTGCTTCGAGCTGTCTGCTTCCGTGTATTTAACCAATAACGTGTGTCATGCCGCACGCGTTGATGTTTCTGTATGAAGTCTCACTCTGTGCCACCGCATAACCATAGATCTCATCTAGGGTATGTTAAAAAATAATAAGAATATATATACATATATATCTGATACTGATCGGTAGGTTACGTCCGATTCCGATCCGATCCGAAACCATGTGACTGGGGCCGATTTCCGATCACGTGATCGGATCGGGACATCCCTACTTTAATCCATCTAGCATTTATTAACTACGGAAGTTTCTATTGCTCAAAAATGTAATAATTCTCCCTGTGAATAAGGGTGACTCTCCATAGATTTCTTGTAGTTTAATTCACACTGCAGAACATTCTAGACAAAGCAATAACATTTCCATGCGGACAAGCAGGTAGTGGACTCTAACTAACTCTTAACCACTAAAAATGTAAAAAATCACCTTTATGTTCAAGTAAGTGAGATGGTAAACAGCTTAAAACAATTTAGATTTTTGTGTTTGTTTCAGTAGAAAATTATTTTCTTATGATAACTGCAAATTCATCAGTTAGTCGCAGTTTAATGAAATTCAGCTTGTCAGTTTGATTCTTGACTTTGACATGACTGCTTGGATAGAGTTCCTCCTGTTTGTTAAAAATACAAGCAGGAACCACCTTGCGCATATGTTCCCTCAACGTGGAAAGGTTTGGCTATTAATATGATAGTGTGTTTCATGAATTAGTCAGGCACAGCCCCTTTCGCTAGTACAACGTGTCAACCTAACCAAAAGAACATGGGGAGGGGTAGTGTTCATTGCTAGCTAGCGTGTCTTACATCAATATAGTCCATTGTTCCTCTTATGGGCGAAAGGCGGCCCCATTCCATACCTGCAACTCAGCTCCCAATGGAATACACTTTCTATACACAGCACAAAGCAAGAAGCCAGAGAACTCACTCACAAATAGAAATATTCCATTCTGGTGCGGACAAATGCGCTTCCGATGGTACTGCATTTTTCATCCCGCTTGCTTCCAAATCTTTATACATACAATCCCTGGTAGACCTCATTAAAGAATGGCCCTCTAGTGATGCTATCTACCACAATGGAACAACTAGAGCTCGCCATTTTTGCCCTTTCCCCAGTGCGAATTTTTCGGCAGTTGCAAGCGATTTGGAGCGTGGGGTTCAAAGGTCAACAATCCAATTTCACGGGGCCTGCCTGTAACAGACACTGTGTGATCTCAAATAGAACCCTTCCCAATTCTTTCGCTGCATATCAACAGGAACACACCCAGCTTAATCAAACTTTAATTAGCCCTATGCTTTGGTGATAATTGGCAGACAAGACATGGGTGGAATAGGGTAAAAAGAGACAAGAAGTCACTGGCAGTGGACATAAAATCTTCTTTTTTGTAATTTCCAATAGCCTTTGCGACACTGCATTTAGATTTTTCAAAAGTCCTGAAACAGCACTCTATACTCATTTTAAAAGGCCTATATTACGTTGTCCTCTGATGTTATAATGTTGTTTCCTCATCAAAAAACCTGGTTTTGTTTCATTCACACATGTCTAACACACAAATCCTGCATATCTAGGGTGAGTTCTTCTCTCAAACCAAAAATACAAAAACCCAGCAATACAGGAAGTGCTTCACTGTGTTTTATAAACTCCATACACCTTCACTAGAATATTTGTAAAACCCTCAACCCTGGAATTGCCCTTCTCTACTAACAAAATGACATCACATGGTGGATCATAACATTTTTGAGCTTTGGAAATGTAAACAGACTAATAATAAAGGGATAATCAAACATGTGTGAATTAAACAAATCACAATTCCAGTATGTTTTTGACACGGTAACGGCATTATAACACGGCTTAAAGCTCACAAGAGTCACTTTTGCGTAATATAGGACCTTTGAATCAAACTTGCTCAACCCTTCAATCTTTGCACATTTCAATTCCGTGTTATTCAAATAAAGCCACGTCATCCCCAAAGTAATGGAATGCCAGCAACTAAAACACCAATTCATGTTTTGTATTGTGGATATTGAGCAGTTAACAGAAATATGATCCGCGGGTGTGTTTTGGAGCCAAAGTGTTATACAAAAACTATTATGGTTGACACCTGTGTGACCTGGAGGAGAAAATCCATGCCAGACCAATCTTTTTGGAGCAGCTCTGATCCACTAAAACGAATGCCTTGTGAGATTCAATCAATCAACTTATTTACTCCAGAGTCACATCAGTCTGCTCAAAATGGGGGGCCCTGCAGATTTAGCACACTACTGCAGTCGCACTGGTCAATGGAACTAATATGGGAGGTTGAAGGGTAGCAACAGGTCAGTGAACACATCAGGCTCAAATATTATCTATGGAGCACTTTCTCCCTCTCCAGTGTAAAAAGCATTTCTTATTCTGGCTCAAAAGGCCCATGTTACGCTATTTTCTGATCTGTGTTATAATGTTCCTCATCACAAACATACCTGGAGTTGTGTTTTTTTTTATTAAATTTACATATTTAGGGTGAGTTCTTCTCTCATTAAAAACACTCTCTTCCACCTTGTGATGTCATATGGTAATACAGGTGTGTTGCATCGGTTATTTTTTGTTTTTGTTTTAATGAATGAAATAAATAAATAAATGAAAAAAAAGAAAAATAATAATAAACGTTACTCAAAGATGTGTGAATGAAACAAAACACAACTCACTTGGCTTTTCTCTTTGGAAATGCTATTGCTTTTCCTGAAGTTTTTTTTTCTTCCGTTTGTTTTATTTTTTACAAAATAGATATTGAAATACACTTGTTACAAAAAGAAATTGCATTGTTGCAGAAAGCAGGCTTGCCTCTCAACCTATCTGACCTGTAGCTTAACCTGATGTTTAATGTCATACGGTGGAACCTTCTAGTCAAAGCAATATCATCTCTATAGAGACAAGCAGGTGGCATGCACTTTACCAGAAAAGTCACACAATCCACCTTTAAACATACAGTACATGGCACTAAAATAGAGAGGATGCAGATGGGTTTAAGTTGTTGTAAATATTGATGACTCAGTGCACTTTCATGTTAAAATGTTTGGATAAAAATAAACTTGGAAAGTCCTTGTCTATGCATGGTTCACTGTTAGCCTTGCCCACAGTTCCTCTCTATCTGGCCCTTGTAGGTTGTGTCTGTGTTAGGGCCATACACAGGTGGGTGTGCAGTGGCTCTAGTTAATCTGGATAATGCAGCGACTGTAGTGAATAAAAAGCATAAATGGGTTTATTTAGGAGTTGTTCACAGACT
Organism: Paratrypauchen microcephalus; assembly: GCA_036785185.1. Taxonomy (NCBI): domain Eukaryota; kingdom Metazoa; phylum Chordata; class Actinopteri; order Gobiiformes; family Gobiidae; genus Paratrypauchen; species Paratrypauchen microcephalus. Next base: position 2,009,667 of record JAVJIX010000158.1, on the reverse strand, counting down.
CTGCACCTGCACTTAGCCCTGATGAATGGAGCTCTGTGACTCCAACAAGTCTACTCTGGAACAATGCTCATGAACTCACACCGCAGTGGGAAATAGAAAGCCAGAAAGAGGTGGATGAGAAGTAAATCTTGCAAATAGTCTGGCTGAATTTTTAAAAAGAGTTATAAGATTTTTGCATTGCGTGGAATGAGAAATTAGAACCTAAAAGGCCAATATTATGCTATTCTCTGATGTATATTGTAATGTTGCTCCTCCTCTACTGAACTGCCAGCCTCAATGAGCTTCATTTGACTGGAGCTGGACGCTATGGGTGGCATCACACTCCATTAGTCCACTTCTTTATACAGTCTATGGTACATTATGCACTCTTTACACATAAGATCACTGCAGACTGGAAACAGACGGTAGATTTAGAGATATTCCTCATTCACATATCTTTCTCAGATTCATCTTCTTAAAGATCCCATGACATGGTACTTCTTGATGCTTTTATATGGCTCCTTAATGGTTCCCTAATACTGTAAATGAATCCTTTTTCAAAATCAACACTCAGTGCATGAGAAACAGAGATAAGATGAGAAAGAGTAATTTTTCTCTCTCTGAACAGGCCATTATGGGCGTTGTTGCTTGAATGCAAATGAGGAGAAAAGAGCTGGCCTATAGTAGAGGGTGGGGGTGTGGCCAAACTCTCCGCTCTCGGCTCTGAGCTCTCAGCTGATCCATTTCCGTGTTTTTGCACGGGGGGAGAGATTTGAAGCATTCCATTGAAAAATAAACACATTTCCACAGAAAATAAAATCAAACCACTGCTGTTCAAAGGTCCAGAGGCTCAGATAAAGGACTTCCGAGCCTAGAAACACTCGGACGTGCCTCCAGGCAAATAAAAAAACGCATTTCGCATTGCCTAGCGCATTCGCAGTCCAAACTCTCTGGGCGTGATTTACGCTGAGTTCAGACAGACGGGGGTGGAACTGCATTTGCATTTCTTTTTTCGATCTGACGTCAATAAGGTGCCTTGTTCAAAATCGCCCGTTTGAGCTCCGATTTTTTGTAACGCAGAAAAGGATCGCAAATGCTCAGTTTAGACATTTCGCAACTTTTAACCATGGGGGGGGCTAAACAGGGTAGGGGAGCTCACATTAACGTTCAAAAACCTCAGAAAGTGAAAATTTCATGCCATGGGACCTTTAACAAACTGCTTGCAATCTAACTTTAACTTTCTGTCCCCTGTTGATGAAGCACATTTGAACCAACAATCAAAACAGCAGCATAACTTTCCACACACTCGGATTTTGAAGTTTATTTTCTAGCACATAACAAGGCTACGATCCAAGGACACTGCATTAAGCTTTCAAGGATATAACTTTAGCTGCTCTTCTTTGTGTGTGGGGGAAAGAAGAAGTCTGTGTGAAAAAAGCAAAACAGACTTTGAACTACAGGCATCATGGACTCATCAATATCTCCCATTGACCCCTCTCACTTTTATTTAACAAGCTTCCCATTCCAAGGGCTTGATTTGCAGGATGCTCATTGCTATGCTAGCGGTGCTGCAGCATGCTGTCATAGTGCTGAGGCCGGTATTTCCACATTGATTACACCTCTGGGATTAGCTCAAATGCAAATGTAGAGGAGTGTTAATGTTCGAAAGAGGTCTGAGTGGAACAGAGCAAGTGAGAGTGATTGAAAAACTTTGCACATGTTCTATGCAGAGTTAATAGAGAATTAAAAATGTGCATCCAGGACAAGACTGTCAAAACAATCAGGAAATCTATCCGTCTTTCTGTAAATGTCTGTGTAAGTCAGTCCTCCGGGTAGGGTTGATTGTTAAGGAAAATTGAATTCTGTTTACTGGACTAAAGTCTGTGAAACATAATATGAATACTGTATGTTCACTTCTTCAGTTCTGACAGGGTTCTGGTAAGTCACTGCCTTATATCTATCTGAAGGGAGGAGCTAACTACTCTGATACTAACATACCCTTGTAACAAACTCATGTAAACAACTACCATGTGTTAGTTTTAGTGTACCCCAGACAGATTTAAGGCAGTAACATACCAGAAACCTGTCAGAATTGCAGAAGCTATTCTTCAGTTCTGCTATAAGAGTACATTTTCTACTATTACACTTTAGTACTAAGGAGGTGTAAGAAATTGGGACAACAGTTGGTAGAGTGTTTGTCCACTGATCTGAAGGTTGGCTGTTCAAATCCCGATTTTGACATAATTCCAGCTCCCACGGACGAATGCTGATGTGTCTGGGCACATGTTGCCTCCAGTGTCTGCATACGCTGATGTATGCATGTGTGTGTGGATGGTTCCTTGATGTAAAGTGCCTTGAAGGTGGAAATGAGCTGTATAAAAAGTGGCCATTTACCATTTTTTACACTGATACATAAACATTTGTTTCTTTCTCAAAATGAATGTGTAATGTACATGAACTCACTTAGGCGTCAGTGAGAGAGCATCCATGTTGAAAAGCCTGGTAGAAACCATCTTCAGAGGGTCCCTTGTCTTGTAATTACAGCGGATTGATCACGGTGAGCATTAGCAGGCCTCTCCTTCTCACATCGACGGGGCCTTGTAACACAACACGGAGCTTTAATAAATAAATCCAATTCAGATCGTGTGTATGTGCATGTTTTGAGATGTGAAGGTCAGTCCAACACAGCAGGCCGCTCTCGTCTCCTGATACGTGTGGGATGGATTCAAGAGTCTAAAACAAGCAAGAAAACATGTACTCCCCAGTGTAGGCTTCTGCGTGTTACTGTGCTCAGGTATAAAATAAAGCTTTATTTTTAGATATAATGGAGATATGCAAGGATTAGTCAGGATTAGAGGGCTATCTGTTTGTTTGTTTTTTTATTTATAAAATGTTCTATATTGTGAATTTTGAGCCATTTATTGTCTTTCATTTGTATAGTATTTTATTTATTAGTATTTCATTCACACGTTTCAGTATTGTATTATTCTGTCTACACATTAGACTGTCTACATCTCCAAAGCCCAACATGCACTCCTCCACCTTGTGATGTCAGGTAGCGGTAGTTTTCAAGTTAACATCTACATTTAACATTTTGTTTAGTAGTGATTGGAAATTCCAGGGGTGAAATGATCCACATGATTATAGTGAAGGTGTATAGACTTTCAAAATATAGTGGAGCCCTTGGTGTATTACCACATGACATCATAAGTTGGAACAGATCATTTTCAGTTTGAAAGAAGAACTCAGCCTGAATATGCTCATTTTGTGAGTTGAACATGAAACAAACCACAACTCGAGGTATGTTTGTGATGAGGATACAACATTATAATATATTTTATAATATAGTAGATCAGAAAATAGTGTAATATGGGCCTTTCAAACTATTATTCTCTCATTTGGCAAATAATCACCTGGCATCAACCTAAAATTATGGCAATAAATTAATATGACAAATCCTCAATATGTCACAAATTTTGTAAAAAGTATGGATTTGTATAAAATGTTTGTACAGTAGCTTTCAGCAGTGTTATAGTTGACCATTGAATACAGTAAAAATAATAAGTAAAAAATCTGCTTGGTTAAGATAGTCAACATAACCATTAGTCATTTGATACAGTGAAATTAAACTTAAAAAAACAAACAAACAAAAAAACACTGAGGGAAACATGTCATGAACATAGTTAAATGAAGCTCATCAAGGCTAGCAGTTATAGGAGCAAATATGGAGCTAAGTCCACATTAGGAATGGGAATTTATGTACATATAAAATAGCAAAATGAAAACACCAGGATCATGCAGAGCGGGTCAATACAAACATTTTAAGACCAAAAACAGCAGTTACAGAGAGAGGGGTAACAATTTTCCAATGTAAAATCAATTGGAGTCAGTGGAGCCTGAAGTGTGTTTATGAAAACGTCCTATTTGAATGCAGCAGGTAGCGGGTTAGCTATGTCCATTTATATACAGTCTATGGTCATTTTCACACTTGCTTTGTTTGGTTCTTTTAAAACGAACCAGAATTTGTTTGCTCCTTTGATTCGGACCTTTTGGGCTGGTCTGAATAAAAACTAAAAATCTCGATCCGGAGCAAACAAGCGAACCGAGACCATCTAAAAAGCTGGGTCTCAGCACGGTTCCATTCGAACCCTGGTGCGGTTCGTTTGAGGTGAGAATGCAGACCGGACTCGATCCGACACAAGGCTTTTTGTACTTAACGAGCTCCCGTCGTATGTCGAGCATTATGGTAAACCAAGGCTGACGAAACGAAAAGAAACTTACGAGGCTTACTTACGTTTTGCGTGAAGAGCAAGAGTCAGAACTTGATACGCGCACAAGCGCTGTTCTCCGTAGCCCTGTGTCTTCATCGTTTGGAAATTGATTGTACAATAGTGTAAACCTCACGATGCTGCTCAAACATTTGTGCGAACTATAAAAACTGAGCAAACCTTATCGCTAAGGCTAGATTGAAAACAGCACGTAACACCGTTATTCTCCTCCTTCCATGTTTGGACACGGCGTTTTGACACAGCTCATTTTTGTCCAATGGCTGAACGACCTCAGCATAGGTGGTTTTGTTTATAGATGTTGGTTCACTTGGAGAAAAACTGTGAAAGCGAACCGCACCAAAATAAAAACAAAAAACGAATTTGGTCCGGACCAAAGCAAGTGAACGGACTTTCCTGGTGTGAAAACGACCTAAGATTATGACATTATAACTAATCATTATTTTTATGTACACAATTATTAGGTTTAGGAGAGTCTTGTGGTGATATAAGCTGTTCACTGCCCTCCTAACAGAGAGAAAAAGAAAGAAAAAAAAGGCTAATATTCTCCACTGTAGAATCTCTCTATTCTGTGTTCTTCTTTGATAAATGGATTTCAGTTAGAAAGCGCCACCACACACATGCACATAAATGTAAGATCTCTGTCGGGAAATAGCGAGGACCTGGGCCCCTCTAAGCCCCTCTTGGGAAGTGTACCGAGTAGGATGCCATATGAAAGTGGGTGTTCTTGTCTGCTGGGAGGCGATGGTGGAACAGAGACAGGATCAAGGTATGGAGGAGGGTGGAGCTTTCAACTATCACCTTCCCCTCTGGGGAAGGCCCTCGAGGAGCGCTGGAGATCAGGCTATGGACTGTCCCAGCTGCTTTCAAACAGGTGGAGATGGATGCTGCAGTCACGCTAACACTATAATGGTAATTCTTTAAAGTGAATGTTGGAGCTGTCACACATACTTGTTTCCTCCAGGACAAAAACCAGTCTCAGCCAATGTTACTGCTGATGCTTTAGAATGTTAATGGTGCACAGAGGAAGATTTCTAATGGAGGGCCCGCCAGGTTACAGCACTACACTGCATTACAATTCAGATCTGTGGAGAGTCACCCCCATTCACAGAAGGAATTAATGTATTTTTGAGCAATAGAAACACCTGTAATGAATAAATGCTAGATAGATATGTTTAATGCCATATCATGGAACATTTTAGGAAAAGCAATAACATCTCCATGGAGGCAAGTAGGTGGCGGACCCTGCACCAGAAAAGTTGTGCAGTACACCTATAAGTATGATTGCAGGGCCCTATTCAAAATCTCAGTCCACAATCCTATGTCATCCATGCTCCTTTATGACAATTCTCCATAAATACACAAAAACACGATGCAAAACTGTACACAACAACTTGACAAACTTGATTCAATGCACAGTAGTTTAATTAGCAGGATGCACGCTGATTGTGTTGTGATAGTGCTCTGAAGGGGGAGTGACTTACAGTCAGAGTAGAATAGAGAGTAGAGAGTACAATACCATCTATCTAAAGGTGGACTATGTTGTTGTTTCCATGGATATGTCATCGCTCTGCTTGGAATGTTTCACAGTATGACATTAAACAGTGCTGCGTTACATTTATTAAATTACAGGTGTTTTTATATCTTGAAAAAGATAAAGAAAAACTCCACAGATCAGACCTGCAACTTCTCCATGAAGATAAAACGATTTTATACCATACTGTGAAACATTGCAGACAAAACAATAACATCTTCATGGAGAGAATAATTTGACGGACCCTCCTACAGAAAAGTTACACAATGCACCTTTAAATAAAATAAGTTTTTCTTCCAAAACAGAAATAGCTAGCATTACTCTATACCTCCAACCCAGCTCCAGTGTTAGTCATTGTTTTTGCATTGTCATTATTTCTGAAAGAAGTGCATGGACTGAAGTGAGCGCTCTGTCTAATACAAACTTGAGACCAGCTGTATACTCTGGCCTAGTTGTCACCATAGACTTGTATACAGTGTCCCCCCGTAGCTACTGGACACTCCAATGTTATGATGTGCACCTTGTTAAGTCCTGTCCTATGCTGCTCGTATATACCTGCCCCGCCTGGACATATTTGGTCAGCAACCTTTTTTATATCCAGACTTAGCCCCTCCACCTTCTAATCCTTATTACACTGACAAGATTCATTGAAATTGTAAAGACAGCTTAAATATCAGCATTTTACAAGCTTATATGTGAGGTAAATAGATGGCATATTGATATGAACTGCTGCATGTGCTTCCGCCAAAGGAAAATGTTGAACAGGCAAAATAGCCGCTAGGTTCCCAAATCAGAGTCATCACTATGTTTATGTTCAGCCCCAAAGCGCTCTTTAAAAGCAATTTCCTTCCCCTCAACAAAGTTTGGGCACAAGCTTTAGAAATGCAGTGAGTAAGAGGGTTGAGAAATTGGAGCAACAACTACAGAATTTCAATGGAGCTGAGGAAATGTGTAATGATACAGGTGGGGGCATATAGTGTTCCAGGGCAGAGAGGATTTTGGGTTGTACAGGGTGCATGAAGAGGGCGCAAGTTCAGACAAAATATAGAATTATTGATGTTATAGAATTTTGGATGAATTTTCACAGAACTACAGATTATTATGGTGTATTCATACTTTGCAGCTGATATCATCAACATTACACAACATTATTTAGTAAGAACTAAACCTACATATGCAGTGTGTGTGTGTGTGTGTGTGTGTGTGTAGGTGTGTGTGTGTGCGTGTGTGTGTGTGTTAAACATGTGTGAATGAAACAGCTCTGGGTATGCTTTTGATGAAGTAACAACACTATAACATGGATTAAAGCTCACATGAGTCAATTTTGAGTAATATAGGCCCTTTAAAGGTCCCATGGCATGAAATTTTCACTTTCTGATGTTTTTGAACGTTAATGTGAGCTCCCCTACCCTGTTTAGGCCCCCCCCCCATGGTTAAAAGTTGCGAAATGTCTAAACTGAGCATTTGCGATCCTTTTCTGCGTTACAAAAAATCGGAGCTCAAACGGGCGATTTTGAACAAGGCACCTTATTGACGTCAGATCGAAAAAAGAAATGCAAATGCAGTTCCACCCCCGTCTGTCTGTACTGAGCGTCTCTGTAAATCACGCCCAGAGAGTTTGGACTGCGAATGCGCTAGGCAATGCGAAATGCGTTTTTTTATTTGCCTGGAGGCACGTCCGAGTGTTTCTAGGCTCGGAAGTCCTTTATCTGAGCCTCTGGACCTTTGAACAGCAGTGGTTTAATTTTATTTTCTGTGGAAATGTGTTTATTTTTCAATGGAACGCTTCAAATCTCTCCCCCCGTGCAAAAACAAGGAAATGGATCAGCTGAGGGCTCAGAGCCGAGAGCGGAGAGTTTGGCCAAGCCCCCACCCTCTACTATACGCCAGCTCTTTTCTCCTCATTTGCATTCAAGCAACAACGCCCATTATGGAGTGTTCAGAGAGAGAAAATTTACTCTTTCTCATCTTATTTCTCATGCACTGAGTGTTGATTTTGAAGAAGGATTCATTTACAGTATTAGGAAACCATTAAGTAGCCATATAAAAGCATCAAGAAGTACCATGTCATGGGATCTTTAAAGCAACAGTCAAACCTAAATAATAACAATAAACACTGTATGACAACAAAGCTGATTTCACATGCTTTTCTGCACATAAACCAGTCCCACCTGATGCCCCTCGCAAATAGCCATCTTAGCAGAGGCAATATATGCAAATGTTTCAAATTTTGATCCATCCAATCAGAGCAGTCTATGGGCTGAGAGGCCCCAGGTGTTACTATAGCCTCCAAAATGACAGTGTCACACAGCCAGCGCTCACTGTCAAATGTTATAACTAGCAGGCTGTTACATTGCGAGGGATGGATGCAGATGAATTGGCCTTCAGTTTCCATGCAATCTGAGGGACCAAATACAAAATCTGCCAAAGACTATCAGTATTTTTAAAGGGCTTATATTATGCCATTTTTTCCTCATATGTTGTAATCTTGTTAACTCATCACAAACATAGCTGAAGTTTTGTTTTGTTTGATTCACACATGTTCAAAGGTCCCATGGCATGAAATTTTCACTTTCTGAGGTTTTTGAACTTTAATGTGAGCTCCCCTACCCTTTTCTGCATTTGAAAAAAGACACCCCAAACGGGCGATTCTGAACAAGGGAAATTTCTGACGTCCATTTCTCACGTTTCCACCCCCCCTCTGGATGTCTACCCACCATCTCTGTAAATCACGCCCAGAGAATTTGGACCGCAAACGAGCTACGCAATGCGAGATGCAGTTTTTTATTTGCCTGGAGACACGCGAGAGTGGTTCCAGGCTCGGATGTCCTTTATCCAAGACTCCAAACCTCTGAAACATCAGTGGTGTAATTTTTTTTCTGTGAAAATGTGTTTTTTTAAATGCAGCTTCTCTCATATCTTCCTCCGCGCTTACACACACGGAAGTAGGGCCAGCACACACTGCACTGCTAAAACAAGGAACCAGCGGCGCATTTGAAGAAGAAGAACCAACTTTATTGATCTCACACTGGAGAAATTCTTCTCTGCATTTAACCCATCCTGTTATTAGGAGCAGTGGGCAGCACATTACTGCGCCCGGGGACCATCTCCATGATCTTCTTGCTTCAGCTTGGTCAGGACCTAAGCTGGAGGTACCTATGGTGCATGTTTTGGGTTGGTGGGGGAAACCGGAGTGCTCGGAGAAAACCCACCCAGACACCCAGACAACCCACCCGCTGCACTGGCCTGTCTCTGTCCTCCTCATTTGCATTCAAGCAACAACACCCAGAATAAAGCGTTTTTGAGACATATTTAGCCTCATGAAGACAGGCAGAGTCATATCTCGTGCACTGAGGCTTTATTTTGAAGAAGGATTCATTTACAATATTAGAGAACCATTAAGGCGCCATATAAAAGCATCAAGAAGTACCATGTCATGGGATCTTTAACACACAAACTCTGCATATTAGGAGTAATTCTCTCGAATGGAAAATGCTCAACTTGTGATGTCATGTGGCAATGCAGGTAGTGCTCCACTGTGTTTTTAAACTCTATACATACACCTTCACTAGAATAATATGGATCATTTGTTACAGTATGTTGTCTATTCTATTGTTGTCTGTTTATTGTTGATGCCTGTATACACTTCATGTCCATGAGTGTGAGTGCGCGTGCGTGTGTGCGCACGTGCGTGTGTGCGCACGTGCGTGTGTGCGCACGTGCGTGTGTGCGCGCGTGCGTGTGTGTGTGTGTTTTTAGTTAGATTGCACATTTGGTGTCCGAAATGCAATTTCAGTCCTCTGTGTAATGCCTGTTACATAGTGAATTGACAATAAAGTACACTTTGACTTTGACTTTGACTTTGTTCCCTGGAATTGCCAGTCTCTACTGAACTAAACGTAAAATGTAGATGTTTACTTAAAACATAGATGTTTACTTAAAACTACCACTTCGTGACATCACAAAGTGAAACCAAATATTTTAAAGATCCCATGACATGGTACTTCTTGATGCTTTTATATGGCACTGGGCAAAATAAGCTAGAATCCGGACGTGTTTGGACTGGATATTTTATATGACACGCCACATATCCGGACCAGATTTTCACGATATCCTTATTTCTTGAGAATCCATGAAAATATTGACGTATCTGGACTCCGGATTTCACTGGGTACAATATCTGTTCGTATCCGGAGATATTTTGGCACTCGTGTCTCTCTGTAGCCAGCTCGCTACACGCCCATGTGATCCCCGGACTGCCCTCAGGGCTGAGCGAGCGAGTATGTGCCGCCTCGACTGCAGACTGAGTCGCCACACTCCGAACCGCACTCGCTGAATTTGGAAACGCAGCAATGTTAGCCGTGCTCCTGGCGGACAAGCGGTCACGTTTTGATGGGGAGGTGAATCCCACTATCAGAGATGTTTTAAGGTAAGTTGAAATATCAGAATTGCTATTTGCCGGGTGAATGTTTGGCGTTAGCTACACAGTTAGCCTGCCATTCGTTGATAACGTGGAATGACAAGCTGGTTGATGGAATGATTGGGACATAATGTATCATCAGTAATATGAATGTATAACATGTAACGGCGTCGATGTCTGATTTTCGACATACGCAGGGGATGAATTTCAAAATCCCACTTGCGTAAAAATGGAGAGTAATCTGCTAGCTAAATGTAGCCTTCTAGCTAGCGTGACACTGCGATCTATCTTTTTGTAGCAGCTAGCCTACATAGGTTTCCCACCCAAGTGTTTAGCGTAATAATCTGTGGGTAAAAATACGCTATTTCTTAGTCCATTACCATACAAACCAACTGGGGGCTTTGTGAAATTGGGTGGGTTTTAGAGCCGAATATGTAGGATTGTGGCCAGAGTAGGTAAATACATATTGCAACTGTGCTGCTTATTTCCAAGATCTTTTCATGACTATTTAGTCAAAGTAAATAAGTAATAAAATTATAGTTACTAGTATGACCAAGTAAGTAATAAATAAAATTATAGTTACTAGTATGACCAAAGTAGTTCTGCAGATTAAAAAATGTCTATTACTGGAAATTCAAAATGACAGACATGGAAAAGATTTCTTTCCTTTCCCAGTCAAAATTAATACTTAGAATTTGATGGTGGTGGCAAGTATTCATGAAAAGGTAACATTTGTGAATGAGCAGCATGCATTCTGGAAATACTACCTTTTAAACATGTGTGTGACAAAACGGATCAGTCATTGCTTTTGCCCCAAGATAGATGTAGCTAATCGCAAACATTATAAAAGACGTTGTAGATGTTGAAATTAATGTTTCTGAATGCTGCAGGGCAATCGGTGACCTTCGCAGTTCAGTGGATTACCTGAGAAAGGAACTGAGGACCATGCAGGGTGCCATGATGCAGCAGCAACACTCCCGCATGACCCAGGAGAACCACAAAGTCCCTTTGGAGTTGGCGGTAACACTTGATTGTGTGTTTTTGAGAATAGGACACAAACTGGACTCATGTATGTGTCCCATAACTAGGCTGACATCATTATCCACTGTTTCTTTCTATATTGGTCGTCTTAACCACATACAGTTGTTTAATGATTTTTTCTTATTCAGGCACGGGTGAGGCGCTTTCACCGTGGGCTTGGGGAACTGCAGTGGATACCCTTATAAATGAACATATACCAGTGAGTGAGCCTACGAGTCTCCAATGCTGGCCAGCCCACACGTGTGTAAAGTTCACAGTGGTGTGTGCGAGGGTTACAGTTTGTGATGAACCTCAGAGAGGCATGATACACACAATCTAACACTTACGCTTATAAAGAAAGCAGGGTCCATCACTGGTGTGTTTTAGTACTGTGGAGCAAAAGGAGTGGGTGATTGAGAGGTGAATAGGGAGAAGTGTAAGGATGACCACCCACTGTACATCAAGGCTCCTCCTACCTAGGTGCTCCACTAGATTTAGGAGGTCTTTTGTTCGTGCAGCAATCAGACTTTTCAACAATAGCTGAGCACTATTTTAATGTTGTGGTTCTTTTTGTATTTCTATGATGGGATGTCACTTATTTATTTTTAGCTCTTTATTTTTTATCTGTTCCACTAACTTGTGTCATTGTCTTACTATTGTGTGTGTATATGTTGTATTCATGGAAGGTGGCATAATTTCCCCTTTGGGGATTAATAAGGTCTACTCTATCACTCAAAAGTCTGTTAACTCTACTTCTTACTGTCTTGCAGAAGCTTGAAATAGGTTCTATGAACACCTGAAGGCCCCCCCCAAAAATGGACCTAGCTGGGAGGACCGATGAAGTAAGAAGTAAGTAATTAAAATGAAGTAAGAAGAAAAAAATGAACAGCCGACGTGACCGAGTAGGTAAAACGACCCCCAACACACCTCACACTGGCATCACACCCTGATTAAGGCCGTAGGGCTGATTCACATTGGTGATTTTATTAGCCCACATAAAAGATTGTTTTGGACTTTTTACAGTAAATCAACTCAAGTGCCTTTTTTCCCCTTTATTTTTTGTTGGCATCACTATCTTTGATCACTGCTTGACCAAAGAAAAAAAAAATCCAGTTGATGGTTGTGAAATTCTTCCTGGCTGCCATGAACTATTATTTGGGTGCAAGCATTGAAATTAAGGTAGGTCTGCATTCTACATTCTTTTGAAATGTGTTGCTTAATATTGCCCTCTTCTGTGTAGGTTTTCAAGCAGCGGCTTCAGGTGGCCAAGGACCTCCTTGATGACGATGACCTGCAGTATCTGAAAGGAGCAGAACTCCATTCAACCGCACGCCGGGAGTTAAAGTTAAAGGTATTCAATCACATTTTCACAGATGAACTTTGGGCGCATCTCATTAAAGGGACAAATATTTACCGTGAACAGACCGAACGTGATCACACTCCAGCGAGGGCAAAGACGCTTAAGTGGTCGAATGTAACTGTCCCTGAAATGAAGACGTTTATTGGGCTATCGGCATGGGTCTACTTGTTCTGCCTGCACAGAGAGATTATTGGAGACACACCAAAAATCTCGTCAAGACTCAGTTCTCTGACGCCATGGCAGATTCTATGCTATATGGAGGTAAGAACTAAAATACTGATTGATTGTGATAATTATGTAATAACAAACGGTGATTATTAATATTATCATTGCAAATTACATTTTTTCTAATTATGTAGCATTTCATGTTTACATCTTTGGGCATAATGATGAGAGAGGTATTGGTATTATGCATTGAACTTTTATTCAACCATAATCATGCATACAAATATAATACAAAAATAGATACATACCATCATACAAATACAAGCTGTAACACAAGAGAACAATGTAATTTACAGTACCTGTAGACATTTAAAAAATACATAATATTTTTATTCATCACATACACATAGTTTGCGGTGCCATCTTATTACAATAGACCGAATATCTCACAAAGCCACAGTACAATGTAAATTATGCTGTTTTATATTATACTTTCATCCAAGGTGACTTTCCTGTGTCTGTTTCTGCATTTTCAGCCAATCGAAGGCAACGGAGCCATCCAGCAACAGGTGGAAGTGCCAGCTTGCCTTGCAGATTATCAAAAAAATATGAAAGGTTTGTTTGCCTTTTTGGTTTTATGGCAAAATATGTGACTATATAATTATTTATTATGTATATTTCCACTGTTGCCTTGTGAGTGTGTAATGTGTGCTGTGTGTTCCAGGCGTCGATCTGCTTGATCAAATGGTTGGCTACTATGGGTTCCAGCATCGAACGAAGAAGTGGAGGCGAGTGTTTTTCTTCTTCTTGTCTGTGTCCTGCCACAATGCATACATCGCTGCAAGACCTGCCTTCAGCAGAAAGTACAGAGGGTACAAGAACTGGCTGGAGGAACTTATCACACCAATGACAACAAGGGCTGTTCCTGTGACCTCTCCTCCTCCTCCATCTTCTCTTGCTCCTCCTCCACCCGACTGTAGGACGTTTGGGGGCCATAGTAGCCACACCACCTCCACAACATGACTGTGGAAAGTTATATGACAAGCGCAAGCTGTGCCGGGAATGTCAACTGGTCCCAGAGAACGAGAAAGTAGGTGGGCCAACAGTCTTTGGATCCAAACAGTGCAAACTACCTCTGCACATTGAGTGCTTTGGCAAGCACTATCGCTGGTATATGTAAGGGATGTAACCTGTGCAGTATGTAGTGCACTTCATCTTACTGCCTTATGGCCTTGGGACACTTTATTTTTTACAGTTTGACCTGAATAAGAGCTGTTCTTTATTTCGTAAAACTTGAAAATATTGTGCACTGTACATGTTGTGACTGTTTTCTTTTATTTTTTCCATATTATTGTGTTTCTGGATTATTTTATATTTTTTTCTTAAGGTGTAGAATAATAAGACACAGTTCTCATGAAACCCACAAGTGTAAGCTTTCAAATACTTTTGGAATTTTGTCTCTGTTCTTCAGAGGCTGAGAAATCACTTATTTAATAGTCGTTGACGTTGTTGAATTTCCAGGAAAAACCTCAGGATCTCACCCTTAAGATTTTCAGGCCTTTTTCCCCAGGCGTTTTAGGTCTAAATGGGTTAATTAATAAAGACAACTTTATCAAACACAACTTTATCAAACGTTCTTGTCTGTTGTATAAATTGTATTAGTGACATTGGCAGAGGTGGAAAAATGCAGAAAAAATGTGATTTAAGTATCTTTACTTGCTTAAAGCCTACTGAATTAAAAGTACCCATCTAAAAATCTACTTGAGTAAAAGTAAAACAGTACTTGTTAATGTATTTTGAGTTAAAAAAAAACAACTTTAAATTGGTTACATTTTTCCATGACCTCTAAAGTTTGTCAGTTGTGTAGACTTAGCTTTTTCAAAGTAATTGTGATGAGTTTTTAGTAATGCTAATCTGTTTGTCATTTTGGTCAATGTCTGTGCTATTTTAAAATAACTAAGGCATATAATTAAAATATTAACCGAGTTACCAGCCGCCTAGTCAGTAATACACTGTAAAACATTGGTATATAAATGATATATAAATGTATGAAAATGTTGCATGGTCATAAGGCTCTGGGTTTCACGATACAGTAGCCTATAAATGCTTGAAAAATAAAGCTCCCTAGTGAATGCTAGCTTGTGTATCCTGACATATCCGGAGGTGAGCACAGTACCAGAACGTGACGTATTCGGAGATATACCAACAGTGAATACGTGAAACACGGACCATATCCAGTAAGTATCCGGAGAACCGGATATGTAGCGTGTCGACACAGTGCCATTCCGGAGTTCGGAAATGCTCCGTATACGAGAACTGACACCAACGTATCCGGAGCGTGTCAATCCGAATATCTACAGATATTGTGAATATCCTGGGATATACGACTACAAACACCCCCGGAAACAATGCCATTTTTCCCAGTGTGGCTCCTTAATGGTTCCCTAATACTGTAAATGAATCCTCCTTCAAAATCAACACTCAGTGCATGAGAAACAGAGATAAGATGAGAAAGAGTCATAAATGTCACTCTGGAACACTCCATTATAGGCGTTGTTGCTTGAATGCAAATGAGGAGGACAGAGGTGGCCTATAGTAGGGGGTGGGGGCGTGGCCAAGCTCTCCGCTCCGCTCTGTGACCCACTTCCGTGTTTTTGCACGGGGGGAGAGATGAGAAGCCTTCCATTGAAAAATAAACACATTTCCACAGAAAATAAAATTAAGCCACTGCTGTTTCAGATATCCACAGGCTCAGATAAAGGACTTCCAAGCCTAGAAACACTCGCAAGTTCCTCCAGGCAAATAAAAAAATGTATTTCGCATTGCGTAGCTCCTCCGCAGTCCAAACTCTCTGGGGGTGATTTACAGAGACGCTGAGTACAGACAGACGGGGGTGGAACTGCATTTCTTTTTTTGATCTGATGTCAATAAGGTGCCTTGTTCAAAATTGCCCGTTTGAGCTCTGATTTTTTCTAACGCAGAAAAGGATCGCAAATGCTCAGTTTAGACATTTCGCAACTTTTAACCATGGGGGAGGGCCTAAACAGGGTAGGGGAGCTCACATTAACGTTCAAAAACCTCAGAAAGTGAAAATTTCATGCCATGGGACCTTTAAACTTTGGACATGTAGACAGAGTAATAACCCAAGATTACTCAAAAATGTGTGAATGAAATAAAACACAACTCCAGGTATGTTTTTTAATGAAGTAACAGCATTATAACATGGCTGAAAATTCACAAGAATCAATTTTGTATACAGGATCTTTAATATATACTGTATCTATTTATATATATTTTCCCAAATGCTTTCTGCACAGTTGGGTAAGTCTCTTGGATATGTCCCTGCACATCTTTTTATGCAGTGGTCGGGGTCAGCAGAGGAGAGTACAACATTGGCAGTGATGGCAGCGTGGCCTCTTTTAGCAGCGGTTCCTGTCACGACCCTATCCCGCAACCACTAATCACCAGTGTCAGCCAACAGGTCCGGCCTGTCCACCCCGAGAAGCCTATTGGAGCTGAGTGCTGCCCTGCCATTAATAAGAAGGCCCATTTACATAAAGTGACGGGTACAGAACACTGAAACCCCACCCACTGGACAGAGGACAGAGCATGTAAACCTACAACAGCAATGCTAATAAATCACCGTCTGGCTTTGAATATAAGCAGACCCGGTGTGTTCATCAGAGGTCATATATTCTGTGAAATCAAGTCTTTGGCGCTTTTAGCCATGTTCTCATATTCTTATGATTTTCTGTCTTACGTTTTAGTAATAGTGCGTAAAAAAGTGGTCTTAAACTTAGACACCAAAATCATACACTGTGTCCCTGTAAATAAACTCTGTTCACATTTCATCTTATCTTTTGCCACTAATGAGTTTTTGTTTAGCGCTTCACTCACCAGTAGCTTCATTCAAACATTATTATAATTTCCTACTTTCTACAATCCAGTATTCACTTTATACTCCATTCACAGTAGAGCGTTTTCTTTTACGATCATATGTTCGGATGTTGACCTTATCTGGTCCTGTATTTATGACTCTTAATGGAGTCTCTGGCCCAAGAATTTTCATCTGGATTAATAAAGTTAGATATTGATTTTTTTTAATTTTTTTTTTATCCAGAAAAGTCAGAAAAAATATGTAATAATGCTATTTATAGGCAGATTTTGGCCTCAAACATGTCATCGCTTTTACACATGCAAAGCTGTTCAGTAGTTATTTGAAGGATAAATAACCATTGTATAACACAATTGGATCACTTCCGTAATAAGTGAACTATGTTTTAAAGGAAATAAGTGCCATTTTCTGTTCCTACACTGGTATCGTTCAAAGAAACTGAAAAAGTTTGATCGGTGCATCCCTAATCTGGATATATTTTTTATATATTTGCTCTGATGGACTTCTTTGATTAGATTGCAGAAATGGTCAGCAAATGTTTTCACATTCTGCCAATAGCTCAGGTTAGACTTAGATTTAGACTTAGAAAAATTTTATTGATCCACAAGGGAAATTGTTTTGGGTACAGTAGCTCGCTCATCAAATATAATATATAATATATAACAGAGGGTAACAAAAAATAGATGGTATACCAAAAAAGAGCAAGAGACCAGTGTCAAATGAGACATTATTGTAAAAATAAATAATAACAATAAATGTATATGTACAAATCAGAATAAAATAGAAAAATAAGCGATACAATATAAAATACAATATGAAATAAGTTGCTTAAACTGGTCAGAGGAGTCGACGGGGGGACAAAGGGGTGTTAGGGACCCAGAATTTGACCCTTTTCCCACTTCTTTCTTTCAATCCTCTTATATTAAAGGGGGGCCCATGTGAGGTGTCCCGGGCCCAAATTTCTGTTGACGGGTCTGAAGTTGGTAAAATAAATATATATTTTCCTTATCTTTCCAATGAGTAGCATCAATAGCATTGCTCAAAACATGTGCAAACAACAACAACAATTGGGCCTTTAAAGTCCTGTCAGGATATGAAGGTGTGCTGACATTTTGAGAGACAGTGCTATATGTAAACAGCCTTTCCTTAGTAATTATTTGAAGTCTGTCTTTGGACATTACTTTATCTAAAAAGCTCTTGTCAAAACACTCAAATGGCATGCTGCGTAAATATTTGGACAATTAAAACACAAATCTTTTCGGTCTTGTTTTGCTGCTGTGCTCACATGACAACTCCTCCACAATCCCCTGGTCTGACACTTCAGTTTTATTTATATGCAGTGAGATGTGATGCTGTGTTGACATAAAATGGAAGATTCAATAATGTAGGGTTCAGGCAGGCATTGCTTCCACTCAAACTTGTTAAAGACAAGTTGAAGTCATACTTGATATATTTAAACATTCCCACTGCAAGAAACACTGTATTCAGCTGAACAGATGCTTGTCAAAATAAAGAGAGAGAAGTTATGAGGAGAAAACCCAATGATTTCTGGTTTCCACAATGATTTGATTGAGTTTAGAAGCTTATATTGTACAGGATATTCAAATATCGCATTG
Source organism: Paratrypauchen microcephalus (assembly GCA_036785185.1). NCBI lineage: Eukaryota > Metazoa > Chordata > Actinopteri > Gobiiformes > Gobiidae > Paratrypauchen > Paratrypauchen microcephalus. Next base: position 1,991,392 of record JAVJIX010000158.1, on the reverse strand, counting down.
TTAATTTCATGAACAAAACATCATTTTCCAATTGTGTTGAAATCTTTGGTTTGCCCCACTAAACTGATTGTTCAATTCCAGCTCTGATCAGCTAGTACATATTGATTGTGGATTTAAGCAATACAGTTATTGCTATCTGTCATATTTTATGCATCTCATGTTTTTGGAACATCCAGAACAAAATCATAATATATTTTTAAAGGTCCTATATTACATCTTATATTGCTTTACTTTTCAGTCCTGTTCAAAAATGTAGGGAAGTAGAAAGTATTGATACCTGCTCTCAAATGAAGTGAAATTTAAAGGGATAGTGTGTGTGTGTTTTGGTTTTTTAAAATGTTAATCTGTATGGGTTTCCTTCTAAAAGTTACGTATGTTGGCACCGGCTTACCTCTGACAGTCTCAGCTGATCCCGGTTCGGCTCGCTTTCTGGAGCCCACGTAAGTAGGTCCGGTAACTTCCCTGGAACATGAAATAAAGCTTGTTTTTCTTCTCAAAACAAAACATTTGTTAGAAAGGTGATATATTTGCGTGCGAAACAGTTGTCCACGAAACATCTAGCAGCGTATTTCGCATTCGCGTATTGTCTCTTTCCACTCGTATCACTACACCCATGTTAACTCTATCAGCCTGTTCACTTGTAAACTTCGGCGTAGACAGCCGCTGAAGGTGAACAGTCTGATAGAGTTAACATGGGCGTAGTGATACGAGTGGAGAGAGACAATACGCGAATGCGAAATACGCTGCTGGATGTTTCGTGGACAACTGTTTCGGATGCAAATATATCACCTTTCGGACAAATGTTTTGTTTTGAGAAGAAAAACAAGCTTTATTTCATGTTCCAGGGAAGTTACCGGACCTACTTACATGAGCTCCAGAAAGCGAGCCGAACCGGGATCAGCTGAGACTGTCAGAAGTAAGCCGGTGTCAACACACGTAACTTTTAGAAGGAAACCCATACAGATTAACATAAAATTTAAAAAACACACTATTCCTTTAAAGGGACAGTGTGTAAGATTTTTACCCGTTAATTACCGAAATTGAAGATACCCATTCAAAAATACAGTGTCAAAATACAGTCCTACACACTGTACCTTAAATTAAATCGTAACCACTTAAAAAAAAAAAAAAAAAAAAAAAAAAAAAACTTTATCTACTTTATGTGTAGAATCCCTCAGTCGTCCAGGTAGAATCCATGGCAAAAGGAGAAATTCAGTTTGTCAACTGGACAAAATTTTATTTGGTTGAATACGTTTTGCTGCTCATCCAAGCTGCTTCTTCAGTTCTACTTTATGATTTTTTACTTCAGCTGCCCTGTGTAACTTTTTGGTTTGGGGTTTGTCACCTGCTTATTTCTATGGATATGTCGTTGCTCTGCTTGGAATCTCTCACAGTATGACATTAAATAGCTCTACCTTATATTTATTCAATTTCAGGTGGTTTTATAGCTCAAAAATGCCTACAGAAAACATTCTTAGTGTGAGTGGGGTCACCCCTCCACGGATCTGACCTGTAACTTGGTCTGGTTTGGTTTCCATGAAGATAGAAAGGTTTAATACCATACTGCGAAACATTACAAAGCAATAGCATCTCCACGGAGAAAAGCATTTAATGAAAAGTTACACAATGCTCCTTTAAATACTTTACTACTTTTCACTCCATCAATGTACAAGACAATGGACACACACAATAACTCAATTAAAAAAGCCCAGTCAGAGCAAGATCCAAATAAGGATGTATTCATGAGTTCTTTTTTCTCTCTCCTAAATTAGTATTATGTTATTGTTGTGTCCATTGTCATCCTTATTTTCTGTTTAATACAAAAACATATAAATAATACATTTTAAAAAAGGATGTATTCACTGCCACCGCCACGCACCAATAAACTAAAAGCCAATAACATTGCTTGCTATGTAAACTTTATTGTGACCAGAAAAAGAAAGACCACATTTCCGTCTTTCCTCTCGACTGAAATAATTAACGTGGCCGCCGAGCTCCAGCAGTGGAGGACCTTGTAATGAGGCTACTGAAGTAATGATGACCAATTATGAGTCTCGCATCTCAGCTGAACGCACTGCAAGAGCTGTATTTTTGTCCAGTCCTCTAATACAGACTCGGAATACATTCAAAGTCCTCTCTCCGCTACACGGCTCAATTTAAGACTGTCAATATGACCAAGGGCACGGTAAACACTGGCGGTAATTGATGCTGTAATCACCGCATTCAGAGCCAGGTAATGGTCATCGGCGCCTTGATGAAATTGATTTTTGATGTACGGGGAAAGACAATGGACGCTACGCAATGCGCGGGTCGAGGGTAGCAACAGCGGCGATAATGAGGGCATCGGTGTTATGTTTGTTTATGTGATGTTACGTGGAGAGGGCGAGGAGGAGGTGGAAGAAAGATTGTGAATAAAAAGTGAAATCAATGAAATAAATAAATACATTTTATGAATCCACAAGAGAAATGATTTGGATGCGTTAGCTCACACATATATAATACAATTAAAAAGAGCAAATATGTAAATAAAAATATACGGACATTGATATAAAGGTAGGAGTACTAGTAATTATTTATTTATTTATTTATTTATTTATTTATTTATTTATTTATTTATTTATTTAGGGCAAGTAAGCAATTTACATTCTTAAAAAAAAAAAAAAAAAAAAAATTTCCCCAAAAAAGAAGGGTGGGAAGAAGAAAACTGATTTTAATCCCACCCCTTCTTCTAAAATAAGAGAATAGAGTAATACAAATATGTCAAGAGGTCATATGGCGAAAAATTAAGCAAAAGTGCAAAGATGAAATAGTGACTGACATGACAGAAAGTTATCCGTTACATAAAGATGGGTTGTTGTACAGTTGTAGGGAGTATTATCTGTTACATAAGGGTGAGTTGTTGTACAGTTGTAGGGCGTGTTAGCTGTTACATAAAGGTAGTAGTAGTAGTAGTAATTTATTTCGAGCATATGATACTTGTAGTGCACAGAAAATGTACAGTGTCATACAATTTAAATAAACAACAAAAAAGAACAGAAAAAAGAAAGAATATATAGACACAAATACGTATTTTTTTTTGCATATATGTACATGCCCGAAAAGGAGTGGGTAGAAGTAAAACTTATTAAATCCCACCCCTTCTCCCAAAGTTAGTAGTGATCCTTATTTTTATGTTTTTACAGTTAACCGGTGGTTGGCTGCCAATACTTGAATACTTGTACAGTGTAAAGCAATAACAATAAGACAGGAGAAAAAATAAGAAAAAAATATATCTTATCTTATTGATATCTTATTAGTATCATCATCATCGGCATCATTTTGCTCTTATGTTTTGCCTCTGGTTATCACTATTTATGTAATTACTTAAAGTGTTACTTATTATATCTGCATGAAAATTATGTTTATTGGAAGTATTGGTGCTGATGGTATTAAAACTTAATGTGATGTTGTGTTGTTGGTGTATGTGATGCATTAAAAGTGGCAAGGTGAGTTGTTGTACAGTTGTAGGGAGTATTATCTGTTACATAAGGGTGAGTTGTTGTACAGTTGTAGGGAGTATTATCTGTTACATAAGGGTGAATTGTTGTACAGTTGTAGGGAGTATGCTATGAAGGTAGTCCTGTATCTCTCACTGTTTGAACAGAGCTCTACGAGCCTGTTAAAATTCTGTGTAAAAATATGACAAATTAGTAAATTAGCTTTGAAGTCTTTCTAAAACTGAGTGCATCCTGCAGTTAGTTCTTACTGTATATGTTTCAACTACAGACTGTGTAAAGAAGTGGACTAAGGGAGTGTGACGGCACCCATCGCGTTCGGCTCCGGTCAAATTAAACTCAACGAGGTAACCAAGCAGTTATAGGAGCAAATTTAGAGTCAGGTCCATATTAGGAATAGAAATGTATTCAAGTACAAAATAAAGAAATAAAAACAGAAGGGTCATGTAGAGCAGGTTACATTTTAAGACCAAAATGACGAGGCTCACTGCAGCAGTTACAGAGAGAGCTGTGACAGTTTTTCAATGTAAAATCAACTGGAGCCAGTGTCGATGGAGCCAGAAGCGCCCCCCATGCTCATTTCTTACTTGGAACGTGTTAGTTACCAGGTTAGCTATGTCCATTTTTATTTACGGTTTATGTTTATGTCGCTCCCCTGGGCACTGCTCAGTTTAGCAGCTTGTTTGGACTACAGTGGTTGGAGGTTGTTGTTTTTTTTTTGTTTTTTTTATGGGCCCCAGACACACTTTTAATCCAATAAAAAAGCACATTGACGATTCCACATGCTAACTCCTCAATGTAGGTCAGTAGAGGAATTATATAGGCCCCTCTTCCTTAAAGGAAAAGTAACATTTTTTACAATTTGAGCCTTATTTTGGTTGTTTTACTCACCCATAGCACTTTGGTGTCATATGAAGGATTTCCGAAGATGTTTTAGATTAGCGTTAGGCTAACGCCGTTAGCCTAGCGTGACTTTAAGCCATAGCTCGGGGCATTCCCCGAGCATGTAATATGCCCCGTGCGGGCTCCAAATAACACAAACTTTAGCACTTTTCAAATCATACAAGCTCGATGTCTTTAGTCTACGATTTCGTTTGAAGCAAAAGTGGCCTGTAATCCGAGATTTATCCATAGTTTACAGCTTTGCGTTCCATGTTTGGGTCCCGGGAGCTGAGAGCACACTCCGCGCATGCGCACTGGCGTCCTCATCTACTCGAAACTATGGCTAAATCTCGGATTACAGGCCACTTTTGACCAAACGAAATCATAGACTAAAGACATCGAGCTTCTATGATTTGAAAAGTGCTAAAGTTTGTGTTATTTGGAGCCCACACGGGGCATATTACATGCTCGGGGAATACCCCGAGCTATGGCTATAAGTCGCGCTAGGCTAACGGCGTTAGCCTAACGCTAATCTAAAACATCTCCGGAAATCCTCCATATGACACCAAAGTGCTATGGGTGAGTAAAACAACTTGTTTTATTACCGAAATAAGGCTCAAATTGTAAAAAACGTTACTTTTCCTTTAAATAAACCTGTATGCTAGATACATTTTGTAGTTGTACACTATTTTGATGCACAAAAAAACCTAAAATAAAATATTTTTTAGAAAAAAGCCGCACTGTGTCTGTTGTTGGCTTATAATTACAAAGTGTTTTATTGTTCAAGAACTAGGAAGTGAGTGTTAGCATGTTAATTGTTGTTACAGCGAAGACAAAACTCTGGTGCTTATAAATGGGAGAATAATTAGGATGCTAAAAATGTCATTGGAATAACATTGGAGCACTGCAAACAACTTAAAATAAACTAGTTCTGTTTTTCCAGGGTTTTTTTTAGATATTAACAGTGTCTTTAAAGGTGCATTGTGCGACTTTTCTGGTGGAGGAGCTGTTTTTCTCCATGGAAATGTCATTGCCTTGTCAGAAATGTCTCACTGTGTGGCTTTAAACCTTTCTATCATCATGGACACAAAAAACAGGCCGAGTTACTGGTAAGATCAGTGGAGAGGCAACCCCGCTCACGGTCAAAATGTTGTTTTTCTAGATATTTTTCTTCAATAAAGCCACCTTACGGGTGGCTTTATTGAACATAAATGTATGGGAGATTTGTTTAATGCCATATTGTGGAACACTGACCCACAACCGAAAAGTTACACAATGCATCTTTAACTATTTATCCACAACACAGACAAATTTTTACAATGAAAAGCTGAAAAATACGGGAGACAACACAACAAGAAGTGCACTAAAGCGCTTTACGATTTGCTAATACTAAAAAAGCACACTTGCCAAATATTCTAACTCTCCACACTTCGTCCAATTCAAACTCCCCCTACAGAGACTACAGTAGACAAGCCTGAAAAGTCCGCTTGGCTCGACTTAATTCCCCCCATTGTACAGTACAATATTTTCTGATTGTCACATATGCAAACGAATCACGCCAGCTTCATAAGGGACTCCGAACCAGCCCCAAAGCTCCCTTCCAAGCTTATCCTTTCATAGCAGCGTTTTTATACAGTCTTTCAGCACGTATGCCCGCTCTAGATAGTTTTCTTTGGGGGTTTTATGTTTCGCGTGTTATCGGAAAAGACGATTCCACAGAGGGATGGGGGCATTGTTGGCACTGACCTCTCCAAGAAGTCACACAAAAAGAAACTAAATTGAGCAGTGGCACAGGGAAAGCTCCAAGGAGACCCCTTATTTGCAATTCAAAGGCAAATTAGCAAATCAAACACTTCGTCATTGCCGAAGGAGAGGGGTGGGAGCTAATGAGTGACAAGGGCCTAATATTTAAAAAAAATAATAATAATACACTAATGAATTGGGTAAGATTTGGCAGGAATGAAAAGTGTAGTGATTTTAGTTTGGGGCCTTTTTGAGCAATTAATACACTTTTGAAACATGTACCAATTACATAGATTTTTGTCTAATCTCTCTATAATTGTCCTGGTAGGTTCTGTTGCAATAATAATAATAATAATAATAATAATAATAACTGCCAATCTCTACTGAACAAAAGGTAGATGTTAACCATGACATCACAAGTTGGGACAAAGCATTTTGAGCTTTGGAAATATGGACGGACTAATAATAAAGGATTACTCAAATGTGTGAAAGAAACAAAACACAACTCCATATATGATTTTAAGGAGGTAACTACATTCTGTTATAACTCATAAGTCAATTGTTTGTAATATAGGACTTGTTAAGTTTGGATCTGAACTGAATGCATGGCGAAACATAATCGTGATGCCCATTTTATCAAATTTTTCACCGGACCAGTCGATCTGGACCCTGGTTTGGGGACTTTTCATCCACGTTTAGGGCCTCAAAAATGCATTTGAATGTGGGGAAGAAGAAGAAGAAGAAGAAGAAGAAGAAGAAGAAGAAGAAGAAGAAAAAGAAGAAGAAGAAGAAGAAGAAGAAGAAGAAGAAACTGAGGAAGAACAATACCCCTAAAAAAGCATGTGTCCAGCTGCAAATGTTATAATGATCAAAATTTTAGAGAATTTGAAGGTTAAAGCGAAAGAAAAGAATCAAGCTAAATTTTGTTGACGGTTTATTTGACCTCCTCCATTGTTGTGAATGTCATACAAATAGGTCAAAAGTGGTATATAGAACAAGACTGAAAGAATGAAATATTTCTGTAACTCAAAATACATTGATATTTCATTGCTCAAAAATAAAAACTTTGAGCCTTTTCTCTAAAAACAACTGTAAAATCCCACCGTAAACATGTGGTCATTGTCATGAAGCGTAGAGTGTGTGACACAGTGGTAGTTAAAGTTCCATTTCATGTGTTGGTGTGGCCCTGAAAGCCTACTCTTCCCAGCCTTTTGAGTATCCATAAATGATCCTACCAGCATATTGGGAAAGTGGCCCTTTTCATGTACAAAGACACTGCTTGTGATAAATGCCAGGGTTGCATCCTCAAAGCATTTTAAAAAGTCAAAGAGGAAAGGTCTGGATCTTTTATGTGGCATCAACCAAGTGTACAAAGAATAAAAAAGGCATGCTAGAGGAGGTCACGATATCGACAGCAGTGAGGGTAGTTAGGGCGCTGGCTACACACGATATCAAAAATAAATGAAGAGTTTTCCAAATAAACATTCTAACTTAGATGCAAATTAGATGCAAACAAAATCATTATTATGATCCTGTCGAAAATCCTGTTAAAGGGGAGATATTTTACTTCTATGAACACATAACATATTTAGCTCACATGTAGCTCATGTTATCTTTTATTGTGCTTAAATGCTATATTAGCTGAAAACAGTTTCACTGTTGTTTTTGACGTTCTAGAGACTGATATCATTTGTTCAATTACACACGCTTTTTTACCATTGAATGCACCAGGAAATTGAAGAGGCACAGAATGGTATTACACTTACAGTATATTTCTTGCATTTTGTAACATTTTTAGATTACTGGACAAAACCTTTCAAAACATGCATTCTTACTTTGAGCAGGGTCCCAGAATTGATCAGTAATTTGCTGAACTGGTGGTTTCACCTGCTTGTCTTTATGGAGATAAGTTTAGAAAGTGTGTATATATTGTTGTATGTGTCACCCCTACTGCAATATCTGAGCAAGACTTGCAATAACCTGGATAACCAATGTTTAGTGCCAGCTCGTAGAGGACTTTTTTGCACTAATTTTCTTTTTTTGCACTATTTTATTTTAATCTTTTTGCACTATTTATTTTTCCTATACTGTGTTGTAAATATCCTGCTGTGTTGTAAATATCCTTCTTAAATGTCTGCACTGAAGTGAGACGCTTTCAGTCTCATTGTGAGTATGTATAATGTAATTGTACATATGAATAATAAAAGGCATTAGCCTAACGCTAATCTAAAACATCTCCGGAAATGCTCCATATGACACCAAAGTGCTATGGGTGAGTAAAACAACTTGTTTTATTACCGAAATAAGGCTCAAATTGTAAAAAACGTTACTTTTCCTTTAAGTGAAACAAATTTATATTTCAGGTTTCTAAACTACTGTATGTGCCCTATAACTCCACTGTATGTCTTTTTAAAACCCTTTCATTCATGAGGGCTTGGGACTGAAAACTGTTCAACCAATCCACTTTATTTATATAAACATGACGGTTTCCAAAGTTTCCAAAGACAGGATATCATAAATAAAAACAATAAATAAAAATAATTAAAATGCATAATGCAAAAAAATAAATAAAAATAAAAAAATGAATAAATAAATTAAATTAAATAGACACAGAGGACCACACAACTCACATGGTGTTAAAGGGATATGCCACCCCCAGGTCAAATTTGGGCATCTCCCCACAGTCCAGAGACTAAAATAAGTGGTGGAAAGCGTTTTCCTGCTCACCCAGCCATTGTCCGAGTCTGTCGCCACTGACCGCCGCGGTATCTGGTGCTCCTCCGCCTTAGACTGGAGTCTAACGTCGCCAGAGAAAGATTTCGGCCAAAAGGAATTAATTTGCTCGATGCGTTTCCCAATTACTTTGTGTGTAGTGCGCATTCATATCGAGTGCAAATAAATGTGCAAATCAACACGGAGAGCTTGCCTTGGTCATTTTGGGTGGGAACTATTTTCCAGTGCGTAAGAATACAGCCGTATCACGCACCACGCTGCCAGGGGAATCCCAGTTACGCACCGGGAAGGGAGTTCCCCTGTTGCACAACGTGGTGCGTGATACGGCTGTATTCTTACGCACTGGAAATTTGACCTGGGGGTGGCATATCCCTTTAAAACCATTTGACCTGGGGGTGGCATATCCCTTTAAAACCAGAGGGTCTTAAGATGAGACTTAAAACACTCCACTGTGGGGGCTGTTCGGACGTGGGGGGCTTAGGGCCAACCACAGAGAAGGCCCTGTCCTGTCTTAGGCACCACGAGCTGGAGCTGGTCCTCAGACCTCAGAGCACGAATGATGAGGTCTGGATGAGATCCCAGATGTGTTGTGGGGCCAATCCATTCAAAGCTTTAAAAACAAACAATAACATCTTAAAATCATACTATAATCCATGACCTTCTGACCCCATTCAAAAACACATTTGGGAGCCACAAAACATTTTAAGAGAAGTTGGATCTCCACTAATGGCATTGTAATTGTTGTTCTGGTGCACTCAGCGTGTGCTCGTACCCCTCAGAATACATCATCTTAGTGAAGCGCAGCCACATTGCAGAGAGCAGGTAGCAGGTGTGAGCATTATTTTATTCAGGAAGTGAGTGTAGCCGCGTGCTGGCATCCATAATGGAGGCAATCCTTCAGGGCCGCACGTGGATCTCTAAGCAGCTTGAGCCCTGAACGGCGAGGTGCGCTAGCTAACACAAGGGTTTCATTAACCCCCATGTTAGCCAACAGTTAGAATGTTGGCAGCTGCCAGATGGGAGCCGGGAAGGTATGGAGCACGTCATCGCATAAAGTGGCAGGTGTTGTGCAGGAGATGGGAGCTCGTAATAGCATTGTTAGGAGCCAGAGGTAAGGCACTGGCCAAAAGACAGAATGGAATATTTTACACCGAATGCATAGTTAAGCTCATTGACACTTCGCCAATAAACATGCATTTTTCACCATACTGGCACAGGGTTTGACACAGACTATGAAAGTAACAGTGTTTTGGGGTACAAATAATAAAACAAAGCCCTATTTCATATTTGCAAGAAGAGAAGATATAGATTCTGCAAAATACTTCATTATTTAATTGAGCCGTCTGTTTATAAATGATGTATGTTGGGCAGACATTTTGCAATAAAACAGCTTTCAGACAACAATGCTGCCATAAAACAGTCACTCATTCTTCAGTTTGTTTTTGTTTTGTACTTTACATTACATTTACATACATTTATTTCCCCTCTTGCCTTTAACACCTTAATGGTATTTAATCACTATATTATATTAATTTTGTTTGTTATAATGTTGTTGGAGTTGTTTTAATCACACGTTTAAACACAAACCCTGAACATTTAGACTGTGATTTCATGTGGTTGTACAGAAGTGCTCCACTGTGTTTTTAAACTCCACACACCTTCGCTAGAACCATTTCAGCACTGGAATTGGCAATCTCTACTGAACCAAAAACGTCAAAGGTAGCTGTTAATTTGAAAACAACTACATGATGTTACAAGGTGGAACAGAGCATTTTGAGCTTTTGAGATGTACTAAAAATAAAGTGTGTATGAAACGATGATGCAGTAACAACATTATAACTAAGCTGGCTAAAAGCTCACAAGAATGAAGTTAGGGTGACATAGGAACTTTAAAGGGACAGTGTGTAAGATTTTTACCCATTAATTACTGAAATTGAAGATACCCATTCAAAAATACATTGTTTTCCAAGCCTTTTCACTTCCATCATGAAATCAAAGTATTCTTTTGGACTTAGATATAGTCACATAAAAGGGGGATCTTCCCCATGCAGAGGCAGCCATTTTGAATACAAGAGGACATTTGGGCTCCGCCTTCGGCAAGGCTCGTGGTTTGGGGTAAACAACACAAGCATGCTGCCGGATCAGACGTCGTAATGGATCTAACACGTGTTTTGGACTAAATAGTTTTACTGGATTTTATTCGCTGGATCCTTACGGACAAATTGAGAGCAGGTTTATGGTGAAATACAGAGTTTGACCTGTGCAAAGCATGTTAAGATAAGCTAACCTCGTTTTGTGCTTTTCCGTATAAAAGCCCCATGTGCTCGGGGACTGATTGCTGTGCAGGGAAATGAATTGCATAGTCAAAAAGAGGAGACTGTAAGGTTTCATTTGATGTGTAGAGTGTCATGGTACATGATCAGGAATGTGTGTTTTCATGAGAAAAGAAAAAAAAAACAAAACGGGACAGCGTTTTATTTATACAGAAGCGGCGTGCGGCTCCTGCGCGGGTGACCCTCGAGGTCTGCCGTAGCTAAAACAGAAAGTGCAATAGCACCATCCACCTATGCGCCACGAATCCTACACACTGGGGCTTTAAAGGCGCATTGTTTTTGATTGGGCTCCACTCACCTGCTTGTTTCTATGGATATATCATTGCTTTGCCTGGAATGTTCGACAGTATGACAGCTCTACCTTACTCTGGTTTGGTCTTCATGAAGATAGAAAGTTTTACTACAATACAGTGAAACATTTCAGAGAAAGCAATAAGCAACATTTCCATAGAGAAAAGCATTTGACGGACCCTCCGCCAGAAAAGGAAGGAACAATGCAAAAATGATGTTTCGGTACATTAGCTACAGCCTTCAAACCTTCTATGACGTCTCTGTGGTTGAGTCCATGCTCTTCTACTATGACAGTAATAATCCGTGCTGACCTCATGCGCTCTGTCCTTCTCTCTATGTATTTACACAGGAGACAGTGGTCAGTGGAGATGAATTTCCCATAGGGCCCCAGCGTACGAGTAAATATCTGACATGCAGTACGCTAGATTGAATAAGCAGACCTCCCTTAGTATTTACAGACCTTACCACATTTCATGCCTGAGCACATTATAGTGTATATTCTGAATTATGGAGGGAGCTTCTTAAAGAGGGTACGCGTACAATTTATTGCCTGACATGTCGAGTGAAAAATATGCACCTCTCATGCCCACAGTGACTAAATGAAAGGTTTTTTTTATAGTTAAACCAATATAGCCTTTACTCGGGTTACTTTATTGGTATCAAAATTGTTATGTGCATTTTATTTGAATAATAAGTAAGTTAAATGTGCATTGTGTAGCTTTTTTGGTGGAGGGTCCGTTGCATGATTTTGGAGATGGAGATGTTTTGTCTGGAAGGTATTCTGTCTTCATGAAGACCAAACCAGACCATTACAGTCAGATCTGTGGAGAGGCAACCCTGCTCACAGTCAGAATGCCTGTTTTTAAAGGTATTTGAGCAGTAAAACCTCCTGTAGATTGTTTAACGTCATACTATGGAACATTCCAGACATATTCATGGAAACAAGCAGGTAACGAACCCCCAACAAAAAAGTTACATAGTGCACCTTTAAGTTATTGTTTGCCGTTTTCCTTTTTTAATCCTTTTAGGCTATTTTACATGGATTGATTCAAACTTAACTTTTAAATTGTTTATTTATTTATTTTAATGAAAACATAAATGTATACACCCAAATTGATACTTTGCAGCTGATGTAATCAACGTTCTCTGGGGGTGTGATGCTAACTGTAGGCACTGCTCTGTCTGAGGCTTTATTAGACTTTAATCTCCACTTTATTTTAACACAATCTGACCATAAAGAACTGATTTTGCTGGCCAATAGCTTTTCAGTTAGTTCACTTTTCAGTCTTTTTTTTTGGACATTGTGTGCATTGTGTTACCATGGTAACTTCTAAACATTCCACCATAGAGTACATGTAGAACACCCCCAGTGTTATGTCACTGCAGTGAAGTGTGGTATAAAAATAAAAACATTGCATTTTATTATTCTAATCCCAAGATTTTGAGCTGTGTTGCATTTACCAAAATGTAAATGACCTAAAACTGTCCCAACATTATGAAATCTCTGGCAACAACAATTTGTGTAATTCTCACAATCTGTTTTTGGTATGTTTTTAGATTTGTTCTTATTTAACTTCAATTGTCAAAGCATTTTTTTCCTCTTCTAAAATTACAACGATGGCCAAAAGGCTGGTACTTTTTAGATCCTCATTTGGAACATTGAGTAATTACAGCTGCTGTCCATTATGTTTTCTTTCTCTGTGGATTGCTTTCTTGGTAATTTTGTGTTTTGTGATAATTACTACAATTAAGCATCATTTTGGTTTAAGCTGTTGCCATGACAAAGCGTCACATAAAAGGTCCCATCTGCAAACGCACTGTTATCATGGACAATATTGATGGATTGCCTGAAAAATATAAAGGAGGATTCACTATATGGCCATGCATTTGTTTTATTATAGTGTGAGTATGGATTTTGTAATACTGAGTTTTTATTGCTGGAGTTCAGTTGAGAAGACTTTATACAGCCTGCAGCCATTGATTTGATTTCCTTTGATTCTCTGTATACTTTACTACAGTATATGGGGCTGCACAAGTCATTTTACATTCAAAACTTAAAGGTGCACTGTGTAACTTTTCTTCTAGAGGGTCCATAAGCAACTTCTCTCCATAGAGATGTTGCCTGCAATGTTCCACAGTACAGCCTTACACTGCAGCTGACACCACAGGGCCAAATTACAGGTCAATCAGTCAATACATAATATTATGTATTACTTCCATGGAAGTAATACATAATATTACTTCCATGGAGACAAGCAGCTGGAGGATCCTCCATCAGAAAAGTTACACAGCGCACCTTTAAAGGAACCATAATATAATTTGTCCACAAATACGAGGTAGGTTAGGGTTAGCGCCTGCAGCCAGTCATTAACCAGCGAAATTCTGGAGGTTCTGAGCTTTCACATAAGGCATGACCTGTCCATATACTGAGAATGAGAAAAACTTGTATGTGTCCTCTATTTGCAGATTAAAGCACTGAAAATCCAGATTTAGTTATCATTGTGGTACCTATAAAAACAGTAGGAGTACAGGCTTTATAGTATACCTTTAATTAAGTTACCTCAATGAAAACATGAAAAGACTGTCAATTTTAGTAAAAGAGGAATGTGAGCATGCAAAGTAAAATTAAATGATAGACTCTGAAAGACCTCCAGTATGGAATTCTCACCATTTTGCCCCTTAGTCTTCTGAATACACATGATTCACTGTATGCACTGGCTCAGACTGAATATAATATAGCATCACTCACTTGGGGGCACTTGCCTCTTGTCTTCTTCTCGTCTCTGCACAAAGGGTCAGGTGTGGAGGCTAAACTGACACTGTCAAAGATCATCTATTTGACATGGCCACCACTCTGTGACATGTCCACCATCCTCACAGACTGTATTCCATTGCACTTCATATAACAAGGTCAAGGTTCTTTGAGGAGAGACAGCCCACTTCTTAGCTGTCTCCTTCTCATCCACCTTTGAAGTGATAGCAGACAGTTGGAGGTTGAGAAAAGAGAAAAATCATCAATGATACAAGCTAGGACTAGGCCATTGGCTTGTACATTCACATATACTGCAAACTAGAAGAAAGAAAAAAACTTGGAGCAAAAGCTCCATAAGCGCAAACAAAAGCGGCTTGAGTTTGAGCTGAGGTGGGGAGAAGTCTTGACCCGATCAGTCAAGGAAAGCCCAGTACTGGACCATGGGGGTGGTAAACATAGGAGTCAGAAGATTTCACAAAGTCAACAAAATGTAAGAAATACAATCAAAAGTGGGAACTATTTATAAGACAAAACAGTAGCAGTATGATACAGTATAGCTACACTTTAATTGGCCTTAATTTTATTATTTGTTCATTAGTTCATAATGAACAAATTGTGTGTGTGTGTGCGTGCGTGCGTGTGTGTGTGTGTGTGTGTGTGTGTGTGTGTGTGTGCGTGCGTGCGTGGGTGCGTGTGTGCGTGCGTGTGTGTGTGTTTGTGTGCGTGTGTGTGTGTGTGTGTGTCTTTGTGTAATGCACTGAAAATGTGTCCTTACTGCGAGAGGGCTCCACAGATCTGACTCTTATCTGGCCTGGGGGAGAGGGCCTCCTCCTCTTTGTTTCCATGGAAATGTAGTTCCTTTAGCTATAATATTCCAGCGTATAGCATAAAAATTATCCATTGCCATGGATAATGTTTCAAAGTATTTCCATGGAATCATACAGGTGACATGCCACCTCTGTAACTTTAATAATTTTGTTTGGAATAAAGGTTATGTTAGTAAGACAGAATCAATCTGAATAACAGATTTGTTCATGCTTAATTTAGGCTAATTAAAGTGTTCCTGTACTATAAAAGCTGAAG
This sequence comes from Paratrypauchen microcephalus, assembly GCA_036785185.1. Classification (NCBI taxonomy): domain Eukaryota; kingdom Metazoa; phylum Chordata; class Actinopteri; order Gobiiformes; family Gobiidae; genus Paratrypauchen; species Paratrypauchen microcephalus. Next base: position 1,976,081 of record JAVJIX010000158.1, on the reverse strand, counting down.
ATCGTTTCACAAAAAGGCTAATTCTTTATTTTATGCATATATTAGTATAATTGCTTGCTCTTACAGGTGCCCACACTCTTGTTAATCACAAAACAAAACCATAAAAGAATATTAAAGAACATCTCATTATTTTCTAAACATCTGTATATTCATATACAATACAGACCGCTCAGTCACATTAGAAGCTGAAGGCTGAAGCTCACAGCTCAGTTCAAGTGAGGGCTTGGGGGCAGTGGAGGTGGTTCTAAACCCAAGGACCACAGGAGGGAGGAGATTGACATGTTGACTCTGAATAAAGATTAGCTTCAACAAACAGCTATGGCCGTGACTTTATATAAAGCCTTGTGCTGTACCCTCTAGTGGTTATTCAGTATCAAACACAAACTATATCTGACAGAACTGCATAAACATTCACCAGGTGAGACTTCAAACTGTGTACTAAGAAATCATAGAAAACCAATGAGAAATATGTTTAATAATGGCTCTCCACTCCACAGATCTGACTTGTATCTTGGCCTGGTAATGTCGCTCGATTTCCTCCATGGAGATAAATGTTTATTGCCATTCTGTAACATTCTGAGTAAAGATATAGATCCACAGAGCCACAGAAAAGTTACAGAGTGCACATTTAATTGAATAAAATTGTACTGTTTCACCCATCCATCAAACTCTTGTCCATTGTAATGATTTGGGCTTTCTAAACATAGCCTAAATGCACTGTAATAGCCATTACATTGTTGATAACATTTCTGAAACACTGGTAGAAACCCCACTGATTTTGTCTCCATTTGCGCATGTACTTCAGTTCTCATCTTGAGTTGAGTTGTCAGGCTCCATCTTGTTTTTTCTCCTCCTCCGCCTCCTCCTTCCCATAACGCAGAACAGAAAATTGTGCTGCTTTTGAGGCCGTACATGAGAGCGGACACCATTAGAGGTCTTGATAATTACAGAGCACTCTAGCTCTTAGACAATGTGTTCCAGGATTTGCACGGCTCCAGCCCTAAGAGCTGAGGAGATTCACAAAGAAAACACACTTTTTGGAGGGTTTGTTTTGTTGCCAAGTTGGACGTAAATAATCTTATCTAAAAAAATTTGGGGATGTTTACAATGTTGTGTTTTAGGGTCAGAATTTTGATTCAGCCACACATTTTAAAGTAGTTATGTTTTTACTGGTGCCTTCTTTCTGTGAATTCGCCAAGAAATGCAGAATGCAGAAGCTTTCTGTATGTTAAGGTTAAAGGTGCATTGTGTAACTTTTCTGGTGAGGGGTTCGTGACATGCTTACTTTCTTGGAGATGTTATTGCTTTGCCTGGAATGCCCCACAGTATGGCAGTAGATGTACCCTTATATTTATTTCATAAGGTGTGTTTTTACTGCTCAAAAATACCGTGAAATACTTACATTCTTAGTGTGAGTGAGTTTGCCTCTCCACAGATCTGACTAGTACATTGGCCTTGTGTCACCGCTTGCTTTCTCCAGGGAGCCTACTGTGGAAGGACAATGTTCATAGACACAAACAATTGGCGGACCCTGCTGAGAAGATACATAGTTCACTTTCAAGATGAAGGTGCACTTTATTAGGAAAATTTGTCCTCTGCATTTGACCCATCCTTCAATACCGCCGGGGCACCTCATCAGGAGCAGGGGACCCATCTCCGTGATCTTGTTGCTAGGCTTGGTCAGGACTACCTTATTTAGAAGAAGTCAGAATCTATGATGCATGTTTTTGAGTTTTTTGAGTTGATGGAACATTTTACTCACAAAACCATTTTTAGCTTCTGTTAAAACCAGTGCTGTTTTTTTCTTTTTTTTTTTCTTCTTTTTGGTAACTGTAGCTAAACAGTATAGGGTGTTTGAATAGCATTATCTATTGTTGCTAGTTATTTCTGGCAGCTTTAGTGCAAAGTAGGTACATTTGAAGCTTCATGGTGAAAAATCCCTAAATCTAACTGGGTACTGCCTTCAGTCACCTCTACAATTTCCTGTTGGTGACATCACAAAAGACTGCCCTGTGTGGATATCTGTTAGACCAATCACACCTTATACCTCCAGACTCTCCCCACTCACTCTCTTCTTCTCTTCTTTAGTCCTCCAGGTACTGCCCAAAACTGATTTTAGAAGACGAAGAACAACAACAACAACAAGAACAACAAGAATAAACAAGAAGTCAGGCACCGCACCTTTTGAAAACTGCAGAATAAAACACCAAGGTTTCAAGTGACCAGGCTGGTGTAGACATAATGTAACACCAGACAGCATAACCCATTTAGAGAACATTTTATGTAGTACTACTTAGATAGAAAATGGTAATTAGTGTCCACATTGCGGGGGTGTGAGGAAGGCGGAGTGGTAAATGCTCTTGACTTGTGTTTATGTGGGAGAGAGGCACAGGAGGAGGGCCAGGTGCACTGTCAGTATGGAAGAGCTCCTTGTGCTACTGCAGCTCCATCAGCAGCTCCTAATACACACTTTTATACACGCCACACACACGCACACTGCCGTCTTCACCTGCACCATCAGTTTACAGCATACTGCAACTTTACACAAGCCATAGCCATTTTCAGGTGTTCTTGGTTGGGAAAATATTTAGTCAGGGTTGTGGTAATGTAATTGATTATAAATTATTGTTTCCGGTATACTGGAGGATCAAGATTAAAGCAGGGTTAAGTACCATTTTTTAATCTAATTAAATGTTGTAAGTCCCTGTGACGGTTAAAAGGCGCATATTTTCTGATCGATATTATAATGTTGTTTCCTCTTCAAAAACATACCCAGGGTTGTGTTTTGTTTCATTCGCACGTTTGAGTAATCCTTTGTCTGTCTACATCTTCAAAGTTGAAAAAAATGCTCTGTTCCACCTTGTGATGTCATGAAATGCTAGTTTCCAAGTTCACAGCTACCTTTTACCATTAGTCCAGTAGAGATGGGAAATTCTAGGGCTGAAATTATCTAAATTATTCTGGTGAAGCCTTGCCTTAAGTGGACGAGTTCAAGTATCTCGGGGTCTTGTTCACGAGTGAGGGGAGGATGGAGCGTGAGATTGACAGGTGGATCAGTGCAGTGTCGACAGTACTGACCGAAAGGACAAGATCGGGGATACAAGCGGCCGAAATGAGTTTCTTCTGCAGAGTGGCTGGGCGCTCCCTTAGAGATAGGGTGAGGAGCTTAGTCACATGGGAGGAGCTCAGACTAGAGCCGCTGCTCCTCCACATCGAGATCCGGGATGCCTCCAGGACTCCTCCCTCAGGAGGGGTTCCGGGCATGTCCCACCGGAAGGAGGCCCAGGACATGCTGGAGGGACTACGTCTGGAGGAGCTGGAGGAAGTGTCTGGGGTGACGGAAGTCTGGGAGTCCCTGCTTAGACTGTTGCCCCCGTGACCCGGCTCAAAATGGAGGGATGGATGGTGAAGCATGGTTATTTTCACTTTAAATAGGAAGAGAGTGAGGGTGGAGGAGGTAAAAGGAACAGTATGATTGGTCTCCACACTTCAAACTCCGCCCCCTGAAGAGCACACACTCAATTTTACCTGACTTGCCCTAAAATTAAAGTTAAGCAGCAAATAAATAAATATGTGTTTAGTTTAAAAGGATCAAAAGCAAAAATGCAGAGTAAAACAATAGCTTAAGACATGCACACTAAATAAACAGGCACACAGCTCAGTTCCGTGTTGAGCGGGTTTCATTTCCTGTGTATGGTGCTCTCATTTGCGTTTCCTTCTTTTATTCCCGTTTGCAGAGGCATTAACCAAGCGCTCATCGCCACGGTAATCTACATATGAAATGTCATTTGCAAGAAATTAATTTGCAACCTCCATCTGTACATTTGCTCTTGTCCTTAATTTGTTTTGGAGAGAACAATCTCGCTGGTCACCATCTGGGCAAAAAAGAAAAAAAAAAAGATAGTGTTCATGTATTGCCCGTGACATATGTGATTGCTCCATGTGTAAAAATAAATTTGGTTTTCAATCATGACACAGATGTCAAATTAAACTTTTAAAGACCACTAGACTGAAGTGGCCCATTAAAACCCTATTCAAAGTAAAAGCATAAAGTTACTGAGAACAGCTGGTCTCATTGTGGGGTGATAGAATGGGTCATGATTCTAATCTCTATTCACATGTTGTTATGGCTGGGTCCAGAGTAAATCGCTTCCCTCTACCTGTGGTTCCAGAAATATAAAAACATATGACATACTACAACTGCTTCTACTACAACTAGTACTACACTGCAGCTACTACCCAACTACAGCTACTGCAACTATTACTATTACAGTAAAGGTGCACTATGTAAACTTTCTGGTGTAAGGTCCACCGCCTGCTTGTCTCCATGGTGGCGTTACAGCCTTGCTTTGATTATTAAAGGAAAAGTAACGTTTTTTTTTTTACAATCTGAGCCTGATTTCGGTAATAAAACAAGTTGTTTTACTCACCCATAGCACTTTGGTGTCATATGGAGCATTTCCGGAGATGTTTTAGATTAGCGTTAGGCTAACGCCGTTAGCCTAGCGCGACTTATAGCCATAGCTCGGGGCATTCCCCAAGCATGTAATATGCCCCGTGCGGGCTCCAAATAACACAAACTTTAGCACTTTTCAAATCATAGAAGCTCGATGTCTTACTCTACGATTTTGTTTGAATCAAAAGTGGCCTGTAATCCGAGATTTATCCATAGTTTACAGCTTTGCGTTCCATGTTTGGGTCCCGGGAGCTGAGAGCACACTCCGTGCATGCGCACTGGCGTCCTCATCTACTCGAAACTATGGCTAAATCTCGGATTACAGGCCACTTTTGACCAAACGAAATCGTAGACTAAAGACATCGAGCTTCTATGATTTGAAAAGTGCTAAAGTTTGTGTTATTTGGAGCCCGCACGGGGCATATTACATGCTCGGGGAATGCCCCGAGCTATGGCAATAAGTCGCGCTAGGCTAACGGCGTTAGCCTAACGCTAATCTAAAACATCTCCGGAAATGCTCCATATGACACCAAAGTGCTATGGGTGAGTAAAACAACTTGTTTTATTACCGAAATAAGGCTCAAATTGTAAAAAAACGTTACTTTTCCTTTAAGCGGTATGGGATTAAAATTGTCATTATCCATAGAAACGCCACAAAGATAATAGGTCAGTAATACAGGTTTTTGGTTTTTGTAACACAGGAAGTGCTCCACTGTCTTTTAAAACTCCACACCCCTTCACTAGAATCATTTGGAAATTCCAGCACTGGAATGGCCAATCTCTAAAAGGTAAAAGGTAGCCATTAGCTTGAAAACTACCACTTCATTACATCACAAGATGGAACAGAGCATTTTGAGTTTTGGAGACAACACAACACAACTCCAGGTATGTTTTTGAAGAGGTATTAACATTATAACATCTCAAAAGAGTCAATTTTGCATTATAAAGTGCCTTTACATTGTTACATGGTGTATTTGTGTTTATACTACCAAGACGAATTACAAGTTTAGTCAGAAAAGCTTTATTGTCAGTGAATGGGACTTGCACTGCAATTTGGCTGAAACATACAAGAGTAAATAAGTAAGTACAACAATAAACATGCATAGTAAAATTACATGGCGGAATTGCAAAGCTTGCACTGCCCAAAGGAAAAGAAAAAAAAAAATTACAAAACTGCAGTGGCAATTGAATGGACAGCCAAAATCTGCCAACAAGTTTGGATCTGGTATGAGCACGACTTGGCGTAGTCCAAGCAGACACTAATCAAACATGTCAATCAGCCAATGCACACAACTGGAGCAGAGGTGTAGCCAAGAAAAGATCGAGCAGGAAAAGGTTGGAGCTAATAAATCACGTGAAAACAATTACGTTGAGGCACTCCATTTAAATTATGCTATAAAAAAAATGGTTCACTCGATGCCAAACGGACCAAAAGGATAAACAAAGATCCCTTCATAATAACAGAATTTTTGTTCGACTTTGGTTGCCTTGGTTTATGTCCTTCTGTCAACACGCTAGTAATTGAGCGATGAAATGGTAAACAGGGATACATTAAGCATTTGTTTCCGCACTGTAAACTGCAGAGAATTAATGAGTTGTCAATTAGGAGTCATAACACTCCAAATAAATGTGCACGGCCAGTCCTTCTGCAGTTCAGTGAGGGAAAACTCAGCCCTGCCCTAATAATACGGAAAACTGCAAAATCAATGGAGTCTTACAGAATGATATTTGATTGTCTCTGTTAAAAAGGACAATTATTTGGGCGCGAGGATAAAAACTGGAGGTGGTGTTCCAATTCCAGCTCAGTGCAGACCCATGGTGTAGTAGTTTACAGTGACAAAATCATCTTGCAGCAAATTACTTCATTTAACTTTTTTCCTGTCTAAATGTAGTTATGGTTTCAAAAAGAGAATTACATTTGATGACAAAAATGCTTTAAACGCGTCTGGTGATGCTTTATGGACTTAAAAACTGCAGGTTTTTTGCTTGTGACGCAACAATCATGATCAATCACAATCATTTTCTGAGAAGGGATCACTGAATAAAGCTAAATATAACTCCATATAACTTTTTATGAGGGGACAATGTTTTAGCATGGTTAAAAGTAAATACATTTTTACTGAAAGGGGGCCATATTATACTATTTTCTGATTTGTTTCCTCATCATATATATAGTACCTGGAGTGTTTTTTTTTATGTCATTCACACCTCTCTCAACTGAAAACACTCTGAATCACCTTGTGCTGACATGTTGTAATACAAGAAGTGCTCCACTGTGTTTTTAAACTCCATACCCCTTCACTAGAATAATTTGGATTATTTCAGACCTGGAATTGCCAATCTCTTCTGAACAAAAAGGCAAAAAGTAGCGGTTAGCTTAAAAACACCACAAGGTGAAAGAGGGCATTTTGAGGTTTGGAGATGCAATAATAAACAACAACAAACATGTGGATGAAACAACTCTATGTGATGAGATAACAGCATTCTAACATGGCTTAAAGCTCACAAGTCTAGTTTGTGTAATATAGGACCTTTAATAAGTGTTCTTTAAAAGCATGGCAATCTTAACCTTGAATAGCAGATCCACTGCAGAATGTGAGTTAAACCTAATTTGCCTTCATTTAAGTTACTTTAATATTGTTGTTTACTTGTGTTTTAGAGCTTCCAGGCAGTGAGGCAGAGTAGTGCAGTACATCTCATTGTTTTGTTCATTTCTTTATGCTCTATATGCGCATACTGTACTGCTGCGATGGTCCTCATTTGCATCTCCTCCTGGGACTATGTGTTTGGAGAGGCCCCATAGGAGAGGAGCATAGGAGATCAGCCCGGAGAATTGTACTGTATGTATGTATGTGTGTGTGTTTGTGTGTGTGTGTGCGCACATGCGTGTGTGTGGGTGTGTGGGGTTATGGATGGAGGGTCACGTGCACCTGCACTGTTTGATGAATGATGAGGATAATGACTGATGATGCCGGGGGGGCCTGGGGGAGAACACCTGAATGGTTCTATCAGAGGCACTGGCTCATAACTACACGCCCCTTTGGCTCCAACCCTTGTGCTGTGGCCATACTGTAAAAAAAATCTACACTGGGGGAGCGCAGTATAGATTCATAGATTATCCAGTAAGATTCCAGTCATTTGAAGTTGCTATTTTGGGTGGGTTTATAGTGCATTGCTTGGGTGAAAGTCAAAAAGTCACATATCTCCTTTAGTAGAGGTCTGGCAGCAACTTGTCTCCATATAGATGTTAATGCATGGCCTGAAATGTTCCACAGTATGCCATTTAAATCTATCAATCTTACATGCATTCAACTAGATGGTTACTGGGGACCATCTGATACATAGATCAATAGAGTGTAAATAAAAGATCCTTTCTGGAAAATACATTGTATCAATATGGGACTGGCCTCAAGTGGAGAAGTTCAAGTATCTCGGAGTCTTGTTCACATGTGAGGGGAGGATGGAGCATGAGATTGACAGGCAGATCAGTGCAACATCTGAAGTGATGCGGTGGCTGTATCTAGGGCTGGGTATTGGCAAAGAAGTCACGATTCAATTCGAATCACGATTCATATGCCACGATGCGATACTATCACGATGCATCACGATACTTGAATTATTACGATGCATTGCAATATATTCGACATACTTCAGTGAAAATGTACCCCAAAAAAAGAGGATAACTTAAATATCAGTGGCTGTGTATCTGGGTAGTGTCTTCAATTGATACATAACTCTGAGCAACTCAATTCATAACTGAATTTATTGAATAACAAAAACAAATAAACCAAACCAATAACAAAAAAAGTGCATAGGATGTGCATAGAATTTTTTCTAAAACAAAAAATGATGTTCAAACATTTGCCATTTTGGAGGTAGCTACCATCATAACAAACAATACCCTTTCACAAAGAAAAATGGTGCATAGGATTTATAATATATATATATATATATATATATAATAATAAAATATGTATTAATAATTAATAAATTATTTATTAATAATAATGGATTTTTGGCATCAAGAATCGATGCAGTATATTGTGAAAGTTAGTATCGCAATGCATTGTCATGATGATTATTTTGCACACCCCTAGCTGTATCGGAGTGTTGTGGTGAAGAAGGAGCTCAATCGAAAGGCAAAGCTCTTGATTTGCCACTTTGTGTACTGACCGAAAGGCCAAGATCATGGTTACAATTGATCAAAATGAGTTTCCTGAGAGATAGGGTGAGGAGCTCAGTTACATAGGAGGAACTGGGAGTAGAGCCGTTGCTCCTCCAGGTGAAGAAGAGCAGCTGAGGTGGCACAGGCATTTGTTCTGGACGCCTCTTGGATGCCTCCCTAAGGAGGTGTTGATATCCCACTGGGAAAACCCAGGGTAGGCTGGTGGGAATGCCTCAAAATCCCTTCCTGGAGGAGTTGGAGGAAGAGTGTGGAGATAGAACTCGGGAGTCCCTGTTTAGACTGTCGCCTCCATGACCTGGGCCTCGATAAGCAGAAGAAAATGGATGGATGGGCTACATGACTGGTTCTAGGGACCATGTCTTTGACGATCTTTTACCACGCACAACTGGACATAAAATGGAACCATGTGTGTTTCTATCTCCAACTATTTAAACTCTTGCACATTTTTGCTTACTTAAACTTTCATTCAACTTAAATAAGCAACCATCCCAAAAATAAGCATTACAGTGACAACAACATTAACATGCAGATGGAAAGCAATAAAGAAAACAGCTCTCTATATCCTGGGGTCTCATGCATTTAAACCACACGCTTATTCCACCCCTGACTTCTATACACACATTTTCCTCATACCAATTACTAAAACTCTGCATCTCATTTGACTGCAAGCCATGTTACAGAGACAATTAATTCCAGTTAGCAGTATATTTTGAGACATATGCGTCCACAAATTGGAAATAGAGTTTGCTCATTAATACGCCCATTTGCATCTGTTAAAGTTCCAATATTACGCAAAATTGACTCTTGTGAGGTTTAAAAGGTCCACAGTGTAAATTTTCTGGTGGACGATCCTCCACTTCCTTGTCTCCATGGAGATGTTATTGTTTTGTGTGGAATGTCCCGCTATGGCATCTTTTATTTGCTCTGGGTTTTTATTGACCTAAACCTTGCATTTTTACTGTGAGTGCGCTTGTCTCTCCACAGATCTGACATGTAGTTTGGCCCTGTGGGATCACCTGCTGTCTCTGTAGAGATAAATAAGTGTAAAGTCATACTGTGGAACATTCCAGACCATTTCTCCATGGAGAGAAGCTGCTGACGGAATCGCCACTAGAAAAGTCTCACAGTGCACCTTTAAATCATGTTAAAACGAACCTGGAGTTGTGTTTTTTATTTCATTCACCCATGATTAAGTAATCCTTTATCCTTAGTCTTTCATCGCCAACATAAACTTCTTGGTTTCTTTTTATAGACAATACAATAAAGCTCAAAATGCTCTCTTCCACCTTGTGATGTCATGAAGCTGTAGTTTTCAAGTTAGCAGCTACCTTTTAACTTTAGTTCAGTAGATATGCAATTCTAGAGCTGAAATAATCTAAATGATTCTAGTGAAGGTGTATAGAGTTTAAAAACACTTGCATTACCACATGACATCACAAGGTGGAACAGAGTGTTTTCAGAGTTGTCATGTGAATGAAACAAAACACAACTCTTGGTATGTTTCTGATGAGGAAAGAACATTATAAACAGATCAGAAAATCTGCAATCTGCAAGGGAAATATGGGTCCTTTAAATGACTGAAGCTATACGAATTGCAGTTTCACAATTAGCATTTTTTGAATTGCACTCGTAGGAAGTGAAATCCTTTCATATGGGTTTTTGATTAGGATTTGCTGAAAGTACAATAAACAGCTGCTTGGCCGTATCTTCACATCTCGTTTCTGGGAAGTTATCTGAAAAACATGTCAGAAGGAATTATTCTTTTAAGTGACATTCAATAAAGAACTACTGGACCCCGTCACAGCTCAGTGGGTGAAAAGAAAGATGGTGCCACTGTTTACAGCCAACGCTCTCAACTTGTATCTTTAAAGATTTTTTTCTTTTTTCTTTTTTTGTTCTCGAGCTTTGTGTCATTCTTGTTATCTTGGCGGGCCACATTTTGTGAATTCAGCCCCCTTCTTCTCAGGGACAAAGATGTCAAAACAGAACTTCAAATGTTTATCGGAAACAATGGTGAATCAGTTGGTTGGCAGGGCTGTTAACATGTACACAGAGCTCTTTTGGAAGTGTGGTGTGCTACTTAGTGGGAAGTGCTGAAGTGACCTTTATGTGTTTAAAAAAAGTAGCTAGAAACTTATACTTAAAGGAGCACTGCGTAACATTTCAGGTGCTTTCTCCGTGGTGATGTAATTTCTTTGCTCAAAATGTCTCACTGTATGATATTAAAGGTCCTACAGCTCTGGAAAAAAAATAAGAGACCACTGCAAAATGATCCGTTTTTCTGATTTTTCTACTTATAGGTATGTGTTTGGCAAAAGGAACATTTTTGTTTGAGTCTATAAACTACTGACAACATTTCCCCCAAATTCCAAATAAAAATATTATCATTTAGAGCATTTATTTGCAGAAAATGACAAATGGTCAAAATAACAAAAAAGATACAAAAAGATCAGACTTCAAACAATGCAAAGAAACAACATCAAATTCATTTTAAAACAACATAACACTAGAGTTCAGAAGAGTTCAGAAATCAATATTTGGTGCAATAACCCTTATTTTTAATCACAGCTTTCATACATCTTGGCATGCTCTCCACAAGTCTTTCAAATAGTCCTTGGGTGACTTTAATCCACTCCTAGTGCAAGAACTGCTCAGCTTTGTGTTTGTGTTGGAATTCACATGTAGAGATGCTGATTTCAGAAAAAAAATGCAGTGGTCCCATGCTATAACACTGTTACCTCATCAAAAGCATACCTGAATTTGTGTTTTGTTTCATTCACACATGTTTGAGTAATTCTTATTATTACTCTGTCTATATCTCCAAAACTCAAAATGCTCTGTACCACCTTGTGATGTCATGAAGCAGGAGTTTTCATCCATGTTCCCACACAACAATTCTCCATAAATATACAAACACATGATGCAAAACTGTACACAGCAACTTGACAAACCTGAAGCGATGTGCAGTAGTTTCATTGGAGGGATGCATGTTGATTGTGCTGTGCTCTGAAGGAAGAGTGGCAGAGGTCGGACCAAGACGAAAAGACGACAGTGAAACTTATAAAACATGCATTGTTTTTGGCAAATATCATCTTCAAAACAATAAAGGTTAACATGGTGATCTGAATATGCTATGTGAACTTAATACCCATAGATGTAAAATAAACCCCATCACAAACATAGGTACCTGAAGTTGTAGCATATTTACGCTTTGTTTTTCTCTTAAACAAAAAACACTCTGTTCCATCTTGTGCTGCCATGTGGTCTACAGACTAATAATAAAGGGTTACTTAAACATGTGCGAATGAAGCAAATCACAACTCACAAGAGTCACTTTTCCATAATATAGGACCTTTAAAGGTCCCATGGCATTAAATTTTCACTTTCTAAGGTTTTTGAACGTTAATGTGAGCTCCCCTACCCTGTTTAGCCCCCCCCCCCATGGTTAAAAGTTGCGAAATGTCTAAACTGAGCATTTGCGATCCTTTTCTGCGTTACAAAAAATCGAAGCTCAAACGGGCGATTTTGAACAAGGCACCTTATTGACATCAGATCGAAAAAAGAAATGCAAATGCAGTTCCACCCCCGTCTGTCTGTACTCAGCGTCTCTGTAAATCACGCCCAGAGAGTTTGGACTGCGAATGCGCTAGGCAATGCGAAATGCGTTTTTTTTATTTGCCTGGAGGCACGTCCGAGTGTTTCTAGGCTCGGAAGTCCTTTATCTGAGCCTCTGGACCTTTGAACAGCAGTGGTTTAATTTTATTTTCTGTGGAAATGTGTTTATTTTTCAATGGAACGCTTCAAATCTCTCCCCCCGTGCAAAAACACGGAAATGGATCAGCTGAGCGCTCAGAGCGAGAGCGGAGAGTTTGGCCACGCCCCCACCCTCTACTATAGGCCAGCTCTTTTCTCCTCATTTGCAATCAAGCAACAACGCCCAGAATAAAGTGTTTGAGAGAGATATTTATGACTCTTTCTCATCTTATCTCTGTTTCTCATGCACTGAGTGCTGATTTTGAAGGATTCATTTACAGTATTAGGGAACCATTAAGGAGCCATATAAAATGAATGAATGAATGAATGAAAGTACCATGTCATGGGATCTTTAATGAAACAAAGCAAAACATACAAGTCCTGGAAGTCAAAGAATATCATAACATGGGAAAAGCTCAAAACAGTCGATTTTTGAATGTTCTTTCAAAGGTTTTCTTCAATTTAATTTAGGAATATTTTATAATAATTTATATTCAGGTACAAACACACATTACTCCACTTAATTACTCCAACTTAATTTCTTCACTTTGCAAGATAGTTCCAATGTTTAACCAAGCTCCATCACAACTCCTAAACATTAGTACTACACAGCATGGACATCTCATCAGAATTCACATTTTTGGGGCATTTTGAAATCTCTTAAATTCCTGGGTTTTTCCTCGTCCACATGCTCTCCCGCGTGGCTGTAAATTTGGCAGGGGTTTAAGGGGAATGAAATGACGGATTTTAAGGGGGTAAAAATCTTATTAAACAAATTCTCCAAAGCACTGAGACCAACTGGTGTGGAGAACGCTGATAACAACTGGCCATTTTGGAGCTCCACCTCGACTGGCAGCTGCAGACGGCCTACGGAGAAACACACAGCATTTTAATAGCTCAGGCCCCGGACCATTTACATACTGCTTTTTGGCAACTTTTTAATTATCTTCAAATGAATGAATTGATAGGAACAAGAGGGAGATAGTTCTGTTTGGCACACAATTTTGGGCGATTTCTGAATCCTCTCAGGCAAAGATGTCGGAGGGAGATGGCCTCTAAACTTAATTGTTTGAAAGTTTTGAGGGCAGGGCTCATCATTATGAATGTAATCATAGACTTCTGGAGCTTATGCTTTATGGACATGATGCAAACAGAACTGGGAAAAGGCAGTGAAAATCCTATAAGTAAAGATCATCTTAAAATACAGTATGCAGAGTATGCAGTTTTCTGATCTATGTTGTAATGTTGTTTCCTCATCACAAACATAACTGGAGTTGTGTTTTGTTTGATTCACACATGTTTAACACACAAACGCTGCATACTTAAAGGAAAAGTAACGTTTTTTACAATACAATAAAGACATCGAGCTTCTATTATTTGAAAAGTGCTAAAGTTTGTGTTATTTGGAGCCCGCACGGGGCATATTACATGCTCGGGGAATGCCCCGAGCTATGGCTATAAGTCGCGCTAGGCTAACGGCGTTAGCCTAACGCTAATCTAAAACATCTCCGGAAATGCTCCATATGACACCAAAGTGATATGGGTGAGTAAAAGAACTTGTTTTATTACCGAAAGAAGGCTCAAATGGTAAAAAAAAAAACGTTACTTTTCCTTTAAGATGATCTCAGACTCAAAACACTCCACCTTGTGATATCATATTGCAATACAGGAAGTGCTCTACATCTTCACTAGAATTATCTGGTCATTTCAGCCTTGAAATTGCCAATCTTTATTAAACAAAAGATTGCTGTCAACTTGAAAACTATCACTCCATGGGAATCACAAGGTGGAACAGAGCATTTTTAGCTTTGGAGATGTAGACAGACTCATAATAAAGGGTTACTCAAACATGTGTGAATCAAACAAAACACAACTAGCGTTAACCCTTTTATGAGGTGATTTAAAGCTGAGAAGAGTCAATATTGCGTAATACAGTATAGGACCCTTATACATTGACACTAACTTTTCTTGTATTGCGTCCATCACTTGGTAGCACTGTGTGTGAATTAATATTGATAAAGTTGGCCATTTTAGTTAGGCCAGATAGATAGACAGATGTGTTTAATGCCATACTATGAGACAATCCAGGGAAAGCATTAACAAATAAAAAGGTGGCAGAGTCCCCTTCAGAAGAGTTGCATAGTCCATCATTTTAAAATGACTTTCAGCTGTAAGGGCATCTAGGACAAAACTGTCCACCACTTTCGAGGAAACAAGATTGTACTATATAGCTGTCACCTTTAACAGGTTCAAAGTCAAAGTAAGTTTATTTGTACAGTTTATGAAGAAGGACAATGCGGATAAACCGTGGTATTCAAATGCTGTAATACTTGTTTACCATCAGCAATTAAAATGTGTCTGAAAGCAGCAGAAACATCAATGGAAAACATGAAATGGACCCCAAGGCCAAAGCTAGTCAGAGATGAACAGGAATGAAAAGTATAGATTAGAAAGAAATTAAATTTTTTCTCAAACTCCATTAAAAAAAAAAAAAACTTAAAGGAAAAGTAACATTTTTTTTTACAATCTGAGCCTTCTTTCAGCAATAAAACAAGTAGTTTTACTCACCCATGGCAGTTTGGTGTCAATTGGAGTGGTATCGCAGAAGTTATGTTGGAGCCGTTCTGTTCTACTAATGATCCTGTATCCGTTAACATGGTGCTCGTATCATATGCTCGGGGCATTACTTTGCGCTCTCCAAATAACACAAACTTTAGCACTTTTCAAATCACAGAAGATCGCTGTGTCAGGGTAGACTTTTAGTGGATTCCAAAACGGCCTGAAACCCAATATCCAGCTATAGTTTCATTTGATGACGTCATCAGAGAGGACAGTGCGCATGCGTGAACTCAGCTGTTTTGTAAACACCGCTAGTCCGAAAGACGCTAACACCGCTCTGAACTTTACTTTTCTGTTGCGATATCGGGTTTCAGGCCGTTTTGGAATCTACTAAAAGTCTACCCTGACACAGCGATCTTCTGTGATTTGAAAAGTGCTAAAGTTTGTGTTATTTGGACACCGCAAATCAGTGCCCCGAGCACTCACGCTAACGGATACGGGATCATTGGTAGAACAGAACGGCTCAACATAAGTTCTGCGATACTGCTCCAACTGACACCAAACTGCTATGGGTGAGTAAAACTACTTGTTTTATTGCCGAAAGAAGGCTCAGATTGTAAAAAAAACGTTAATTTTCCTTTAAAAGATAACCTGATATTTAACAATGTGCAAAAAAGTTCAGGTCGGTGAATTGTGACGTGCTTTGAGAATGCAATGTAAATCCAGACAACTGAACACTTCAATCTCATCCCCATCTTTTTTTTTTTGTTTGTTTGTTTATTTTTTTTTGGTTGTTTTTGAAGCTCTTAATGAAGCTGCTCCTCCTAACTAACTTGGGGAACAACCCAATAATAATTTTGCAGGCACTATTCATGAAATTGAAAATCTTGTTATGCAGTTTTGTGTATTTTCTTATTAGGCTAGCAAATTCAAAACTTTAGAGCAATATTGTACATAAATGGCACAAATGTGTTCTATTTTCCCAACAGATCTCTAGAAAAATGCTCCAACAACAAAAGTCAGTTTTTTTCTTCCTCTGCTGGCCTTGGGTAGACTAAAAGGTGCACTGCGTAACATTTCTAGTGGAGGGTCCGCCACCTGCTTGTCTCCATCAAAATGTTATTGCTTTGTGAGTTGAGTTTGTGAGAAGAATGTTGTTTTCCTTGTCTATCACAAGGGAAACAAGTAGGTTACAGCACTACGCTACATTACATCTCAGATCTGTGGAGAGTTTCCCCATTCACAGGAATTATGAGCCATAGAAACACCCATAATGAATAAATGCTAGGTGGATATGTTTAAAGTCATATCATGGAACATTCCAATAATATCTATGGAGACAAGCAGGTAGCAAACAAAGTTACACTGTGCATCTTTAAAGCCACATACAAAAGAATTACCTGAGCTGCCATGATGAGACAAATGAGTTGTATTGTAAAAGTTGAAAGCGACTTCTTATTGCCAATTTCTGTGCTGGATCGTGCATCATCAGCGTCCATAAGGTTTTTTTCTATTCAGAGGGCTCCTCTAAGAACACTTGAGCTCATGCATTCATCTACAGAGGCTGATTCAACTACAAAGAGAAGTGTTCAAAACTCCACCCATCAATACACAAGCCTTTCATCCTATGCTCTACTGTATAGTCTTGGTCTAGGTCTGGGTTTACTCCTGGTTTGGTCCAGTTTACTCCAGATTTAGTCTGGGTTTAGTGTGGATTTAATCCAGGTTTAGTCCGGGTTTAGTTCGGGTTTAGTCCCGGTTTTATCTATCTATCTATCTTGTTATAAAGCCAGTATCAAATACATAGTCAGGATTTAAGTGTCCAGGAGGCGTCTCTCTCGGGAGGTGTTCCGGACATGTTCCCCCAGGAGGAGGCCCCGGGGAAGACTCAGGACACGCTGGAGGGACTATGTCTCCCGGCTAGCCTGGGAACACCTTGGGGTATCCCCGGACGAGCTGGAGGAAGTGTCCAGGGTGATGGAAGTCCAGGAGTCCCTGCTTAGACTGTTGCTCCCTTGACCTGGCCCTGGATAAGCGGAAGAAAATGAATGGATGGATTTAAGTGTGAACAAAGCTCTGGTGACTCATTCTAATCATATATATAATATTATAAATGCACACATTGGAATGATTCACTGTATTGATCACCAGTCCATGGCTCCCAATCAGCCTCTACTTTATCTGTGTTTTGATATGTAGCCCTGGAAGAAAAAAGTTTGAACACCCCTGCTTTATAGCAATACTGCATAAGGAACAGTATATCACGGATACAATTTCAAATCCTAATTCAAACCTTGGTTTATTTGGTTTATTACATTAAACCTAAACATTTTGGAGGTGGCACTTCTGTTGTATTTGGCTCTTTTGAAAACCCGCAACCTTAACGTCTTTCATCAGAAACCCTTGCTTACCCAACAAAGATTAATCCAATTCTTGTACTATCTCACTTGAGGACTCAAATCATGTTCACAAAAGCTCTTGCGTTGTCAGATTACTTCAGCTTTACAATCACATCGCTGTAGGTTGTGAAGCGAGTTTTTTGATGAATTTCTCAAAGAGCTAATAGCTTGTTTTCCCCTGTGGACATTTCTCTTTTTTATTTCCATCACCACGGAAATATTTAGTATTGATGTAGCGCATTGCTCCTATGGTGAGCTGTCTCAAGTCAGTTGGAATATTTTCATAAACTATCACAAGAGTTGAATGTCCAATTACACGCAATCTGTTTGAGAGATGTATACACAGTGGGCTGGAGAAAAAAAAGTGTGTTTTTTTAAAGAAATGTGCCCCAAGATTACTGCACTGATCTTGGCTGCTCTTATCACTGTGTTTGGAGGTTGAAGAGTGTTGAAAGGAATGGATGATGACATGAGGTGACACTTCGAGTATGAGGCACCAGGCGTCAAATGCGAGGCTGGGCTCTCACAAAAAATGAATAGCATTGAAAAAGTGATAGAATGTTTGAAAGTTTTGTATTGAAATTCAAATAAACGTAAAAAAAAACAAACAAACTTTGTCCAGTTGACAAATTGAACTTCTCCTTTGATCACGGATTCTACCTGGACGACTGAGGGACTTTTAACGCTTCACGTAAAAAAAAAAATGGCACTAAAGGTACTAAAGGTAGAGGTACTAAAGGTAGAGGTATCTGTTCTGACCGTGAGAGGGAGAGGACGTGTTTCTTTTTCCTCCTTATCTATTACTCTGCTCTCTGCATGCCTCTCTTGTTTTTCGTCATTTTCTCGCTTTTTGGAGTGGATTTTCCAAATTCCTAAAATATGGATGTGATCAGCTGGACCCTCAGCACGATTGATACTCTTTTTTTCACGGAGGAGTGCCGCTCCG
The DNA here is from genome assembly GCA_036785185.1 of Paratrypauchen microcephalus. Lineage (NCBI taxonomy): Eukaryota > Metazoa > Chordata > Actinopteri > Gobiiformes > Gobiidae > Paratrypauchen > Paratrypauchen microcephalus. Next base: position 1,957,782 of record JAVJIX010000158.1, on the reverse strand, counting down.
GGAGAAGCGGTGTGTCCGGATGGTACTTTTGCTGCTGGATATGCGAGGGACTCGTATCGTGCGTGGCAAGTCGTATGTTTGGCACCAATGTACCTGGTGGATGTGGAGGATATTTACGTATTCGGATTTCTGATAGCTGGACATCTGTTAATTGGCCTGGGATTGTCCATGATCTATCGCAAAATTTGTAAGCTGGCAGCAAGTAAAGAGTCCCCCAAGCTGTCTGCAGCAATTTCGAGCCACTGTGGAGCCGTGGGAGTTCTCGTGAAAGGATTACATCAGAAAGTGGGACAGGTTGAGGACCTTTTGGAAGGATTTCAACCGAAGGAAACATCTCGACGTTTGGATATCACCATCGGCATGGTTATAGAACTGTGTAAAGCCAACGCAGCGCAGTCTGTGCGCCAAGAGGAACTAATGAGATTTCTCATGAATCTTCATGGCGATGTGAAGATGGGGGTCTGGCAAAACCCAAGCTCAATCTAAATTGTTCACCTGGGTCTCTAAAAATGTATTTCATCATGCTAAATTAATCCTCTTGCAAATTATGTCTCCCTGTGAAAATCTGTCTGTCTCCAACAGTTATCTGTGTTTTGACTTCGCCTCCCTGCAAGAACACTTCCAAGGCCACAGATGTGGTTTTGTTATCATGAACTCTACATAAACAGTGGCACACATATTTGGACTATTTCACAACACTGACACGATTGTAAAAAATGTTCCCTGTCTTTTTAGAAAGGTCTGATCTCTGCTCTCGGTTCAATCAATTTCATTGATTTCCAATCTGATCCCCCCACACCCCTTCCTTATGTTGCCAAAAAAAAGATCACCGTATGTTATATCTCCAATTGTTTTTCTGTCATTACATGTTGTTAAATTGTCACTGATTGTATTGCATCTTTTCTACTCTGCATCTCCCAGTCGGCGGCGAGCGCATGCGCAGCGGCCCCTCCTCTAGCCCACTCTATCACTGTCCTGCCTGGTTAGTGGGGAAACGAAATTTCGAATTCACTCGACAATAAAGCAAACTATGACTATGACTATGACTATGACATTGTGTAACTTTTCTGGTGATGGGTCTGTCAAATGCTTTTCTCCATGGAGATGTTTTTGCTTTGTCTGGAATGTCTCAAGTTACAAGTCAGATCTGTGGAGAGGTAACCCCGCTCACAGTCAGAATGCCTGTTTTACTAGGTATTTTTAAGCTATGAAACCAGCCGCAATTTATGTGTGAAGAATCCCTCAGTCGTCCAGATAAAAGGAGAAATTCAATTTGTCAGCTGGACAAAGTATATTTGGTCGAAAAGTTTCGCAACTCATCCGAGTTGCTTCGTCAGTTTTGGTTAGAGTGCTGATGGACACTGCTTATATCTAGCTGCAGGGAGGAGCTAACTATACTGAAATTATTCTGAAACTATCCCACCTCTTTGTTTCTGTCTTTTCTATTTCCAGTTTCTCTCTGGTGTCTAGTTTAGCATACCCATTCAAACCCTAATGGCTGTTTTCACACCTCTGGACCTGACCTGGCTAGCTAGCCCTATTGACTGCGTGCACATGGTAGGATTGGATCAGGATTGGGTTGGTTTTTTCACACTTGCTCGGCGGGTGGTCTGTCGTCCAATCCGAGTGCACATGCATGTCGCGCAATCAGATTCAGGTCAGCGACCTGGCACGCTCCGCAACGCTATGTGGCGCTGTAGTCCAACTACTTACGGGTGATGGCTACTAAAAACACAACACAACACAGCTATCTGGCAGTATACTGCAATGGCTTTTCGAGGAGTTTGACAGAGCGGCAGTGGCGTACTTGTTGTGCATTCTGCAGAGTTTGGTTGTTCGTATGAACGACAAAACAGCGTTTTTGTTTTCTTTAATACGACACGAACTGTGTTGTCGGCGTTTGAAATTACAAGCAATCGAGGACAACGAAAACTACGAGGATCGGGAGCTATACATGATGTTTTAATCATGTTCTGCCTTGTTGTTTTTTGTTGCTTGCATCTTTTGTGCCACAAATAAAGGCATTAAATTTGTAGCTATGGGTTTATCGTTCATTTATGTAAGGTCTGGGGAAAATTACACAACCACACTTTCATTTTGTATGTCTTTGTAATGCTTATCTTATATTCTGTTGTCTCTTCCACTCTCTGTTTTGTCCTGTCTGAGTGAAAAATTTCCACACTGATTTTAATATTTACGTTTTTAATATTTAAGTTATACAACAGTTAAAAAAAATCTTCTGATACTAAGTTACCGCATACTCTTATTCCTTTATCGGGCTTAGAGCAAACAACGCGTTTCAATTCTACGTTATATCCATAGTCCCGAAATGGTGGAAGAGGGGACTTGTTGGTTCCGTGAAGAACGCTGTCGTAATGCGGGCAAGTTGTACGGTCTTGACCGCTCTCCCGTTGTTCTTTCTTGCCGTGGCACACGCCGCCCTGGCGTTTTTCCACTTGATTTTGATTTGCTCCGGGGTCCGAGCAAACCCTGCCTCGGTCGGTTTGGAGTTTCCCATGTGCACGCAGTCATTAAATAATTCCAGAAAAGACTAAATTTACCGCACACTTGCGCACGCACACACACACACACACACACACACTTTATTGGGCTAAGAGCAAACAACGCGTTTCGATTTTACCTGGCGAAACGCGTTGTTCGCGCTAAGCCCAATAAAGGAATAAGTAAAGTCAAGCGAGTGTGCGGTAAACTCCTTCTTTTCTGGAATTGCCCTGTGCGTTACGTTCATAGTCCAGATATGGTGGAAGATGGGGCTTGTTGGTGCGTGAAGAACCGCTGTCCTGAGCCATCGTAATGCGCTCTCCCGGTGTTCTTCTTGGCTGTGGCGTGCGCTGCCCTGGGGTTTTTCCATTTGATTTTGATTTGCTCAGGCGTCCGAACAAAACCTGCCCGCTCCATCTTCAACGCTATCTTCTGATAAAGACTAGCGTTTCTTGTGCGCCGTCCGTCCATAAAGTTTTAAATGTTTATCTCTCGCACCTGGTGCAGCATGAACCCAGTTTCTTAGTTTGTCCAGTAGTGCGTGCTTGTTGATTTCTTCGCAGCCATGTTTTCTTCTGAAACAACAATTGGTACTTACCTACCACTCTTACAACTTCTGGGTGAAATTCCTGAAATTCCTGGCGCCCATGCGCAGTATGCTAATCCAATATGAAATCGTTCACATGACGACTCCAAGTGGTTTGCTATCGGCCTAGGCCAGGGGTTCCTGGGGGATGGGGCAAACCAATCCCAATCCAAGCCAATCCCTGTGCACATGCAGCCGTTACGACCCCAATCACTTTGCAATCGGTTTGGAGTTTCCCATGTGCACGCAGTCAGTGTTTCCAGCCGCAACTGAATAAATGTAAATGCAAATAAAGGTAGAGCCGTTTAATGTAATACTGTGGAACATTCCAAGCAAAGCAATGACATATCAATGGAAACAAGTAGAAGAACCAACAAAAAAAATTGCATAGTGCACCTTTATGTAAATAATTTGATTAGATGAGGATTCTTTGGTTCTAAATAGCCACTGTTACACATCACAGGTCAGTATGATACAAAAAGACTAAATTGTGAAAAGAAAAAATATATATATCTGTAAAGGCCGTACATTATGCAAAATTGACTCTTGTGAGTTTTAAGCCACAAGACAATTTTATTACCTCCTCAAAAACATACCCAGAGTTTTTTGTTTGTTTCATTCACACATGTTTGAGTAATCCTGTAGTATTAGTCTCTCTATATCTCTAAAGCTCAAAATGCTCTGTTCAACCTTGTGATGTCATGAACCGGTAGTTTTAGTTCAGTAGAGATTGGCAATTCCAGGGCTGAAATTATCCAAATGATTCTATAGTGAAGCTGTATGTAAGGAGTTTAAAAACGCAGTGGAGCACTTCCTGTAATACCACATGACATCACAAAATGGAACAGAATGTTTTGTTTTTTAAGAAGTATGCCGTTTTATTCATGTTAAACATGAATGAAACAAAACACAACTCCAGGTATGTTTGTGACAAGAAAACAACAACAACGTAAAATAGATCAGAAAAGCACATAATATAGGTCCTTTAATACATGGAAAAGACATTTGGGATGTTATCTAAGCCGAGTACAATATAACATCCATAAATAACTGTCCTTCCTTTAGAGAATGTGCAGTACCAAATTAATCTATGTTCTCAGGGAGAAAGCACAGAGCGCATTAGTTGTAATAGCCCTGAATCAGACAACTGCACACATCATAGAAGCCTATTATTATTTGTCCTGTAGTTTGGTGTATTGGGGGTGAGTCTTAGGTCTCCACTCGGCTCTTCACTGTAACTGGACCCTATGGAGTTTTTGCCACAATCTCACATACTTATTTATTGCTCAGATGCATTGTTTGTATCCTACGGCTGCTACAAGAGTGCTTTCAATGTTCTTTCACAAGCACAGAGCATTAGAGAAATCCTCTGATCGGTGCGCTCTGGAGTAAGGGCCCTGCCTGCTCTGCCTGCCCCTGCCAGCTCCTGCCTGCTGTCATGATTTAATGATGTAAACTTTTTTTTTAAATGGATACAAAAGTTGAAATAGATAATACAGTTGGGAGCATTCCAATGCAAGTCACAGTGTTGTCCAAAAAACAATATAAACATCATATAAAAATAACAACAAAGACTCTTTTATTCGTACCAAAATGACTATGGGATGCTGCCGAATCCTACATGTATCACCGATTAAGAAAACAAAAATGGAGATGAAGTAAGTGCAGAGCAGTGAGCATACGGGGTTTGATCGGCAAGATGGCGTCTTGAATATAAGTGATTAAGGATTTGCTCAAATATGCATGAATCACTCCAAATACAACTTCAGGTGAGTAAATGGTTAGTAAATGGTAAGCATGGTTAAAAGCTCTGAAAAGTCGATTTTGACATAATAGGACTGCTGTGTGATCCCTCATTGGTCCAAGTGTAAAATAAAAACTAAGAAGGTCCAAAATATTATCAACAATGCTTTTTCTTTCTGTATTTTTAGTTGCACTGGAAATTAGTACCTGTTTTGTCTTCAACACATGAAAAATAGAACATGAACATATAGCTCATTTTAAACGGTTAATAAAGGTCCAAAGTTTTTCAACTCTCCGAGACCAGTGTGAAGTTTTGTCATAATGGTAAAGCTAACAACAAGCATGGTAACGTGCACTTCCTGAATATCGGTAAAAAACGCTTCATTTGACGCAGGTAACATGCAGAGAAGTTGTTTTATTTCATTTACAGATGTTAGAATCATTTGGATGATTTCAGCGTTGGGATTGACTATCTCTACTGAACAAAAGGTAAAAGGTAGTTGTTGACTTTACAACTACTGACGAATAATTACTCAGGATTACTCAAACGTGCGTGAAGTGTTGCTTTGTATGTTCTGTCCCTACTGCAGAAACGAATGCACGTACGCTTGTATTGGTGAAGCTCTCTTTCAAATTTTACAGTAATGCTTTTTGGGGGTTGTTATGTAGAAAAACAAAACACTCAAGCAAGAGCTGAGAAACTGGTCTCCTTCAGGTATTTATTTATCTATCTCCATGGAAACAGCATCCAACCAAAGACCAGAATCAACACAAATCTGGTCATTGTCCAAGTCACCCGATCTTAAATACTGGTATATTTTAGGCCTGGTAATGGTCTCAAAATCTATTTTCTGATCTGTGTTATAATGCTGTTTCCTCATCACAAACATACCTGGAGTTGCGTTTTGTTTCATTCACACGTTTAACACACAAATCTGCGTGTTCTTCTGTGTTCCACCTTGTGATCTCATGTGGTAATACAGGAAGCACTCAAATGTGCTCCATGTGCTTAAAGGAAAATTAATGTTTTTTTTACAATCTGAGCCTTCTTTCGGCAATAAAACAAGTAGTTTTACTCACCCATAGCAGTTTGGTGTCAATTGGAGCAGTATCGCAGAACTTATGTTGAGCCGTTCTGTTCTACCAATGATCCCGTATCCGTTAGCATGAGTGCTCGGGGCACTGATTTGCGGTGTCCAAAAAACACAAACTTTAGCACTTTTCAAATCACAGAAGATCGCTGTGTCAGGGTAGACTTTAAGTGGATTCCAAAACGGCCTGAAACCCGATATCCAGCTATAGTTTCATTTGATGATGTCATCAGAGAGGACAGTGCGCATGCGTGAACTCAGCTGTTTTGTAAACACCGCTAGTCCGAAAGAAGCTAACACCGCTCTGAACTTTACTTTTCTGTTGCGATATCGGGTTTCAGGCCATTTTGGAATCTACTAAAAGTCTACCCTGACACAGCGATCTTCTGTGATTTGAAAAGTGCTAAAGTTTGTGTTATTTGGACACCGCAAATCAGTGCCCCGAGCACTCACGCTAACGGATACGGGATCATTGGTAGAACAGAACAGCTCAACATAAGTTCTGCGATACTGCTCCAACTGACACCAAACTGCTATGGGTGAGTAAAACTACTTGTTTTATTGCTGAAAGAAGGCTCAGATTGTAAAAAAAACACGTTACTTTTCCTTTAAAGTTCATACACCTTCACTAGAATAAAGATGATTTCAGTTCTGGAACTGCCCGTCTCTACTGCACAAAAGGTAGCTTTTAAACTACCACTTCATGACATCACAAGGCGGAACAGAGCATTTTAAGCTTTGGAGATGTAGACAGACTAATAATGAAGGGTTTTTGAGGCGGTAACAACATTATAACATGGCTCAAAAGCACAAGAGTGCATTGTGTAACTTTTCTGGTGGAGGGTCCATCAAATGCTTTTCTCCATGGAGATGTTGTTGCCTTGTCTGGAATGGTACTAAAACTTTCTATCATCAAGGAAACCAAACCAGACCAAGTTACAGGTCAAATATGTGGAGAGGCAACCCTGCTCACAGTCAGAATGCCTGTTTTTCTAGGGATTTTTGAGCTATAAAACCATCTGTAACTGAATAAATGTGAGGTAGAACTGTTTAATGTCATACTGTGGAATATTCCAGGCAGAGCAATGACATATAGACTTAGACTTAGACAAACTTTATTGATCCACATGGGAAATTATTTGGACTCAGTAGCTCACTCATCACAATATAATATAATAACCCAGAATCACAGAAACAAGAAGGTGACGGACAGAACCCAACCAAAAAGTTACACAGTGCACCTTTAATGCCATATTGTGGAACATACCGAGCAAGGCAGCAACTTCTTCATGGGCAAACCACGTGTGCCTCTTTTGTGCATTAGATTTGTTTTGCTGTCTCAGAATTAAATGTTCTGGATGTAATATTTTCCACACAAAGAGAGGAGATATAAAAAGACAGAGAAGAGCTCAGCAGACACAGAGGAGACAAACAGAAAAAGGCCACAGAAGTCATCCGAGACAGCTCCGTACAGTAGCCGCCCTCCACAGCACTGCGTCTATATAAAGTACATCTGCAAAGTAACAAAGCTAAAGTTAAAAGTGAAAAGATGAGAGTCGAAGAAAAGCTGATTTAACTGTGATTCCGCTTTTAAGTTCACCACAGCAAAGCGTCTTCCTTCTAGAACAGACCCGAGGATTATATGTCAGTAGTGAAGTGGTCCTGTGTGCGTGCATTTTCTAGCAATTTTCAGTTATTTCTACCAAAAGTTTGTTGTAGCCTGTAGTCGACAAAATAAATTATTGCTTGACTAGAGACATGTCCTGCGAATTGATTAGTTAGACTAAAAAAGAGACGTGGCAAAATCTCTCAAAACTATTAGGGATCTTAATGCATCGGACCAAACTGCACTCACAAGACTACACCTACACTACACATGGGAATTCATGCAAAAAACAAAAAAGGCAAAAAAAAAAAACTAGTTAAAGGTGCACTGCATAACTTTTCTTGGGGAGGGTAAACCACATGCTAGTCTACGTGTTGATGTACTTAAAGGAAAAGTAAAGTTTTTTTTACAATCTGAGCCTTCTTTCGGCAATAAAACAAGTAGTTTTACTCACCCATAGCAATTTGGTGTCAATTGGAGTGGTATCACAGAAGTTATGTTGGAGCCGTTCTGTTCTACTAATGATCCCGTATCCGTTAGCATGAGTGCTTGGGGCACTGCTTTGCGCTCTCCAAATAACACAAACTTTAGCACTTTTCAAATCACAGAAGATCGCTGTGTCAGGGTAGACTTTTAGTAGATTCCAAAACGGCCTGAAACCCGATATCGCAACAGAAAAGTAAAGTTCAGAGCGGTGTTAGCTTCTTTCGGACTAGCGGTGTTTACAAAACAGCTGAGTTCACGCATGCGCACTGTCCTCTCTGATGACGTCATCAAATGAAACTATAGCTGGATATCGGGTTTCAGGCCATTTTGGAATCCACTAAAAGTCTACCCTGACACAGCGATCTTCTGTGATTTGAAAAGTGCTAAAGTTTGTGTTATTTGGACACCGCAAAGTAATGCCCCGAGCACTCACGCTAACGGATACGGGATCATTGGTAGAACAGAACGGCTCAACATAAGTTCTGCGATACTGCTCCAATTGACACTAAACTGCTATGGGTGAGTAAAACTACTTGTTTTATTGCCGAAAGAAGGCTCAGATTGTAAAAAAAAAAACGTTACTTTTCCTTTAACTGTTCAACCAAGAATGTTTCACAGTAACTTATCTACTGTATCTCCATGGAAACAAGCAGGCCAAGGTACACAAGAATGCACTTCTTAAAGGTATTTCTGAACAATAAAATCAGCTCCAATGAAACAAAGGCTGAATAGACTTTTAATGCCACAACACCCCCCTAAAGACAAAAAAAATTGCAAGCCCTCCACCACAAAACTTACACAATGTACCTTTAAAAAGACAAGACAAGACAAGATCAAATTTGTGAATCACGAGTTTAATCTGCCTATTTAGATATAAATATAACAAATAAATAAATCTTCAGATAGCTCACTCCTGCCCTGTTGTCCCTTATAATCATTATAATCTAAATCAAATAATTAGATGAACTGGAAGAGTACAAACTGTAATACCATTGTAGAGGTACTTGACGTCGTATTTCAATGCATAAACAAAGATATATTTATAATTTCCTTTAGTCCTTATAGAATTCAAGCTCTGTGATCCAGAGAAGAAAAGACTGACACTTTCACTTTACATTGCTTTGTGAAACATTCTGAAGTAGATGCTGAAAAACATTAAACAAAACTAGTGGACAAACAACTTAAGGAAAACTCGCCCAATTTGGAAAATAGCACTCTCATATTGTAGTTTTGCTGTGAATTGCAACAAAAGCCAGGTAAAATGTTACCAGCAGAAGAAGAAATGAGGTCTATGAGAGACTACCAATGAGCCCAAAGCTGGCGTCAGCACAACTACAAGAAGCCAAGAAATGTAAGACTCCTTCCTAACGTTCTATAATGCCTTCTATTGAAGCTCTGTCTCAAATTTTGCATAGAAATCACATCTGCTGGTAGAGTTGATTCGATTTGTTCAGAAATGCAGCCTGTCTGACCTATAGAAAGATCTAGAGTACCGGGATGAGACCTTTGACCAGCAAATTGCGTTGTTATTGCATTTGAATGTTCTTAATGAGAGAGCTTGCAACCTCACAAATATTGCACCTCGACAATCTGAATAAAAATGAGTGCATGTTTTTCGTAGATTGGCTAACGCGGAGGAGAGCCTAGCTTGTTGGCAGATGGCCCAAAATTAGGGCTGTGCTGGCGGCATCCATTTTGTGTGTAAAAAGAAACCACAAGACAATAAACAGGAAGCAAGAATCACTGGTGAATAGTTAGCCCACTGTTATCGATGCTAAAAAGGAAATTTGGTTTTGAGGACTCTTCACATTTATCGATTTTGGCCTCTTGACAGTTATTAAGGGGTTATTGGGCAGTATTGTTCTTTATTATGGCTTTAAACAATGATCTGTCTTGCATGTGTTTAATTACAGCCGTTTTTAAAGGTCCCCTATCGTGCAAAATTGACTCACGTGAGCTTTAAGCCATGTTATAATGTCGTTACCTCATCAAGAATACACCTGGAGTTGTGTTTTGTCTAATTCACACATGTTGGATTAATCATTTATTAATCTGTCTATGCCTCCAAAGCTCAAAATGCTCGGATCAACCTTGTGATGTCATGAAGTGGCAATTTTCAAGTTAACAGCTACCCTTTACTTTTAGTTCAGTATAGATTGGAAATTCCAGGGCTGAAATTATCCAAATGATTCTTATGAAGGTGTATGGAGATTAAAAGTGGAGCACTTCCTGTATTACCGCATGGCATCATTCCGTGTATGTGTGTGTGTGTGTGTGTGTGTGTGTGTGTGTGCGTGCGTGTGTGTGTGTGTGTGTGTGTGAATTAAACAAAACACAAACCCAAGTATGGTTTTGATGAGGAAACTACATTATAACATTGTTTAGAAAATAACCTTTTATGGGCCCTTTAATGTGTCCATCTGCTTGTGTTCATGGCGATACATAAAGTTAATGCCATAGTGTGGAAAATTCAATGCAAAATAACACATCAGTGTGGCAGAAGTTACACAGTTGCACCCTTGATACATCTCAGAATAATATTTTTAAACCCACAGCTGCAGACTGCTTCCGGAGCCTAAATGATTTGATAAAGTTGTTAAAAAAATCAATTACTGTCAGCACATTTTGCGGCTCTGTCTGAACGCTTTATGTGGAATTATAGATTGTGACAGCAGACAGAGGTCTCACTCTAACCGCACTTCTGTGTCATACCACTCTTTGTTCAGCCTCTTTAAAGTACGTTGTATACCGCATCAGTCAGAGTGCCCACCATCTTACTGCCTGCTTCGTCTCCTCTTGTTAATGCAATGTAATGTGCCGTCTGCCGCTTCAAGTTCCCAATTGCTGTTCCCATGGCGACGTGCATACAAAACATCTGTCAGCAGCTTGTTATGCTTCATTATGGACATGTTTGTAACGGCTTCCTGTTTTTTCTTGTCATTTTAAGGTCAGACATAAGCAGACTACAGTATGTGTAGGGGGAAAAAAGGGAAAAAATTTAAAATCAAGCGCTCAAAGTTAACATAATTTTGCATTGTAAAGTCTTCAACTTCGTTTTATAGCAGTGTTTGCAGTATCCCATTTACCTCAATAATATATCACAGTATTTATGAATTACTTTGAGGTCCAATATTACACAGTATTGAATGTTGTGAGCTTTAAGCCATGTTACAAAGTTGCTACTAAATGTTAAACGGAATGTTTGTGCTGAGTCAAATGGTACATATACTCCATGACTGTCCCTATAGGGAAATTTGTCCTCTACAGCAGGCTGCCAAGAGTGTCAAGGATGTGTCAAATGCAGAGAATGGGGACAAAAGTGAGTCAATCTATTTAGTTCAATGTATTTTTGTAGAGCCCACAATCACAATATGCTGCCTTCACAAAATACAGTAGTTGATTTAAAGGTCCTATGTTACACAAAACAGATTCTTGTGAGCTTTAAGCCATGTTTTAATGTTTATACCTGCTCAAAAACATACCTGGAGTAGTCTGGTTAACACCTGACCATATCACAAGTGAGATATGGGTCTGGAAACTCGCTTCGAAAAATCCCGTAGCGGAGGTGTGGTTAGCGATCGCCAACGGCCGTTTATTGGGCGTTATGAATGTCTATCATTTAGCGTATACGTAAGTCCATAGCCAATCATGTCAGTTGTCAGTTCAAACTACAAGCTTCCGTTTGTCATGTAGTACGCGTCACCGTCTTGCCACACCTCCCCCGCTCTCTGATTGGGGCCCTAAATCTGGGACTCTCGCTTGGACGAGTTTCCAGGCCGCCTTCCAGTTCGAAACGAACGGAAGCGGCCTGGGAATTCCCAGGCTATACCTGGAGTTGTGTTTTGCTTCATTCACACATGTTTGAGTAACTCTTTAGTATTAATCTGTCTCCATTCTCCAAAGCTTAAAATGCTCTGTTCCACTTTGTGATGTCATGAAGTGGTAGTTTTCAAGTGAACAGCTCCTTTTACCTTTTGTTCAGTAAAGATTGGCAATTCCAGGGCTGAGATGATCCAGATGATTCTAGTGAAGGTGTATGGAGTTTAAAAACACAGTGGAGCACTTCCTGTATTTCCACATGACATCATAAGGTGGAGTGTTAAAAAATTGCGCATTATGGGCCCTCTTAAAAAATGCAAGCTGCAAATACAAGTACTCTGGAACATTATAGACAAAGCAATAACATCTCCATGGCAATTACATAATTACATAGTGAACATTTAAAGGGTCCATATTACGCCATTATCTGATCTAGGTGATGTCATGTGGTAATACAGGAAGTGCTCCATTGTGTTTTTAAACTCGATACACCTTCACTAGAATAATTTTCATAATTTCAGCACTGTAATTGTCAATCTGAAATAAAGGTAAAAGGTAGTTTACCTGAAAACTACCACTTCATGACATCATAAGGTGGAACAGAGCATTTTGAACTAACAGATTAATAATGCAGGACTACGCAAACGTGTGAATGTAATTAAACACAATGACGAAGTATGTTTTTGAGGAGGTATCACCATTATGACATGTTTAAAAGCTTGCAAGAGTAAAATCTGCATAATATAGGACCTTTAAATACATATTGCTTGTTTTTTTTTTATATTTGGCAGAAAATGACATATATACAGTATATATACAGAGTAGAACCTTGAGAGAAGACATCTCAATAACACTGCATACCTGCCATCTATCCACTATAATGACAGATGCCGTGAAGTATCAGCTGTGTAATAGACAGCGCCATTTCTCCCATATTTGACAGAGAAAACCCATACATACTCCATGCATCATTACTCGCAAACCCAGCAAGTTCTCGACCTACAAGCTTCAAGTACGCCAATGAACCGAGCCTTCATTCATTCATGTGCTGACTTTGTTGTCCTGTTTCCTGTCTTATACCATGCTGCACATTAAAACTGGCACTTCATCATCGGAGCCACTGGTATTACGATGTGAGAAATTGCGAGATGGCGTTGAAGTAGCGTTCCCATGACAGATGTGACAGAGACGGGCGACGTGCAGAGGAGTCATGTTGGGTAAAGGACTGGGAGACATGCAAATAAATCATCGTTGTCAACTCAACTCCCTCAGTGGGATGAGCGCTATCTGTACCACCAGAGATAATTATTGCATTTGGCTCTGACACATGTTTCAAGGACATGCCATATACTTGTATACTTGTATGCAGTACTGTGCTTTATCAGCGCATCATTGCTTCGCTGAGTTGCCTTCTGTCTGATCTCGTGGTGGGTTTAATACACCTCTATCTGTTCAGTGTAATAACTTTGGTTGTCTTCTTTGGATTTTTCTATATAAAAAGGGCTATATTATGTAAAATTGTCTCTTATATGAGCTTTTAGTTATGTTATATGTTGTTACATTGTGAAAAACATGTGGAGTTGTGTTTTGTTTCATTCACATGTGTATAACATCCCTCAGCCGTCCAGGTAGAATCCATGGCAAAAGGAGAAATTCAATTTGTTAACTGGACAAAAGTTTACTTGGTTTACCTTTCTCTATCCATACGGCATGGCGACATGCCTGTCCATCACCTAAAAGTCCCGGTATTATCCTAACATTACTACCTGCTTACCTGCTGTGATACACCTCCCTGGTCACTGTCTCTGTCCCTCAGGTGTCCTGTCAACTGTCTCTGGCTGCTCCTCCTCTCCCTCGGGTTCCCTCAGGTTCTCTCGGGTTCCCTGTCCACAGTCTCTGGCGACTCCTCTCCCTGTCCACCTTCAACCTGCAGAGGACCTGGAGGCTCCAGCAGCCCCTCCAGAGAATAGAGCTGTTATTTTTGAACATTTTTTGCAGCGTCTACAGTGAGGCTTTTTAATGTTTTCGCTGGCAAATTCTCCGCTCCTCCTTTCTTGCGCTTTCTTGCGCGTTTCCCGCTCATTCGCTCAACAGTACCATTAAATCTCCTTAATTTCAATTGAACCTGTTGGAGGACCTTTTTAATCATTAGCATAACTGTTCTTGGGTTGGAGATAAAAGGTCTTAGGCATTTCACACTGGCGGGGATCAGCACAGAGAAAAGGGTGGGACCGCTCTCGTAAGCTTTTATATCCTGATTGGTTTAGTCCACTGTCTATATTGAAGATGGACCAATGGGCCGCCTCCTCTAAATTGTGGGCCGTGACCGGTCTCTAAGTTAAAAATAAAAAATAAAAAAATAAAAAAAAAACAGCATCGGCACCGGCCCCGAGGACTGTCGGCCCACCGGGAAAATGCCCGGTATGCCAGATGGCCAGGCCTGCATGTTAAAAACAAACCCTGCATATTTAGGTTGAGTTCTCTCAAACACATTGAAAACACTTTGTTCCACCTTATGATGTCATGTGGTAATACAGGAAGTGCGCCACTGTGTTTTTAAACTCCAGCTTCACTAGGATCATTTGGATGAATTCAGCCATGAAATTGCCAATATCTACTGAAGTAAAGGTAAAAGGAGCTTTTAACTAACGATTCATGACAGCACAAGGTGGAACAGAGCATTTTGAGGTTTGGAGATGTAGACAGACGAATAATAAAGCAGTACTCAAACATGTGTGAATGAAACAAAACTACACCAGGTATGTTTTTGATGAAATAAAAACATTATGACCTCCAATTTACAGCAAAGCAGCAACAGCGCGTAAGCACAGCAGCACAGCATATAAGCAGCATACGCACAAGTATCGCTTTCCATTTCAAGCGGTCAGAGAATCTACACCAGCAGTGTCATACATACACAAGATCTAATTTTTCAGCATCAGAGCGTCTCCAGGCTTTTAGCAGGGACAAGACTGGAAATAGGCACGTGGTGTCAAAATAAACTTCCGATTCCCTAAAACCACTACAGCCGCTTAAACACCGTGCGTCCAGGAACTCAGGTAATGACTCGTGATGGACTACAGAAAGTTTACAGCCGTGAAGGATAAATATAAAACACTTTACAATGGCACGGTAGCTGAGTGGGTAGCACTCTGGCTTTACAGCAAGAAGGTTCCGAGTTCGATCCCCGGGTCACCCAGGCCTTTCCGTGTGAGTTCTGTGTGGAGTTTGCATGCATGGTCTGGGTTCGATCCACAGGTTGCCCGAGCCTTTCTGTGTGGAGATTGCATGTTCTCCCCGTGTCTGGGTGGGTTTCCTCCGGGCACTCCGGTTTCCCCCACCAACCCAAAACATGCACCATAGGTACCTCCTGCTTAGGTCCTGACCAAGCTGAAGCAAGAAGATCGTGGAGATGGTCCCCGGGCGCAGTAATGTGCTGCCCACTGCTCCTAATAACAGGATGGGTTAAATGCAGAGAAGAATTTCTCCAGTGTGAGATCAAGAAAGTTGCTTGTTCTTCTTCAACAGCTTGTTATGCTTCATCAGGGCTCTACTGCAGGGGGGGTGCAGTAGTCGAGTTGTAAAATTAAACCAGGAGGGATGGTGGATTTTTTTTTGTGTGACATATTTTCCGGGTGGGGAGGGGGGCAGAGCAGAATTAGAAGGTACTTTGTTAAAATGTAAATGCTTTTATAACAAAAAGTCCATATTATCATTCAATAATTCAATAATGCATAGGATAATATGTTATCACACACAGTCTTGGTTTAGTCCTGGTTTAGTCCTGGTTTAGTCCTGGTTTAGACCTGGCTTAGTCCTGGCTTAGTCTTGGTTTAGACCTGGTTTAGTTTTGGTTTAGTCCCGGTTTAGTCCTGGTTTAGACCCGGTTTAGATCTGGTTTAGTCTTGGCTTAGTCCTGGTTTAGACCTGGTTTAGTCCTAGTTTAGACCTGGTTTAGTCCTGGTTTAGTGCTGGTTTAGACCCGGTTTAGATCTGGTTTAGTCTTGGCTTAGTCCTGGTTTAGACCTGGTTTAGTCCTGGTTTAGATCTGGTTTAGTCCTGGTTTAGTGCCGGGTTAGTCCCGGTTTAGTCCTGTTTTAGACCTGGTTTAGTCCTGGTTTAGACCTGCTTTAGTCTTGGCTTAGTCTTGGTTTAGACCTCTTTTAGTCTTGGTTTAGTCCTGGTTTAGTCCCAGTTTAATCCTGGTTTAGACCCAGTTTAGTCCTGGTTTAGTCTTGGCTTAGTCCTGGTTTAGACCTCGTTTAGACCTGGTTTAGTCCTGGTTTAGTTCTGGTTTAGTCCTGGTTTAGACCTGGTTTAGTCCCGGTTTAGTCCTAGCTTAGTCCTGGTTTAGACCTGGTTTAGTCCTGGGATAGTCTTGGTTTAGACCTGGTTTAGTTTTGGTTTAGTCCTGGTTTAGTCCCTGTTTAGTCCTGGTTTAGACCCAGTTTAGATCTGGTTTAGTCTTGGCTTAGTCCTGGTTTAGACCTGGTTTAGTCCTGGTTTAGACCTGGTTCAGACCTGGTTTAGTGCCGGGTTAGTCCCGGTTTAGTCCTGGCTTAGACCTGGTTTAGTTCTGGTTTAGACCTGGTTTAGTGTTGACTTAGTCTTGGTTTAGACCTGGTTTAGTCTTGATTTAGTCCTGGTTTAGTCCCAGTTTAATCCTGGTTTAGACACGGTTTAGTCCTGGTTTAGTCTTGGCTTAGTCCTGGTTTAGACCTGGTTTATTCCTGGTTTAGACCTGGTTCAGTCCTGGTTTAGTGCCGGGTTAGTCCCGGTTTAGTCCTGGTTTAGACCTGGTTTAGTCCTAGTTTAGACCTGGTTTAGTCTTGACTTAGTCTTGGTTTAGACCTGGTTTAGTCTTGGTTTAGTCCTGGTTTAGTTGCAGTTTAATCCTGGTTTAGACCCGGTTTAGTCCTGGTTTAGTCTTGGCTTAGTCTTGGTTTAGACCTGGTTTAGACCTGGGTTAGTCCTGGTTTAGTCCTGGTTTAGTCCTGGTTTAATCCTGGTTTAGTCCTGGCTTAGTCCTGGTTTAGACATGGTTTAGTCCTGTTTTAGTCCTGGCTTAGTCTTGGTTTAGACCTGGTTTAGATTTGGTTTAGTCCTGGTTTAGTCCCGGTTTAGTCCTGGTTTAGACCCGTTTTAGATCTGGTTTAGTCTCGGCTTAGTCCTGGTTTAGACCTGGTTTAGTCCTGGTTTAGTGCCGGGTTAGTCCCGGTTTAGTCCTGGTTTAGACCTGGTTTAGTCCTGGTTTAGACCTGGTTTAGTCTTGGCTTAGTCTTGGTTTAGTCCTGGTTTAGTCTCAGTTTAATCCTGGTTTAGTCCTGGTTTAGTCTTGGCTTAGTCCTGGTTTAGACCTGGTTTAGTCTTGGTTTAGTCCTGGTTTAGTGCCGAAAAAGATGCAGAAATAATCTGATAATATGACTCCCCCAAAAGAATGCGGTCACTCCCGATAGTTTGTGTATCCATGTATGCACGTGTCATGGTCTTTAATCATCCGGAGCTCCGGAGAAAAGGACATATCCCGAACTCATCCCGTGTCCCGAGGCGAGAGTTCCTTCTTACGTAGCATTAACGTAGCAAGTTAAGGATTCTTATTCTCTTGGAAATGCCACGTAAATATCACGCGGCTCGCTCACAGCTGATCGGCGAACAGGCGCAAAGACAACTGTGGTAATCGTGATGATTGGCGGGAGCGCGATCGGTGCGTTATTATGCTGCAACATGATTGGAAGCTGGAGCGCAGTTCGGCCTATGATTGGCTCTTGGCACTGGCTATTTTGACATAAAGGCAGCAAATTTCGCCAAAAGGTGAGGGATTTTCATGCCTGATTGATAAAATGCCACTAGGGATGGAAGAAGGGATGACTGTTTTAGAAGAGGGATGATTTTGACTATTTTTTCCCACAGGGGGGATGCCACCCCCCCATCCCTCCTCAACTCGAGTACTGGTGTGCGAGTGACTTTTTTTTCGCTGAAAACGCGCGGTGCCTGAATTAACTTACCGATTTTCTGGGCACAGAAGCGCTGTGAAGAGTGGCTACAGTTTTGAATTGCTTTAAAAAAATTCAGCGTGAGAAATACCATGTGTGGCGTGTGACGTCGAATTGCGTGTCACACTCTCAAAGCGTGAGACTTGAGAGCCCTGTGCTTCATTATAGACATGTTTGTATCGGCTAGCTGTTTCTTCTTCGTTTCATACCAGTGTATGCAGTATTACCATTTACCTTGATAATATATATATATATATATATATATATATATATATATATATATATATATATATCGGCTAGCTGTTTTTTCTTGTAATTTTAAGTTTAGACACTTTACAACATCAGACAGCAACTTTACAAGAACTTCTGAAGGAAAAGGCGCGTAGTGCAGACAACCAAAGTGAGCAGCTCAATTAATGCAGCACCACAGGTACGGCTCGTTATTGCTGCAAAGCATCGTCTCTCTTGTTGTCAACTTTTGTTTTGTGATTTAAAATATAATTCATCCAATCAACAATGAATACAAAAGCAAAGTAAACACTTTAGTGTTTAAACGTGAGAATACACATTAATAGTACTCGCATATGAAGTTCTACCTACATTATTCTGATATAAATTCCGGGTAACACGGCTTAGCGGTTACAAGAGTTAATTTTGTGAAATATAAGACCTTTAATAAAGCAAAGATGATCTACTTAGATGTACATACAATTTACTTGTATTTAGTTATGCATTTAGTTCACACAACATGACTAAAATAGGTTAAAAGTAGACATCTGCATACTTCCTTATCCAAATGACCAATGATACTGACAAGAAACTGCTTTCAATCCATAGGAAGTCCCTCCCCTTTATTGTTTTTTTCTTTCGTATTTGGACTGAAAAATGTACCAAGCATTCTTACGTAAAGTCGGCTGGCACATGCTTTCTGCCTGCCTGGCTTTGGCACGACGCCAGTGGACGCTCAATCATACGAATCCGAGTGAGAAACAATTATGGAGGTTTGTGCGGAGGTGAATGGCACAGATGAAAAGTGCATTGTGTACCAGCTGTGATTCAAGCAAAAATGTTATTTTCTGATCTATGTTATAATGTTGTTTTCTCATCACAAACACACCTGGAGTTGTGTTTTGTTTCATTCACACATGTTTAACACAAACCGTGCATATTTAGGCTGAGTTCCTTTTCACTTTCACTATTCCACTTTGTGATGACATGTGGTATTACAGGAATTGTTCCACTGTGTTTTTAAACTACATACACCTTCACTTGAATAATTTGGATAATTTCAGACCTGGAATTGTCAATCTCAACTAAAAAAGTAGCTGTTAACTTGAAATCTACTGCTTCATGACAGACTGCTGTGGACAGACTAATAATGCGGGATTACTCAAATGTGTGAATGAAACAAAACACAACAGACAAAACAAGATGCAAGATGCAAATATAAATTGGCATACTCTGGAACCTCATAGGCACAGCAATAACATCTCCACGGAAACAAGAATGTGCACCCACTACCAGAAAAGTTACGTAGTAAAACTTTAAAATATGTTGTTGATTGTACGTTTGGTAGAAAATTACATATATACATTGTACTGCAGAACTTTGAGCAAAGTCATCTCAGTAACATTACATACATGACAGAGATTAGGAAATTCCAGAGAAATTATCATTTGGATCATAAGAATAAGAAAGAAAGAAAGAAAGAAAGCTATGCCTTTATTAGTCCCACAGTGGGGAAATTCCAGTTCTGCATTTAACCCATCCTGTTATCAGGAGCAGTGAGCAGCACATTACTGCGCCCGGGGACCATCTCCATGATCTTCTTGCTTCGGCTTGGTCAGGACCAAAGCTGGAGGTACCTATGGTGCATGTTTTGGGTTGGTGGGGGAAACCGGAGTGCCCGGAGGAAACCCACCCAGACACGGGGAGAACATGCAAACTCCACACAGAAAGGCCCAGGTGACCCGGGGATCGAAGCCAGACCATGCATGCAAACACACACAGAAATGAGAATGAGCCTTGTAGCACTTTATTAGTAGTCTGCTGTATCTCAAGAGCACAAATTTTTATGTTCCACCTTGGGATGTAATGAAGCTGTAGTTTTCAAGTAAACAGCAGCCTTTTATCTTTAGTTCAGTGGAGACTGGCGTTATCCAGGGCTGAAATAATACCACTGTTCTAGTGAAGGTGTTTGGAGTTTTAAAACACAGTGGAGCACGTCCTCTTGTAGAGTGAATGCCTGTCTCTTTGCCTCGTTGTTCTCAGGTGTGTAGGAGAGGAGGTCAGCCCCTCTCAATCTGTCCTGTACACCAACAATTTGTACACCCACTTCCCTGTTTATTCCCTGCCATTACCATAATACCAGTGATTTGTGTGATTTGCCGAGAGCTAGACCCGTAATTTGAGTCCACGCATAGAGAGTGAGTTTCTGGAATGCATGTTTATGGAATCCACAGCAGCATTTAAAATAATATATATATATATATATATATATATATATATATATATATATATATATATATATATATATATATATATATATATATATATATATATATATATAATATAATATAATAATTTTTGTACATACACCTGGCTGGGTTAATAAAGTCTGCTATTGCATTTAAAAAAGTGCAAACAGAGCGAGTTCATTCTAAGGTACATTGTGTAACTTTTCTGTTGGAGGGTCCGTGAAATGCTTTTCTCTATGAAGATGTTATTACTTGGTTTGGAAAGTTTCACAGTATGGTACTGGACCTTTCTAATTCTATCATCATGGAAACCTAACCAGACCAAGTTACAGGTCAGATCTATGGAGAGGTAATCCCGCTCACAGTCAGAATGCCTAGAACAGCAATGACATATCAATAGAAACAAATAGGTGATGGACCAGGAAAGTTACCTAGTGCCCCTTTGAATGAACTAGCTCTTTATTAACCCAGCCAGTTGTATGTACAAAAATTATTAATGTATTTTTTTAATACTGTTAAATTCTGTGGATTCCATAAACATGCATTCTAGGAACTCGCTCTTTATGGGTGGACTCGAGGAAAATAATAATGTAGTGATTTTTGTACATACAACTGGGTTAATAAAGTCGACCATATTATATTTGCTTATCCATTCACACACTCACACGCCACACATGGCATTTCTCATGCTGAAATTTAGTTATGCAATTCAAGCGCAGCGCACAGTGCTTCTGTGCCCAGAAAATCGGTTAGATAATGCAAAGGAGGAGTGAACAATTTTTCCTGAGGAGTGAAGGGGGGGAGGGGGGCATGAGAAATACCATGTGTGGCGTGTGAGCGTGTGAACAAGTCGAATTGCGTGTGTCACACTCTCAATGCGTGAGACTTGAGAGCCCTGCTGTGGAGGTATTATGGTTTGTCTGCAGGATATACAATGACGTTAAGAAAATGCTTTAAAAATTATAGATTTTTACTCAGAACGTGCTTGTCTCTCCACAGAGCTGACCTGTAACTTGGCCTGGTGGCATCTGAGTCAGAGTCAGATTTATTGTCAATTTTGCATCTTGTCTCCGTGGAGATAGCTACGTTTAATTCCATAGAGTGGAACATTGCCGGCACTCTCCGTGGAAACAAGCAGATGGACCTTTCATTAGACAAGGTACAGTACATAGTGAATCTTTAAAGGGCCCATATTACACTATTTTCTGATCTATAATGTTTGGTGTTGTTTCATTGTCACATTTTTAAGACCCAAACCCTATATACTTAGGCTGAGTCCTTCTCTCAAACTGAAAACACTCTTGTGATAATACAAGAAGTGCTCCACTGTCCAATATAATACCAACAACATTATAACATGGCTTAAAGCTTACAAGAGACAATTCAACGTAATATAGGACCTTTAAGCTAAAACTATGCAACTTTAATATCATTCTTTGCTCTTTGTTTAATTTCCTTTTCATTGTTTTCTATTTTCCTCAAGCAAATAAGCATGTGTTACTGTTATATTTGACTCCTCCGCAGCACTCCAGCTCAAGTAGCATCTTGAGGGCCTCTGATACACACTGTATATGTATATATAGAGAGGGTTTTTAATTTCCGGTAACTCTCAGGCCATAACCTGTGAGAGAGGAGTGGGAGGTGCAGGCACTGAGGCTCTCTGTCTCAAGTGAATTAGGAAATTACTCTTTGTTGCTTTTGATAAAATTACATACAGTACATGCACTGTGTTAATAGATCTCTTAAAGATCCCATGACATGGTACTTCTTGATGCTTTTATATGGCTCCTTAATGGTTCCCTAATACTGTAAATGAATCCTTCTTCAAAATCAACACTCAGTGCATGAGAAACAGAGATAAGCTGAGAAAGAGTAATTTTTCTCACTCTGAACACTCTATAATGGGCATTGTTGCTTGAATGCAAATGAGGAGAAAAGAGCTGGCCAATAGTAGAGGGTGGGGGCGTGGCCAAACTCTCCGCTCTCGCTCTGAGCCCTCAGCTGATCCATTTCCTTGTTTTTGCATGGGGGGAGAGATTTGAAGCGTTCCATTGAAAAATAAACACATTTCCACAGAAAATAAAATTAAACCCCTGCTGTTCAAAGGTCCAGAGGCTCAGATAAAGGACTCCCGAGCCTAGAAAC
This sequence comes from Paratrypauchen microcephalus, assembly GCA_036785185.1. NCBI lineage: Eukaryota > Metazoa > Chordata > Actinopteri > Gobiiformes > Gobiidae > Paratrypauchen > Paratrypauchen microcephalus. The sequence continues at coordinate 1,935,334 of JAVJIX010000158.1, read as the reverse complement.
ACTCGGACGTGCCTCCAGGCAAATAAAAAAACGCATTTCGCATTGCCTAGCGCATTCACAGTCCAAACTCTCTGGGCGTGATTTACAGAGACGCTGAGTTCAGACAGACATTTCTTTTTTCGATCTGACGTCAATAAGGTGCCTTGTTCAAAATCGCCCGTTTGAGCTCCGATTTTTTTGTAACGCAGAAAAGGATCACAAATGCTCAGTTTAGACATTTCGCAACTTTTTTTAACCATGGGGGGAGGGCTAAACAGGGTAGGGGAGCTCACATTAATGTTCAAAAACCTCAGAAAGTGAAAATTTCATGCCATGGGACCTTTAAAAGGTCCTA